>CAMZMU010000107.1:39678567-39992663 GCA_947311845.1 Poa pratensis
AGCACCGAGAAAACTGATGTCAGACCGAGTGTACCTCCAATAATCCTTTAGACCAATAAACAATCTGGTATGTTGTACCATCTTAATGAAAGAAAAACCGTGTGTACCAAGTACCAACATAAATTTTCTCCATGAACATTGCATGAATCTCGCAAGAAACCAACACGTACTAAACATTAAGATCCACTGCTTGAACTAAGACTTCGCATCACAACATTTGTGCAACCATAATTTCAGAAAAGAAAAAAAGAAAAGAAGAGATCAAAATTGATACAACCTGAACAACTATTTGTGCAGCCAAAATTCAGAACAACCGTGTGTACCAAGTACCAACATAAATTTTCTCCATGAACATTGCATGAATCTCGCAAGAAACCAACACGTACTAAACATTAAGATCCACTGCTTGAACTAAGACTTCGCATCACAACATTTGTGCAACCATAATTTCAGAAAAGAAAAAAGAAAAGAAGAGATCAAAATTGATACAACCTGAACAACTATTTGTGCAGCCAAAATTCAGAACAAAAAGACGATTAGGTGACGGATGCTGAACATACATATTATTGCCATAACATCAGAAGAAACAAAAAACTGAATTCTGCCCCTTGGAAACAAAGGAAGGAAGGCGACGAGGGGAAGATAGATAGCAAAACGGCCTCGCATGTATTTTTCCTGTCCGTGAAACGTTTTCGTGAGGTTCTGTTGGGCTTGGCCCATGTGCGATCGCGGCCCAAAAATTGGACAAAACTAGAGAAACAGTTGTGTTTTGGAGAAGTGGTTTGGTGAGAGAGCTGTGAGTATTCCCATCGGATGGCTAGCTTGTAGTCTGAGATGGATCGAGGTAGGAAAGTCTTAGCTTTATTTAGCGGCATGATGTTTAATTTTGTTTCTTGTAAGAACGCAATTGACGGATCGCATTTTAGAGGGGCTCTAAGGTTCCAATCTAGGAAAGTGAATGTGACGTTATTCATAAAGAAGAGGTGGCACCGATAAAAAATAAAACAAGTCCTTTATTAAAAGGAAAAACCGATTACAGATGTGGGAAGCATACCCATGCAGAGGTTGCTGCTAGGATCGATCGGCTTGCGAGGAACACTAGAGGGCGCGCGGTGGGCACCGATTACATGTTTGGAGTGCATATCTCATACAGAGAGTGCATCTAGGCTCGATCGGTGGCAAGTAGCTAGGAAGGGAAATACAAACGAGGTTTTACGTGGCCCTACATCGATAATTACGTACCTAGCTAGAGTGCATCGAGTTCCTTCTCGCATTTCTTGGAGTATATGGCGAAGTTGAAGAGGGACGCGACCGCCGCCTTCCCTCCACCTTCCGGCAGGCCGAAGACTTTCTCGATCTTTGCGATCTCCTTTTCGTCGTCCTTGGCAACGGCACAGGTGCCGCGCGACCAGAATACAAACCTTTCTGGGTTCTGTATGCGGACGCCCGTCTCCCAGCCGGCTCGCACCAACTCCTGGATTTCCTTGAAGCGGGCGCCCTCGCTGACGACCAGGGCGACGGCCGCCATGGACAGCTTCATCGCGTCCACGGTTGTCGGAGCTGCGGAGGCCGTGCCGTAGCCTCGGAAGGCGTGCACGGCCGACTCCATCGCCGCGAGGCCGATCTCGACCGTGTCGAGACTATCGCGGGCGATGATACCTTGGCGTTGCCGGTAGCTTGAATCGAATGGAAGCCTCGCACATCCCATGATGAGATGCTCCACTCCGGCGAAACACTGCCAGAGGTTGTCGGCGTTGGTGACTCCGATGGAGTATGCACTATCGCTCCTGAAGGCTACGGTTGAGAGCACCTCGTCGCTCTCGCCCTCCGGCGCGATCAGGTCCAAGAGGACCCACTCGGTCGGCTGCTCGTCGATCCCCGTCTGCTTGATGCCGACCGGGAGGGTCTCGAGGAATTTGTTCGAGTTGGCCAGCAGGAGGGCCAGGAACCCCGCCTGCAGGTTCCTGACGTCCTCGCGCCGCAATCGGTGCTGCATTGTGTACACCGTCGCGCCGCGGGCGACGAAGGGCTTCAGCGCGTCTGGGTGGACGGCGGCCACCGGGAGCGCGAGCGGGAGGAGGACGAGTAGGCCGGCGAGCACATCACTTTTCCCGTGTCATCTCATCGTCGTGCTCTACCGACGCGCTACGATGTGCCATGCGTGCTGGCTATCTATCTAACCTAACGTACATCCGGCCAGACGTATGTCGTACGTGCTCCCTCGATCGGCCTGCTCGTTTTATCCGTCCATCGACCACACGAAAAATAATTAACGTCAGAGGAGAATTAATAATGCAGGATATAGTATAACTCTTCTAGCGTGGCCTTTCACCACACATGCATGAGTGCATGACCACACGATCTATACCGGCCGGCCGCCTTACTTATTTGTCCCCTAACGGCAACCTTGTGATATTATAGCAACATCCTCATGCTCAACCGGCCTTTTCCTGCCGTATGTGCGCGGTACCAAGTTAGTTATCCACGCTCTTGTGTGTTGGTTCGACCTACGAACAACCCTTCACACCATGCCACATACACGAACGGGCCTGAAATTCCATGATTTATCGTGGCAGCATGCCCACCTTCATGCATTGGTGAATGTGATCTTAAATTCGAGGTAGGTATTGGGTAAGCCGTACTGCACCTCTTGGGCACAGCGTCATGTATTATATAGTAGGGGATTACATATGGTACAATACAACTCATGTATGGTTCGGTTTATACAGACACCGAACCTACTACAACTGGAAGATCTGGTACATGTACAACACATAGTTTATCACCCTCCCTCAATCTCAACTGATGAAGATTGAGATTGTGCTTACAAGCTTTAAATAATGGTAGTGGCAGCGGTTTAGTGAAGATATCAGCTAACTGATCCTTGGAGGAGATGAACCTTATTTGAAGCAACTTCTGAGCAACCCGTTCTCGGACAAAGTGGAAATTCACTTCAATGTGCTTAGTACGAGCATGAAAGACGGGGTTAGAAGAGAGAAAAGTTGCTCCAATGTTATCACACCATAACACATGTGGACTACTTTGAGAGACTCCAAGTTCACTAAGGAGGGCTAGTACCCAAATGAGCTCTGCAGTAGCATTAGCAAGTGCCTTGTATTCAGACTCCGTACTTGAGCGCAGTGGCGGAGCTTGACCAACATATTAGGAGGGGCCAAAAGAAATTAGATGATAGCTGAGGGGGCCACTTTGAAGTATTTTGTGTTTTACATGGTCAAAAGTGGTTAATACATAGTACTTGTATGCAAATTTTAATTAAGTTGGGGGGGCCATGGCCCATGTTGGCCTCCACTAAGCTACGCCTGTGCTTGAGCGGGAGACAGTAGCCTGTTTTCGAGCACTCCAAGCAACTAGATTACCACCATAGAATATAGCATAGCCCCCCGTGGATCGCCGGTCATCAGTATTACCAGCCCAATCCGCATCAGAAAATGCAGGCAAAAGGTCAGGAGACTTCAACGCAGGTCGCAATACCAAACCATGGGAAGAAGTTCTTTTGACATAACGCAAGATCCGCTTGACAGCAGTCCAATGAGTACACCGGGGAGCATGTAAGTATTGTCAAACCTTGTTCACCGCAAATGCCAAATCTGGACGTGTCCTAGTGAGGTATCGTAGACCTCCTACAACACTACGATAACGAGTAGATTCTGTAGCATCAAGTAATGTACCATCAAGAGCAGAGAGTTTATCTGAAGAAGCCATAGGTGTAGAGACCGGGCTGCTCTTGAGAAGACCAGCACGCCGAAGTAGTTCGGAAGCATACTTACGCTGATTCAAAAGCAGACTACCATGATCCAATTTCTGTACCTCAATACCGAGGAAATAATGAAGGGGGCCAAGATCCTTGACGGCAAAAGATTGTCTGAGCTGATGAACAAGGCGATCCGGAGCCGAGGCTCTAGAGCTGATCACAATGATGTCGTCGACGTAGACCAACAAATACAATGTGAGGTCAGGACGTTTCAGAATGAATAAAGATGTGTCAGCTGTGAACGGTGTAAACCCGAGTCCAAGTAGAACAGTGCTGAGCCGTGCATGTCATGCACGCGGTGCCTGTTTCGACCATAAAGTGCATATTTATCAAAGCCGGCCCCACTTCTTGGTGCCGGGTTCTATTTCTTGAGTTTGCATAGATTATGCAGATTCTCTCAGTGGAGGCTTCACCCATGTTGATCAACAATACTTTGCTGCAAAAAGTAGAAAACAATATTTTGCTTGTTATAGTCAACTCCGTAAGGAAAATTCGGTTAAAGAAACAAGTTAACATATACCTAAGATAAATTTAAAAAACAAAATAGCCAGCTACTCACGGGTATAGCTGCGCACACCCAATCCACCGTTCATATTGGTCTCAATTTATGCGTTTTTTGCTTTTGATATGCCCTAATTTTGCATGATATTCTGTCCATGGAGATGATTTTTTTATATCGTGGCCAACCAAGCATGCTCTTTTTTCTTCAGAATGGCTTGCAACAAGTATACAGTCCTAGTCTTTTTTGACTGTACGTTGGAGGTGTTTCTCAACAGAAGAGCTGAGGCCTTCTTTCTTATATAGAGGAGATGAGTATCATGTTTTGGTCGAGCGCGCGGAAAATCAGCCAGGGAAGGCGTCCAAATGAATTCTTTCCTGCCGAAGAAAAGGCGCCACACTTTGCACGCAAAACAAGTAGCAAATCTTGCATGCAAAACTGTTTTACCCCTTGTTCTCCCTACAACCAGCTTTTACATGCTAAAATTTTCTTAGGCAAAATAGCGCACTAAAAGGAAAACCACAGCTATACCTAGTTTTCTGCATGCACAAACGGCACTGCGAGGCAAATTTGACAAATCTAACCCTTTTTTAAAATCATTTCACAAAATGGAACCAAATTCTACGACGCCCACCCCCGGGACGCCGGGCTCTTCTATACAATGCCGCGGTTAAGGGCGCCATTTACCTCGCCACGTCGGCCAAAGAAACCAACATAAATAAGTACGACGCGTTGGCCCGGGGCGCCATGCCTATTAGCATGACGCCTTCAGCAAAGGGGGCATGGTAATTTGTTTCATCCATTGATAAAAGCATGGCGCCTTCAGCAAAGGGGGCATGGTAATTTGTTTCATCCATTGATAAACGCTAGCACAGGATAAATAGCCTCTGGGATAGTTGTACCATTCATAGGATGCTCTACCCCAGTTGTCCATCTCTACGCGTGTTTTGGGCCCTGTCTATCTTTCTACCTAGCACACTCGCAAAGTGTTCGCTAATATGCCTAACATAAAAATTTATTCAAATTGTTATGCTTAGTTTAGTTTAGTTTAAAATTAGAGTTTAGAATAGTTTAGTTTGTTATGTTTAGTTTAGTTTTGTGAATATGGATGTCAATTAGGGTTTAGTTTTGTGAATATGAATATGAGTATGGATTTTAATATGGATGTTTAGTTTAGTTTAAAATTAGGGTTTAGATTACAAAACTAATTCGGGTACCTCGCCGCCTCAAAAGTTATGTTTAGTTTTGTGAATATGGATGTGAATGTGTGCAGGTACTCCGAGAGGTCCTTGAGATTGCCGGAATGTTGATTAACTTCCATTCCGGCAAATTCGGGTTACTCATAAGTCCTATTTTTAGTCAAAGTCATGGCAAAATTTCTTGTGAATTTTGGCATTACTTTGGCCGAAATGTTGTTATGTTTTGTATTCGTATTACATCCGATGATTAATTTGGTATAGAAACACAGTGCTAAATTTCAAAAAAATTCAAAATAAATGGCAAAGAAAAAGCGCCACGAAGAGAAACCATCACACTATCCACAAATGTCCAACATATAGCAATGATGACAACAAGTCTCGGTGTTGATAAAAAACTTAGCAATATGGCATGAACATCTCCAGATGAAACTTGTAGCTGAAACAGCTAACTTCTCCAGATAAAACTTTGTCGGAAGAGAGGAGAGAGGACAATGAGGATGGAGGCCTTGCAGAAGTAGATGGTGACAAAACTCCGGTTGAGTTGGCAAGGGAAGCGACGGAGGGAAATACACTTTAGCACGTGAGAAGGCGGCGAAGGAACAACCTTTCCATCGAGGATCCCAACAAGGCTGCCTTGAACTCCCGATGTGGAGATGGCGGCGGCAGGGAGGTTCACAAGGCGGTCGTGGGATCGTCCATGGATGCAAGACAGCGAGGACGGGAGTAGCTGTTCACGGTGGGAGGGATGCGTCATGCATGGCGGCGGCGTCCACGACAGAAGAAGATCGGGGAGACGGGAGTGGAGCTAAGCAAGCTATGCAGCATGACAGAAGAAGATTGTCCACCGATGCAAGACATCAAGGGCGCGAGAGTCCTTCGTTCCTTTTGCACGATTGTTTTCTTTCGTAAGTGCTTCCTTATGTACGAACGAAAGAAAATTGTAGGAGATTTTCCCAGCACATATGCCATAGAAACATCGTTTAGACTAGCAAATATGAAATCATCGCATGTATTAGGAACGTTTCAAATTAAAGAAACACATACACACGATTTAAAGGAGAAAATCTTTCTTCTTCTCACATTGTTCACATTGTGCCAAATTGTATTCATCTCAAGAAATATGCATGTTCATATACAGAAACAAAGGACAAGCTTAAAATTACGGAACCGATGCAACTCCAGCAATGGACGCTCTATGCTTCCTGTGCTTTTCCCCTCTTTCTCATTATACTGCTTCTGATCATGATTTGAAATGTGGAGCAGAACCAACTTGAATATAAAAAAGGTGAGTTGAACCAAATTAAGCTAAGAGCTGACCCATTTTAATTGTAAAGCTGAACCGGTCCGAAAATAGACCAAATTGGACTAAGAGATGAACTATTTTAACTGTAGAGCTAAACCAGTATGGGTAAGTGAGCTCAACCATATTAACGGTAGAGATTGAATATATAGAGCTGTACCAACTTGAAATATATAGAATTGAGCTGAGCCAAAAATTCAACTAAGAGCTAAACTTATTCCAAAAAATGTATATCTAATGATTTGAATGAAGAGCTGAACCAATTTCAAGTTCAAATGTGAGCTAAACCAATTTCAAATTGTGGAACTGAACCAGCTTTAATGTAAAAAGGGTGAGCTGAACCAATCTGAAGTTCAATGTGAGCTAAACCAATTTTGAAAATGTGGAGCTGAACCAAATTGAACTGAGAGATGAACTATTTTAATTGAAGAGCTGAACCGGTCTGAAAAATAGAGCTAAATCAAAATTTAATTGAAGGGTTGGACTAATTTTGAAAATGTAGAAGTGTACAAAATGAATTAAAGGGTTGGACTAATTTAAACCGATTTGAAAGCATAGGTGTACAAATTGAATTAAAGGATTGAACTATTTTGAAAAAGGTAGAGCAGAACCATTATGAAAAAGAGCTGAACCGATTTGAACTAAAGGGCTGAGCTAAATTTGAAAAAAATGAACCAATTTTAATGTAGAGCTTAACCAGTTTGAAAATGTCGAGCTGAACCAACTTGACTAAGCTGATCCAAAATGAATTATAGGGTTGAAAAACTTAATTGTAGAGCTGAACCGTTTTGAAAAATAGAGCTTAACCAATTTGGATGTAAAGCTGAACCGTTTGAATTAAAGGGTTGAACTATTTTTGATAAAATAATTGAACCATAGCTGAACCGATTTTAATTGTAGAGCTAAACAACTTTGAAAATGTGAAGCTAAACCAAATGAATTAAAGAGCTGAACCGGTATTAAAATATAGCTGAGCCGATTCGAATGTAAACAAGTGAGCTTAACCATTTTAACTGTAGAGCTGAACCGGTATGAGAAAAAGCTAAACCTAGTATAAAATTATAGCTGACGCAATTTGAATGTAAGCAAGTGAGCTGAACCATTTTAACTGTAGAGCTGAACCGGTGAAAATATAGCTGAGCCGATTTGAATGTAAACAAGTGAGCTGAATCATTTTAACCGTAGAGCTGAACAGGTATGAAAAAAAGCTAAACCGATTTGAATGTACACAAATAAGCTGAACCATTTTAACTAGTGCCTAGAGATGAGCGATGATTCAGCAATCTAACTAAAGACAAGGTGCAAGAGAGAACACTACAAACCATCTGAAACAGTAGAGAGAGGAAGTTGTGAAATAGATACATTACTGAAGTCCGCCATAATCTTCCCATTCCAATGTTCCATGTACATCATTACGTAGAATCCACAACCGTGTCTGCACAAGAAAAGCAATAGCATCATGAGTCACTTATTTAGATTGCCAAAAAAGTAAAAGCCACTGTATTAAAATAAAAACTAGCAGTGTGTATTGAACAGGATAATCTGGTGGATTGAACCTCTTAAGGTGCTCAAAGTCCTTGCATTGGATCCCTCAAAAGAATATCCTTGCATTGGATATTAAGCTTCTTGAAAACGGTGTGCAAGTTGGTGGCCTGGCAAGAAACAAAAAAAATGCAAAAGGAAGACATGTAGAAAAAATTACCAAGTTTTGAACTTTTGAAGGTATCATATTTCAGCTTTCTCACTCGTCAGATCAGCAAAATCAAAAAGTTTACTCAACTTTGTTCACACATGCATCAACCCAATGGATGCGGTTCAGAATTGGAAAATGCATCCGCTTGCAAAATAAAAAATAAAAAATATGATAAGCGAATATACAAATGTTCAGTACTACAATGGAAAATGAAAACAGACCCAAGTGATAATTGTGCTATTAACCCTAAGCTCTGACACAGAACCCAAAAGCATATCGAAGTAGATCTAGCGTCTAAGAAAAAGAAAATCACATGTGTGCGTATGATACTCTAACGACAACAAACTCGTGAACTACTGGGAGAGGACGGAGACGAGAGACAAGGGAAACGTAAACATAAACTATTCTGTCACCGACACCTCCTAGATCCGAAGCCACACAATGAAACATCTACGCCCATGCCAGCATTTGCAGGTAAAAATATTCAGGAGTACTTTCAGGAGGAGGAGTACTAATTAACAGAGAAGCATCTAGTCCTAGGAATAACTTCTGAATAAGAAAATGATAAATGACGAAATAACAGTAATATCCACAATATCCTAATCAGAAACTTCTGAATAATTAACAATCTACTCTTAAGGAATAGACCTTAGTAGTGCCATCTGCAGTAGTAATGAGAAAATGATAGTAGTGCAGGAGTATGTTCAAACTTGCTTCATTTGGTGATCATTTACCTCATCTAACAGGACCCTGTATGCATTTAAGTCATCATATAAATATTCCAATGCGTCAGCAATGTACTCTCAGGTGCATAGCCCATTCAATGGTCTAGTTTTCCCCTGCAAAAGAGAAAAAAAAAGCATTCAGGAAGTTCATTTCTCAACAATAATATTCAGTTAACATTGCTCTTAGAATTCCTACTCTAAGATGATGAAGCTTATCAGTAGCATCTAGCATGGCACACATCACATTTTCTGCATCTCATTCTATAACTGATCTATTGTATTGTACTCCAGTACAAGAGTAAGAATGATGTTTGTAACCCAATCATGTTTACTGAGTATACTCCTACAACAAGAATAATTATGCCCCTACAACAGTCACTAAATATGTACTCATACTGACAGAAAAAGGCTACAAGGTGTTCATTCAGCATCACTGAATTTCATCCATGATTTAATTCATGATCTGGTAGCACGACAGTGAAAGGACAACAATTTGGACAAACGGAGTAGCACCACCAGGGCAATTCCATGAGCGAGAGTAGATCAACTACACCAATTTCAGGAGTACTTGAGCAAGAATGAGTAGAGAGTACAGATCAAGAACGAGTATGAAATTTGAGAGTAAGATGAACTTACTGGTGGGGTGGTGCTTGACGGCGCCGTCCTGCCATCCTCCCCGCCATCCTCTCGCTTCTCCAAGACGCCGGGGTTCACCGATGCCACCGCCGTGCCGTCTTGGTCGTTCCCGCCGGCCACCACAACGACTGGAGCTCGGCTCTGGCCTAGAAGATCTAGCAGCGCCGCTGCAGATCCGGCCGCCGGAGGGGGAAAAGATGCTAATTTTAGCTCGACCGCAGATCCGTTGGAGAGCGCGAGAAAGGCAACGACGCCAGAGAAGAGAGCGCGGGAGATGCGATGCGAGCGAGAGCGACAGGACAAGTGGCCGTCTCTAATTCTAAACGGAGGAGGGAGCAGTAAATAAACATTGCAAAGGGGCAAATCTGAAGAACATAAAAACATGACAGACTTTGTTCTGTACTAGTAATATTGCCTTGGCAGACTGACTCAAACAGACACACAGTAGACTACTAGACCTGGGACACTGTGGGCATCTGCCACTTATTAACTTGCATAACCATGCATGCTTCCATTCCATCGACGACCTGGAGTGGACGACGTCATTGCTCTTCCATGCTGCTAGGGCTTGTACTGGAATGGCGCATGGCCGTCTGCGATCAAGGAAGGAAAAGAAGAAAGACTCGGTGAGGCTTGGGCGTGACAACGACGGACATGCAAACAAAAGACGATTAGCTAGACATACCGTCGTTGGTGCACGAGCGTACCAGCGCCAAGGCACTCCCGGGGTGCTCGCCTCCGCATCCCAGGTACTCCCTCCGTTCCAATTTAATTGACTTGCTATTCACCACAGTACATGGTTAGCAGGTCATCCAAGTTGTAGCCCGTCACCAGATAGTCCTGGCACCGATCCAGCATACAGATGCAAGGTGGAATATCATCGTATCCTGCTTCGACCACGTGGATCACGACTGCGCAGCACGGTATCAAGGAGACCCCTACAACGTAGGGGCAAAACCGAAAGATCTGACGAGCGATGTAGCAAGGATCGCACAGTGGCCCGCCGGCGGCTGGGCTTGCGCTCGCAAGACAGAGAAGGAGAAGGATGAGGTGTCGGGCCATCACAGATAGATTACACAGAGACAGGGGAGTAGTGACCTGCCAAAGGATGGTCCATATATATACTACCTGCTTAAGTAATGGACCGATGCATGCGTAGTGGCTTATACATCTACCATCTGATTCAGTTGCTCTATCTCACCGGCATGGCCTAGCTACCGCTGTCCATTCCAAGTACGTGCCAGCCTTTGCTTGATTCCCCCGGCTCACACTCACGCCGAGATGCACATCACGTCTTTTCTTTTTGGATAGAGACACCACACGTCGTGTATGCTTCGTTCCAGGGAGGGCCGACAGGCGACAGCACACGATGAACTTGTCGGAGATGCAGCTCCCGCGGTGCAACCTGGACGGGCGCCAACTCCGTATTTTTTTTAACAAATCTGACCTATTTATAAAAAAAATCTGATCTTTTACAGAAACTAGTTCGAACTCTGGCCCATTCGTTCGGTGCCATTTCACATGGAGCCAAACTTATATATGTCGGCGCCAAATCATACGGTGCCGAAGTGCTCAACCGCGAGACATGCCTAGCCGACGTGACAGGTATGTCGGCGCCATGCACCGAACTCGGCGACGGGGCGATCGCCCTGGGCCTCAGGAAGCTAGGGTGCCCGGTCCAAGGTAGTTGTATATACTATGTGATCAACCAGATGGAAAAAAAATTAAGACCAATCTGGTCAAAGGAATCGATCCAGTTTGCTATCTAGGGCCTTTCACCCCGTACGCCCGCATCCCTCATGTCTCGTCTTCTCCCTAAATTCACCAATCGACATCGTTGTCACAGCCGCTGCACTTCCAAATCCGAGGCGACGAGGCCGCTGCTCCCCTCCGGAGATTAATGGAGACCAACAGAGGTATTCCCATTCCCAATTAATCATCTCTCTCCATCCTCAACGTCTCCCTCCTTCACCTAATCTCTTTTTAATCGCTGTTAAATAGCCCAGCTCGGCAGGACCCCGGTTCTGAGTTCCTATTGCTCGATCTCACATCTCCAATTCTTCTCTTATTTTCTTCTGTAGGCATGTTCATTTAGTTCTCTGGATCATTACAAATAAATAATTTGTGTTGCATATTTTAAAAACTGATCTCTTCCAGAAACTAATTCGAACTCTGGCCCATTCGTTCTGTGCCATATCACATGTAGCCAAACTTATATATGTCGGCGCCAAATCATACGGCGCCCAAGTGCTCAGCCGCGAGACCTGTCTAGCCCGACGTGGCAGGTATGTCGGCGCCATGCACCGAACTCGTAGAGTTTGAGATTCAGCTAGCTCTCTAGCTAATTCTCTCGGTGGTGTCGCTTGTGATGATGTGCAGTTGAGAGGAAAAAAGCAGGAGTGTTTATTTATACTCCCTCCGATCCGAAATACTGGTCGCGGTGGTTTTTTGCAAAAAAAATCCCTGCTCTTTTTCACCTGAAGTGAAACGCCCTCCCACCAGCCTCTCCGACGGCGCGTCAGCCCCTTCCATCCCCTTTCGACCGCGTCTTCACCCTCGCCGCTGCCGCCACCGCCGCTCACTACTGCTCCTCGCCGCCCACCCAAGCGTCCACCCCACCCACCCAAGCCTCGCAGCTCACCGGGCACCCAATCCCCACCCGAGTTCTGCGCCAAACCCTAGAGGATCCTATCCGCCAGATTCGTTCGCCCGAGCGGCTCGACCTGGGAGGAGGACGACGGCGCACTACTTCTCTCCTCCGGCCTCCAATCACACCGCTCGTCGCCTCGTTCAAGGAAACGCCCTCGCCGTCCAGAGCAAGGAGAGGCCGTCGACCGGACCTGCATCTGGGGACGACCTTCTCTCCTCCCACCGGTGCTCGATCTCGTCCTCGTTCAAGACAACGGCCTCCCCGAGCTCCTGCTACCGGGCCTGCAGCCGGAGCAAAAGACGGCGTCTTCGCCGGGAAGAACTCCGACCTGCATCTGGGGACGCCAGCTGCTGTCGCCGGAGCAAGGAGAGCGGCGCCACCTGGGAGGACGACGACGCACAGAGGGAGGAAGCCCGCCGTTCTGCAGCGCCGGACTCCACGAGATCCTGCTGCCAGGGACAGCGCCGACTTGCACCTCCTGCCTCCGCAACCTCCCCCTGCCGAGTTGCTGTCGCCGACCATCATGTCCATCACCGCCACTCTCCCCAATCTCACTCCTCTTCTCGCATCTCACTTCAAAATCCATTATTTTCCTCTCCTTTTTTCCACACGACGACCAGGCCTCCCGCAAGGACCCACACCGCCAACGGCCCGGGGACGGCGAGGAGGAAGGGGGCGGCGACGAGGACACAGCGGCCGGCGGCGGTGGAGCTGCGGACGCGAGCTGCCCATTAATTCGGACTCGATTGGATGAAGGACTTGATTTAAAATCATTTCGAGCTGGTGGGGGTTTTTTGTAAAAAATAAAATACACACGGTCCGCCCGTTAATTCGGGTCAGAGGGAGTACTATATAGCAGTTGATCGTCTAGGTGCTACCTCTCACGCTGAATCAAAGATCAACTGCTACCAGTGTACGTGTTAATGTCTCACAAGGTACTGCCATGCGCAAAACCACGTTCGCCTAGTCCCACCAGTTCGGTACACAGATTGCCTGCCATATCACATAGTTGTAGGCTCGGACCTCAATGACATTGAAGCGGCTAGATGGAGGAACACGGACGAATTGCACCCGGGTGCACCTGCTCCTGCCCGATTAAAATATTTGAAAAAATAGTAACACTTTTTAAAAAATTCTGAAACTTTTAGGAGATGAACATATGATAGTTTTCTACTAGCATGTCAAGTTTCACAGTGAACTGACACTCGTGGTGCTTGAAGAAAAAAGAAGAAAATCATGCTCTGAAAAATCTATACTTATATGTCTCAGCATTGTCAGTGATTTGTCTTTTTTGCACTGAGTAGCACAAGTGTCATTTCACCGCGAAATTTAACATGTTTGTCAAAAACTTGTATATATTCATCACCAAAAAAGTTCAGAAATTTTCAAAAAAAATTACTATTTTTTTGATTTTTAAAATTGGGGCAGGAGCATGTGCACCCGGGTGCACTTTGGAGTTTCCGCTAGATGGAGAGGCAGCTACGAGCGTACGACGTACGCCTACTTAAAATAGCTCGCTCGTAGGAACAGAACCTAAATCAAACTCCGCATGCATACGCACCGACTGTTTTTGCATGTGTGCCCACTCCTGCTTCTTCCTCACACCCGCACATCATGACATCCATATTTTAAGAGAGCGAGCGGGACCACCGAGAGAATTAGAGAGCTAATGGCGTCTCCAATCTCGTACTCAAGCGCCGTCCCTATGGTCCAAAATAGCGCTGTTTGGGCTAAATATTATTGTTTTTTCTACCAGCCACCACTACAAGCCCAAATAGCGTCGTTTCGACGAAAATTAGCGCCGGCGCTCCCAGGCCGAACCCAGCCCACTGTGTTCCGCCTAGGGGCCGGCGGAAGGAAAATCACGAGTGGGACAACGTTGTCGGCGAGACAAGGCATTTTCCTCACCCGGCTCGTCTTTTCCTCTGCCCGCCTCGCCGTCGCCATGTCGCCGCCGGCACCACCCCTCTTTCCGCCGCCGCACACAAGCAGCTAGGAAACCCGCCATCTAGCCCCGCCACGCCGCCGGCGCCGCCCACTCCGGCCGAGGCAAAGCCGAGGCAACGCTACGAGGGGTACTGCATCCGACCTCTACTCTGACTACTTCGCCGATGATCCCCTGCAGGACGCGCTAGTGTCTCGGCGCCGTTTCAGGATGACCCGCAAGCTCTTCCTCAGGATCATGCATGCCATCCGGGAGTTCGACACCTACTTCAAATTGAAGAAAGACTGCACTGGCACGGTTGGCTTTACCTCAATTCAGAAGTGCACGATGGCCATGAGCTTGCTTGCATACGGTGCTCCCACTGATGCACACGATGACTATCTGCGCATGGGCGAGTCCACGGCCATTGAGTGCTTGAACAATTTCTGCCGGGTAGTGGTTGCAGTGTTTGGCCCAACCTACTTGCGATCACCCAATGCGGAAGACACTGCTTGCATCCTAGCTTGCAATGAAGTAAGAGGCTTTCCTGGGATGCTTGGTAGTATCGACTGCATGCGTTGGGCATGGAAGAACTGTCCATTTGATTCGCAGGGGATGTACAAGGGCCACAAAGGAGAGTGCTCGGTGATTCTCGAGGCCGTGGCTTCATATGATCTATGGATTTGGCATTCATTGTTTGGTATGCCAGGAACTCACAACGACATCAATGTCTTGCAGTGCTCGGATGTCTTTGTCGAGCTTGTCGAAGGCCATGCTCCCCCTCTGAACTACGAGATCAATGGCCACCAGTACACAAAGGGCTAAATCTTGCAGATGGCATTTACCCGAAGTGGGCAACATTTGTGAAGAGCATCTCAGCCCTGTGCCAGGAAGCGCGAAAGCTTGGTTTACCAAGTGACAGGAGACTTGCAGGAAGGATGTTGAGCGGGCATTTGGCGCGCTGCAGTCTCGATTCGCTGTTGTCCGGTACCCAGCTATGACTTGGTCGAAGTCCAATATGTGGGAGGTGATACAATGTTGCGTGATCTTGCACAACATGATCATTAAGAGTGAGCATGATCATCCGGTGTCTGAGTCTGAGGCAAGGGCATCATACTACCGACAGGGTCCTCTTGCAGATGTTGATCACCAGGTGACGACATCATGGGCAGCCTTTCTCGCCACGCGCCAGGAGATTCAAGACGCTGCAGCACATCAAGCTCTACAGGATGATCTGGTGCAGCACTTGTGGGCGCGCAAGGGCAATGCCAATGCCAATGATGGCGATGTCAATGCCTAGTATGATTTATTTTATTTTGCTTGCATTGTTAAACTATTTATTTGTGTGTGAATTTGTATGTTAAACTATTTTTATGTGTGAATTTGTATGCGAAAATGGGTCAGCCTTTGTTTGTGCCAAAATATGGCCAAACCGCCGGCTGGGGGGCGGCCTGGGTTCGCGGCTGAAAAACGCGCCCCCCAGGATTCAGAATAGCGCCGTTTTCCCCCAGGCCGGCGAAAATAGCGCCGTTTTTGGGTCTGGGGGGCACAACGACCGGAGATGCCCTAACTAGGAAGAGTAAAGCTCAAACTCTGCGAGTTCGGCGCCATGTAAAATGGCGCCTACCTGCCACGTCAGCTAGCTAGGTCTCACGGTCGAGCACTTCGGCATCGTATGATTTAGCGCCGATATGTATCAGTCGTCTCAAATATCGCCGAACGTAGAGGTCAAATTTTGAATTAGTTTCTGAAAGGGTCAGTTTGCGGATTAATTTCAGAAATATGTCAGATTTGTCAAAAAGTACGCCAAAACCCTTTTCCCGACCCGGATTCAATCAAGGCATTGCCTGTGGATCTCGCCCCCGTCGGTTTTTCTGCAATGTTGCTGGTCGTCGTCGATTATTAAATTGGATGTGGTGGGTGGGGTCGATAAGTTTTATCGTCAGTTCCGCTACACCCTCTGAATTCAGCAAAACTAATCCCAAAGAAAGATAAAGCTCTGGGTATGAGGGACAATAACTTGGTATACATATGTGAGACTAACGTATGCAGGTGGATTTGTTATGCTAACCAATGTGAAACGTGAGATCTCGATCATGTATTCTGTGTGATCAGCTGATGGGATGTTCAGATTCTGTACATGCGTTCTTTGCACTCCTCAAGCTACTTCTCGTGTGTATGTACTGTTTCACTCCTCAAGTTCATCTTACATTGCAAATATCCAATGCAAGTTTGACCTTCTTCTGATAAAATGCCTGGTACATGTTCTGTATGTTGTTTTTGCGAATAAACATGTTCCATATGTTAAATCATCTCCTTATTAATGCCCGATCCATTGTGTTTTCAAATTACTTTATTATAGGTCAGTTACATTTGGTATATATATATAGATGATACATCCATGCTGAACCACATAATATACTGAAGGGAGTGTGGCCTGAATGCTGCAAAAGACGCAACCAAGCTTCTTATCATACGACTGCTCAAACAAAAGTTGATAAGCAACACTATTCAAGGTGACTAATCATTTATAATGTCCGCTGCCTCGATTGCGCTTTGGCCGAGGAGATTCGCCGACGCCCCCGGCGGCGGCGAGAGGGAGGGGGGAAATGTTGCGGGGGTCTGTTGGTGGACGGCGGTGGCGCCCCGGTGCGGTCCGGCGCGGCCGCACGGTAGCACAAGACTATATATAAGCACCTCCATGTATCCCGACGTCTCACAACCTACTCTTTCTAAAGCTGATGTATTTTTTTCCTTGGTGGAAATAATGCATTTAAAAAAAAAAACTTTGGTTTTATATAAACTCTGACTGCCAAACAGTACGTTGGACTTTGTAAACTGAAAGTGTCCTTCAGTCCCGGACATTTAGTGTGAGCAAATCAACGAGGCGGTAGATATAAATAGTAATATGTGTTCCTTCACTTCCTTGCTAAGCAACCGAGTATTGCAGATACAACGCTTTGGTTACATATATGGCGATAAGAACCTAAAAACAACTGATATAGACAGCATCATAGCGTATCATGATTACCGCGGCAGGTCAAGGAGCCACAATGTCATCTAGAAGTCACAAACAAAACAAAGTACTGCGACTAATTAAGCTTTATGATGGAAATGTCACAACGCACATGTTCTCTCGGATTCAAATGCACCATTGCTAACTCCAAATTAAATTGGAATCCGTTATGAGGATCTGATTTCTGAATCAATTGTTTGAAGGGAACTCTGACGTCCAGCACGGGGTGTATGGATACGAGTATAGTATGAGTTCATGGGGATCAGCAAAGCAGTCTTTCAGATGGCTCGTTCCGCAATAGGCGGAGAGCCGTTGGAGGTGACTCTCGGGCGATTCTGGGCACTCTCCGGGGATCTCTCCGGCGAGGACAGATCGGACGGGGGGACGGAGGAGCGAGACGCGGCGGACGTCGGGGAGGAAGAAGAGGTTGGCTCGGGTGCCTTTGCGTACCTATGCCGATCTCCCACACCGGACGCCCTCGCAACCATGGAGGAGAGAAGCTCAAGAGCAAAGAAGCGGATCGATCGGAGGATGGCGCAGAGGTATGCTGCTCTTTCTTTACAGGTGCTTTCGCCGGCGGGACATGGGGGGCTGCTCTTCTCTGGCAGTCCGGGGTTAGCCGGTGAGCGGGTGGATGCGCCGCTCCGCTCACCGCGCGGGCGGCTGTGTAATCTCAAGCTCCCAGTGCTGGAACCATCCACAACATGCGATGATGGCGTAGGGGGCTGGGAGTTGGTTTGCAGGCGGCGGAGGATTCACACCGGCATTGCGTCGCCGGTGGGGAAGACGGTGACCGGGATCTGTGGATCTCAAATTTCAAATTTGGAAGAAAATTCGTGCCGTCCAAAAGGTAGATTGGGCCGGGAAATTTTGTTTGGGCTGCGAAAAAACCCGAAGTCAATCCCTGGGCATGCGGCCCACGTTGGGGACGGATCAGAACTAGGATCGGGAAGAATTTTTCTGTCTAAATACACGAAGGTGCGTTCACTAGGGTTTATTCGATCAAAAGTGAGTCTGCCGCCGCCTTGTGGTGGTGCTGACCCGATCATGGCGAACTTTGGTGGAGGCCGTGGTGGCGGAGGTGAAGACCGTGGTGGTGGTGGGTATGGGTATGGCAGAGGGTTTGGCGGTGGTGCGCCACCGGGTCGTGGAGCTGGGGGCGGTGGCTATGGTGGCAGCGGTGGTGGCCCGCCGCAGCGGGAGGACATGCCAGGACGGGCGTTTCAAGGGGATTTCAGGCAGCGAAATTTCGAGGTGGGCAGTTCGAGCGGATCATCAGGATCAGGGTACCGACAGCAAGGTTTTCCGCATGATGGACCACCGCAGTTTGGTTCCTTCAACGCTGGGTCTGGTTTCCCTAATGGACAGCAGCGTCAATTCAACAACCACAGACCATTTCAATTTCGTGGTGAGAGGGCAGAGAGCGGAAGACATAATTTCAGGGGGGGTTCGTCGGCGGTTGGATCTTCGGGTGAGAGAGCGGCTGATCTCTCGGAAGAACAGCTAACCAAGATCATCGAGCAGGTTACCCGAGCTTTGAAGCAATCAGGCGGAAATACAGTAGCAGACAATGCGAGTCTCACTGTGGCTAATGCGAGGGGGGCTGGTCCTATCCGCTCGGCTGCTGATCTGGTAGCAAAAGGAGCAACACCGGTGGGAAGTGGATCTACTCCACGGGGAGCCGCCGATAGTAGTCAGAATCGGCAGGTTTTTGACAGAGATGCGGCGAAGAAATTCAAGAAGAGTGATAAAACTAGATGTTACAGATGTGATGGCCCAGGACACCATGGGAAGCAGTGTGAGGTTGAGGTTTGCGAGATTTGCGAGAGCAAGGAGCATGTGCCTGAGAAGTGTCCGCTTCTTCTTGCTCCAAAACCTCAAGTTATTAAACATGGTTATCTTATTGAGGGGCTTACCTTTTATGAACAGCCTATGACAGAGACCTACAAACCGAAAATTGATAGTGCCCGGACTGCTATGTTGACGGTGGATGGGGGGGAGATGTCTATTCCTAGTATCGTGACACAGCTGCAGCGGCTGGTCCCCAATACTCAGTTCCGATGGGAACTTGTTCAGTCTGGTCACAATGTGTTTAAAGTCCCGTTTCCGTCTCGACATGAGCTAGACAGAATGTGGACTTTCGGCGCTTACAGGGTTCCCAATAGCGAATGCACGATAACGGTGGTTCCTTGGGTTGCTACAGTTGAACCTTTAGAGGCGCTACCAAAAAAATGGATTCGGATCCATGGTATCCCTCCCAAGGCGATTGGTGATTTTTTATCTTTGTGGAGTCTTGGGTCGCTGTTTGGTAAGACCATGAAGGTAGATATGAAGTTCACACGTCAACGTGGTGTTCTGCGTATCCTTGTTGGCTGTGTTGACTACACTTTGATCCCGGACAGCTGGCCTATATTCATCAAGGATGGTTTTTACAAGCTTTCTTTCAAAGTGGAACATCCGTTGGACGTGGGTGATAAGGAGGATGATGATCCGCGGTCACCTCCACCCAATGATTCCGATGATGAACCAAGAGATGATGCTAAAGACAAAACTGAAAATGATGAGAGGAAGGGAGGAAGTGGGCAGACGGAGGACATGATCACAGAGGAAAATTCAAACAACAGCGATGTTTCTAAACAGAAGGGTGTTTCCAGTCCGGATGTCATGCAACATAAAATGACGGGCGTCGTGTTTTCTCCAAAGGTTCAGAGGCAGATTTCGCAAGCTAAGCAGGAGCTGCTAGCTATGTTTGTTGAGAATCGTTCTGCTATGAAGAATGATAGGCTCGGGGGCGCTGAAGATGGTGTGGTGGTCGATCTGAACTTGACGGAGAAGGATGTGGGCAGTTCTCCCGGCAGCGATTCGTGCCGCGGCAGGGAATTGGACGTTTTTGCTGCCGGCGGCAGCGGCTTGGCCAGCAAGTCCGACAGCGGCCTGAGTTGTGACGGTGCGCCGTCCGACTTTCATACTGAGACTTACGACAGTAGCTTGGCTGGAGCTTGTGCGTCGAGTGAGGCGTGTGGAGATGGCTGCCATGTTAGCAATTCAACTGCTGACAGTATATGTTGTAGTCTTGACTTGGGTTCCGGAGGAATGGGAGTTGCTAGTGAAGATCTGAGGGGCTGTGACTTGGATATCCCGATGGAATGCGCCGGGGGGATGTATATGGACAGATTGGGGAACACCATTGTGCCGACAAATTTCTTGTGCGGACAGCAGTCTTCTGGTGGGGTTGCGGCTACTGTTGTTGAGGTGGTGGAGAATAGACCATCTGAGGAGGAGATCCTGGCCTTCGGTGGTATGCGTGACACGGAGGTGAGGACTAGCCGGAGGTTGAGGGAGCAAGAGAATGCGCATCTGCCTCAACTGGAGCGTGCGAAGGAGTTGAATTCCCGCAAGCTTTATGGCTCTCCTGCAGGTACTTCACAAACATCTAAGTTTTCTTTACGTGCTTTTTCCAATTCTGAAATTAAGCAAAAATCAGCTAGATTGGGTATTTCTTTAGGTAGTAATGATGAGCAAATTAATTCTACTATTGAGGGCATTATGTCGTTAGAGCATGAGAGAGAGGTTATCTTTTTGAAAAATAACTTGGCACCTTCTAAAGTTGATTCGGAAACAAGTCTTACTTTAAAACGAGCTATGAATATTTGTGAGGACTTAGAGGATGAGGAGGCTGAGGGTTCGGAGGATTTTGCGGACCTCAATGAAACCCTAGCGTCGATAAAGAGTAGAGGAAGGAGAAACAAGAAAAAAAACTCTCTCTCAAAACGTGCGATTAGACGGGGAGTGAGATTAGCTATTTACTCAAGATTTTAAAGATGAAAGGTATGATTTGGAACTCCGACGGGTTTGGGGATACAGCGAAGCATTTGGCGGTCAGTGAGTACGTTAAAGAGCATAAGCTTGACTTCGTAGCTTTAATAGAGACGGGAAGATCTGCGTTTTCAACACCTTTTCTTAAGTTCCTGGCGGGGGGCTCGGATTTCACTTGGTTTTGTATCCCACCGCATGGGAGATCGGGGGGTATGTTATTAGGTTTTAATTATGATGCTATGGAAATTCAGGAGGTGGTTTCAGGTGACTTTTGCGTTAAGTTACATCTGAAAAATAAATTGGACGGGTTTCGTTGGGCTTTCGTGGTGGTTTATGGGGCGGCTCAAGACAACATGAAACCGGAGTTTTTGGCGGAACTAGTAAGGATTTGCGAGGGGGAAAATGTGCCTATGCTGGTTGGGGGAGACTTTAATATCATAAGGAGACAGAACGAGAAAAACAATAATAATTTCAATGCTAGATGGCCAACGATTTTTAATGCTATCATTGAGAGTTTAAATTTAAAAGATCTAGAATTATCTGGAAGGAAATATACCTGGGCTAGTAGACGAGATACGCCAACATATGAGAAGTTGGATCGTTTTCTAGCTAGTGTCGACTGGGAACAGAAATACCCTTTGGTAACAGTGCATGCTCTTACCCGTGCGGGGTCAGATCATACGCCGTTGCTATTAGATACCGGGGAACATGCGTTTAAAGGTAACTCTCATAGATTTTCTTTTGAGTTATCTTGGTTCCGCCAAGAGGGTTTTGCGGACATTATTACGCGAGAATGGAATGCAGTACAAGTAGGTGACACCCCCATTGAGCGTTGGCAAAATAAAATTCGTCACTTGCGCCAATTCTTGCGGGGATGGGCAAGGAAGCTATGTGGGGACTATAAAATTCTGCGAGATAAATTGGTCATGCTTTCGAATGAATTGGATATTAAAGCTGAAACCACCCCTTTAACAACAGCTGAGCGGGCTGCCAAACGTGAGGCGGATGATAAGTTGGCTCAATTACGTAGAGATGAGGAGTCTAAATGGGCTCAGAGGGCGAAGGTTAAATATATTCAGGAAGGAGGGAATAATACGAGATATTTTCATATCATCGCTAACGGGAAACATAGGAAAAAAAGAATTATTCAGTTGGAACAAGACGAGGGTACAATCGTTGGTCAGGAGAATCTAAAGACTTATATTTCTGAGTTTTACAAAAAATTGTTTGGGGCGCCGGTCACAACAAATTGCGTGTTGGATGAGGATGTTGTGCATGATATGCCACAAGTGTCCCAGGAAGAGAATTTAATTTTGACCCGAGAATTCTCTGAGAAAGAAGTTTTTGAGGCCATTCAACAAATGGAACATAATAAAGCTCCAGGGCCGGATGGGTTTCCTGCAGAATTCTATCAGAAATTTTGGGGTTTGATAAAAGCTGATTTGATGGCTATGTTTGCGCAATTGCGAGCCGGAAACTTGCCATTATTTAAGCTGAACTTCGGTATTATCACATTGTTACCCAAAAAAGATGATGCTAGTAAAATTGAACAGTACCGACCCATTTGTCTTTTGAATGTGAGTTTTAAGATTTTTACAAAAGTAGCCACCAACCGGGTTACCTCTATTGCGAGTAAAGTAATTCGGCCTACCCAAACTGCGTTTATTACGGGTAGAAATATTCTTGAAGGAGTGGTAGTCTTGCATGAGACAATCCATGAGATTCATAGGAAAAAATTAGATGGAGTGCTATTCAAAATTGATTTCGAAAAGGCTTACGATAAAGTAAAGTGGTCTTTTTTGCAACAAACTCTAAGAATGAAAGGGTTCTCGGCAGATTGGTGTAATTGGATTGATCACTTTGTCCAAGGGGGGAGTGTCGGGATACGTGTTAATGACGACATCGGTCATTACTTCCAAACGCTCAAGGGGTTAAGACAGGGAGATCCGATGTCTCCTATCTTATTTAATCTCGTCGTTGACATGTTGGCTATTTTAATTTCTCGTGCAAAGGAGGATGGACAAGTGGGTGGGTTATTACCTCATCTTGTTGAAGGTGGGGTTTCGATACTCCAATATGCGGATGACACGATTCTATTCCTCGAGCATGACATTGCGAAAGCCATGAATATGAAACTCATTTTAGTGTTGTTTGAACAGATCTCGGGTTTGAAAATTAATTTTCACAAAAGCGAATTATATTGTTTTGGGGCGGCCAAAGATCAACAAGCTGAGTATTGTTCGATTTTTGGGTGTGGAGTTGGCTCCTTGCCTTTTAGGTATTTGGGAATACCGATTCATTTTAGGAAATTGCTGAACAAGGAATGGAAAACGGTAGAAGATAGGTTTGAAAAGAAGTTGGCAGCTTGGGTGGCAAAGATGTTGTCTTACGGAGACCGTCTTGTCCTCATTAATTCGGTTTTAACAAGTCTGCCAATGTTCCTACTATCCTTTTTTGAAATTCCTAAGGGAGTCCGCAAACGGTTGGATTTTTATCGTTCTCGTTTCTTTTGGCAAAGCAATCAACATAAGCGAAAATATAGATTAACAAAGTGGAACCTGGTGTGTAGACCAAAGGATCAAGGTGGGCTGGGCATCTCGGTTTTGGAAATACAAAATAAATGCCTCCTTAGTAAGTGGCTGTTTAAATTATTAAGGGAAGATGGCGTATGGAAAGAATTGCTAGTTAACAAATATCTAGGGGGTAAATCGTTATCCAGGTGCGTGTGCAACCTTTGGATTCGCCTTTTTGGAAGGGAATCATGAGGGTAAAAGATGATTTCTTTCAACGCGGAAGATTTAAAGTCGGTAACGGGGAGCAAGTCCGGTTTTGGGAGGACAGTTGGCTAAGTCCAAACCCTTTATGCGATGAATATCCAAACCTGTACCAACTTGCGTCTAATAAGAACAGTTTGGTGGCTGATGTGCTTAGGACAGTGCCTATCAACTTACCTTTCCGACGGACTTTGATAGGGAATAATAGAACGGTGTGGTTTCGCCTTGTTGAGAGGTTAATGCGGATTCATCTTAGTGATCAGGAGGACTCGTTTTCTTGGGCTCTCACTTCCAATGGCATGTTTACGGTAAAGTCATTGTATGCGGACTTTCTAAACGGTCACACTAGATATTTGCGTAAGTATCTCTGGAAGTTAAAAATACCACTAAAGATTAAAATTTTCTTATGGTTTCTCAATAGGAAAGAAATTTTAACAAAAGATAATTTGATTAAACGAAGGTGGGTTGGTAGTAAGAAATGCGTGTTTTGTGACGACGATGAAACTGTTGAACACCTCTTTATTAAGTGTCCTTTTGTGCGTAATATTTGGAGGCTTGTTCACTTCACTTTTAATGTATATCCTCCTACAAGTATTGAGAATTTGTTTGGCTCATGGTTGAATGGAATTGATAAAGTTACAACAGCTCGCATTCGTATTGGTGTTGCGGCCATCTTGTGGTCTGTTTGGAACTGTAGAAATGATATTGTGTTTAACAAATCGACTTCATCACATTATTTGCAGGTTATCCACAGGGCGTGTTATTGGATCCGCTCTTGGTCATGCCTGCTCCCTGCGGACCAGCGTGGACTTATGGATGCCGGATGTACCCGTTTGCTGATGGTGGTGCGGGCTATCTTCAACCGGGCTGGATGGCTTCATACTAGACGCTTAGATGTTTAATCATTTTCTATTTGAGTGGTTAATCTTTGTGGCCACCTTATGTGATCCCTGAATGTTGAACTTGTATAACTGTGATCTCTAATAATTGCGGATGGCTGTGTGCATCTCTTGGATGCAGAGGCCGGGGATCCGCACCCCCTTATCTATAAAAAAAAAAAAAAGCAAAGCAGTCATAGCGTGTCGGATAGATGTTTCCTAGGTCCTGAAGCTTGGACGTATTTAGGTGATAGGCCAACCCTCTCGTCATCGATTCACTCAGAAATAGGACTTCTTTGTGAGGATGAAATCCGAGGATGGTGATATCTTTCCTGTAGCCCCCTTCTTCAATCGTATCTTCCGTGCCGAGAACATCGTCATCGTCAGAGTCCCACTCGAATCTTTCTTCCGGGGGTGCTTGTCCGTTGTAATTCGGAATTCTATCACTAAAGCAATGATAGTTGACGTCTTCCAAGACCCAAGACCCACGAGCTTCGGGATTGTAACTCCGGTGTGCTAGTATGTGCGCAATATCAGTCTGATATGTCAAAACCCACTTAGTTTGGGCACATGACTCATCGAGGATCCAAACTCGAAGCTGGTGCCCCAAAAGAGCAATTGATGCGAGATACACTCCCTTCTCCGATCTTCCGAGTCTTCGTTCTTGGCCACGGGTCGTGTACAAATCATGGGGCGGTTTAATTGCTTGGTACTTGCCCCTAGACAAAGATATTCTGCGGAGGGACAGAAGATGCATCAGTTGGCCGGAAATTCAGAATTTAGTGAATTAACATGAGGGCACAACGTTCAACTCCACGTGAGTAGTAAAGTAGTACGTACGTACCTCATAACGATAATGTGGTGCACGTAGAGGTGGCCACGCCAGTAAACGCCGTACTCCTGGTCGCCGGGCCAAGGCGCCTGCAAGTCGGCGACAGTCCCCAACGGCTCCCCTTGCCGCACGAACGACCTCTTCTCCCACCCATTGGTCGCGGAGGAGAAGACGGGCAGCATCATGAGCGACGGCGGCCACTCCAACCCGGCAACCTGGGGTTTCACCTTTGCCCCCTTAGTTGGAAGGTGAGGGACCTCGACCACCTCGTAGTGAGGCGACACGGCAGGGTCGAACACGATGTAGTTGTGCCGGCTGAAGCCCTCGCTGCTGAAAGGACATGACGGCCGCGGGTTGGGCAGGGCGGCCCACCGGCGTGTGGCGGGGTTGACCACGGAGGAGGCGGCGCAAAGGAGGAGGAGGCCGTTGCAGTGGTCTTCGACTGAGGCTGAGATGGTGGTCGGCATGTATTGGTGCAACTTGCCGCTGACCGCCGAGGCAGAGGGCGGCGTGGGGCGGGCCAAGAACTCCGACAAGTCGTGGTCGTTGAAGGTGAGGAAGATACCGGCCAGCGGGAGAGTCGGGACGAGCTGCATAAGGCGGCGGCTGTCGATGGTGGCGCGCCAGGATCTGTGGACGCAGCGTGCTGCGGCGAGGTCCTGCTCAGGGAGACGGTGGAGGATGTCGGCGAACAGCTCCTCCGGCAACAGCTCCATGATCGATTGATGGATATGCTCTGTCTCGATCGATCACAGCTCCTTTTATTAGTCCGGATCGGGTTGGTTGTCGATCTCAGGCCGGATCCTAAACGATATCGATCGGAGTACTAAGTTTCCCGGTTTCCGTGGGAAACAAAGCACTTACCGCATGCATGCGGATTAGTTAGGAATTAGTTGAAGCAGTCGTGACAAAGAGATGTTAGTATCTGGCTAGCTAGAGCACGCAAGGTGTGGAGATCCGTTTTAGAGAGATTGTTGGCTGCACATGGATAGGAGGAGAGTTTACCACAGATGTATTATCTTCTTTGTCACGACATCATGGGCAGCCTTCCTCGCCACGCGCCAGGAGATTCAAGACGCTGCAGCACATCAAGCTCTATAGGATGATCTGGTGCAGCACTTGTGGGCGCGCAAGGGCAATGGCAATGCCAATGATGGCGATGTCAATGCCTAGTATGATTTATTTTATTTGCTTGCATTGTTAAACTATTTATTTGTGTGTGAATTTGTATGTTAAACTATTTTTATGTGTGAATTTGTATGCAAAAATGGGTCGGGCTTTGTTTATGCCAAAATATGGCCAAACCGCCGGCTGGGGGCGGCCCGGGTTCGCGGCTGAAAAACGCGCCCCCCAGGATTCAGAATAGCGCCGTTTTCCCCCAGGCCGGCGAAAATAGCGCCATTTTTGGGTCTGGGGGCACAACGAGTGAAGATGCCCTAACTAGGAAGAGTAAAGCTCAAACTCTGCGAGTTCGGCGCCATGTAAAATGGCGCCTACCTGCCACGTCAGCTAGCTAGGTCTCACGGTCGAGCACTTCAGCATCGTATGATTTAGCCGATATGTATCGGTCGTCTCCATGTCAAATGTCGCCGAACGTGGAGGTCAAATTTCGAATTAGTTTCTGAAAGGGGTCAGTTTGCGGATTAATTTCAGAAATATGTCAGATTTGTCAAAAAGTACGCCAAAACCCTTTTCCCGACCCGGATTCAATCAAGGCATTGCATGCGGATCTCGCCCCCGTCGGTTTTTCTGCAATGTTGCTGGTCGTCGTCGATTATTAAATTGGATGTGGTGGGTGGGGTCGATAAGTTTTATCGTCAGTTCCGCTACACCCTCTGAATTCAGCAAAACTAATCCCAAAGAAAGATAAAGCTCTGGATATGAGGGACAATAACTTGGTATACATATGTGAGACTAACGTATGCAGGTGGATTTGTTATGCTAACCAATGTGAAACGTGAGATCTCGATCATGTATTCTGTGTGATCAGCTGATGGGATGTTCAGATTCTGTACATGCGTTCTTTGCACTCCTCAAGCTACTTCTCGTGTGTATGTACTGTTTCACTCCTCAAGTTCATCTTACATTGCAAATATCCAATGCAAGTTTGACCTTCTTCTGATAAAATGCCTGGTACATGTTCTGTATGTTGTTTTTGCGAATAAACATGTTCCATATGTTAAATCATCTCCTTAATGCCCGATCCATTGTCTTTTCAAATTACTTTATTATAGGTCAGTTACATTTGGTATATATATATAGATGATACATCCATGCTGAACCACATAATATACTGAAGGTTGTGTGGCCTGAATGCTGCAAAAGACGCAACAAAGCTTCTTATCATACGACTGCTCAAACAAAAGTTGATAAGCAACACTATTCAAGGTAACTAATCATTCGATCGGAGCGTTGTACTGTTACTAAGTTTCCCGGTTTCCGTGGGAAACAAAGCACTTACCGCATGCATGCGGATTAGTTAGGAATTAGTTGAAGCAGTCGTGACAAAGAGATGTTAGTATCTGGCTAGCTAGAGCACGCAAGGTCTGGAGATCCTGATTAGCTTGAGGTGTGTTTTTGGTTTTAGAGAGATTGTTGACTGCACATGGATAGGAGGAGAGTGTACCACAGATGTATTATCTTCTTGACATGCTGATCATCCACTTCAGTAAAATTCATGATGCTCTTTGTACGGCATTTACTAATTTTGCACTGAACATGTGTACATTAATTCTACACACTGGTGACATGGTTCAGTATCTTTTAAGTTGCTGAAAATCTAGCTTAAACAAACTTCAGAAGCTTTAATTGAACATAATACTCCCTCGGATCCGTTTTATCTGTGGCTGAAAAATAACTGAGGTGCTACAACTCGGTAGTAATAACTCATGACAATTCTTTCGGATCAGAGGGGCTTCAGCACAACCATCGCAGCTTCAGCACCCTGGAGCTGAAAATTCAGCATCACATGCACCCTTCACGATCAGGTTCTCGCTCAACGACCCGCCTTCCGCTGTTGCCGCTCTCTGAGTCTAGGATCAGACTTCATCTGGTCAGATCTTCATTCCCCCGGGTTGTTGTACTAAAGCAATTAAGCAACAAATTCAGCTAACATGGTTATTAATTTAAAAGAACTTCAAGTATGTAGAATATGCATACCCTAGCTAGAAAAATGGATATTTCATAGAGATGGAATAATTAATAAAACATCTTAAGCTTTGAAATAGCTAGGCATACCTTGGTGTAGCAGTCGCCAAGAAGTGTTTGTAAACAGCAAGATCGTACCAAAGGTAGGCAACTAAGGTCATCATCAATAGCAAATGGCACAAGACCGAGAGGACCTCAGATACAAGGGCGAGCAGAGGAAGAACAACCATAGATGGGACAAGAGGGGGCAATAACCGGTTCATCCACTTTCCAAGGGGAACTGCACGCATGGGCACCATCTCGACAAAGATTACCCAAAGCAGAGCATGGAGCCAGCCAAAATACGAGAGGATGGTAAGGATGATCAGCTCGTCCGGGGCGACGTCATAGACAAACAACATCATGGCCAAAGACCAAAGCAGAAGCACAAAGGGTACTATATAAACAAGAACACGGTTGAGTTCTTGGATGGTGAACTTGGAGGGGATAGACGACAAGGCGTGGATAGCCGGCTCGGTACCCTTGCGCAGGTGGTGCAAGGCGAGAGAGTAGCCCAAGTTTCCAGCAGCCCAGACCAATGGCAAAGAAAGGATGAAGGTGACAGCGACTGAGCCTATCGCAGTGGCGAAAGCGAAGGCGATGAGTGGGGCGTAGGAGAGCCGGAAGAAGTCAACATAGAAGCACCGAGTCGCGAGATGGACATGAGCAGGGAAAATAACAAGATGCTTGAGCACATCATGAGCGACAAGACCCACACTTGGGTCATAGGTTGTCCCTGGAAGTGCACAAGAAGGATCACGGTGAGCAGCACCACCAGGAGAGCAAACCATACACCTCCAGTGTGTTGGGCAAACTGGTCGGGGATCTCGATGATACCTTTACTCGTCCGAGACAACTCCTGCCGGATCGAGTCGGGGACGCCGGCCATTCGCCCCATCTCCATAGCTTGCCTCATCCGAGCAAGCTCCTGCTTGATCGAGTCGGGACGTCGGCCGTTTCCTCCATCTCATATAGCTTTCTTCGTAATGAACCAAAAGAGGGCATCGGACATTGGAAGGAGGCAACGGACGGAGGAAGGAGGCATCCTATCAGCAGCGGCATACGAAGGGGGCACGGCGGCGGCATCGGAAGGGGGCATGGCGGCCGCTTTGTCGGAGGCAGCATTGGGGATGGCCGCCTGCTGGATCGAGGCCATGGGTTTGGGAACACGTACGTACGTACGCACAAATTAGAGCTTCTCAATCGATCTGACGGCCGGTGTTACAAAGCTTAGATCCTGGCTGCCGTTATATATACACGATCGATCAGCTGACCTAACCGGACTAGACTAGTACTGCAGGTACACAATTTGGAAAGTACAAACAGACGCACGTTTGCATGCAACCTACTCGTAGTAGACTCACGTATGCTTTAGCATGCAATCACAAGTTCTAAACGGACACACTAATTAACCACCAATTATGGAAAGATTACAATGGGATGGGCACAGCGGCAGCGGCGGCCGGAGAAATTATGTGTAACACGCCCTTGGCCGCCGGTGAGGATCGGGGCTGAGCTCGGAGATACTGGTGGCTTGTGGTAGCCACCGGACTTGAGGAACACGGGGCTGGAGCAGACGAACTGGACAAGGAGAGATTCAACTTTTTTCTGTTTCTTCGATGCCCTGGACTGTTCCTCGCCTCTCCTTTGTAGTCTCCAGACCAACCTTGTAACGGGCCCAAAGCCCATGTGCTTCTGGCTCGACACGGCCACGTACGGGTGTTACACTATGGTTTGGATTTGGGGAACGATGCGAGGAAGGATCACCGGAGGCAGCTTGCGTCCTCCTTCCACAAGTTCCCGCCGATCGCATCGAGCTGGGCCATGTTAGCCATCTACTCATAAAATTTGTCCTTTGTAAGAGGGTGCGTTTGTTTGAATGGCCATGAAAAATTGGTTGGGTGCACCCAACTAGCTGGTTGGGTGGTAGTCATTTTTCATTTTTTTTTATGTGTATGTTGATTGAGCCAAATTTGTGTTTGGTTAAATGAATAAAAAGTGGTTAGGATAACCATATTTATGTTTGTTTTGAGGGATTTAAAATGGTTAGGGTGATATGATGAGAATACCCCGTAATATATGTTTTAAAAGGGAAAAATCTATTCAAATATTTATTTTACTAGTACACGTGTACGTGCAACGCACCTTCAATTTATGAACCATAATATTAACTGGATAAAATAAATATTGATGTGACGTTCTCATTAGTTGTAACACCCATGTTTGTAATAAAATAGATTTGCATTCATGAGCATCGTGTAATTTTCACTAAGGAAATTTGCATTTTAAAATGAGCGTTAAGTTCGCTAAAATGGTTCTACTTTACTTATGTTCAAGATATTTCAAAATTGTAAAAAAAAAACAGATGAGCTTACTCTATATGTCTAGACCTCGTATGGATACTTTTATATTTTTATTTGGCCATGTTTGGATCTCCAAATGTTTTCAAAACAGTAAAAAGGTTCTGAAAAAGGTTTAAAAAACAACACAGTTATCTTTCTCCCTTTCTTGTTGGGCCAATTCCAGCCCATATATTCTCTTCTTTTCCTATCTGTTGCTCGAGCAGTGTGTAGCAAGCCAAAATGTAATTCACTGTGGCCCAGCCCAGCTTCTTCCCTGTCGTCTTCCACCTCATGCACAGGCACCTGCGTGTCTTGGCCGTCGTCGTCCAATCCACGCCACGATTCCGGTCGCCGTTGTCGCTGCACTGCGAGAAGATAGGCACGCCGAGGCCGTGCGCCTCTGATCTTTCTGTCCCTTATACCAGCACTCGTCCTATTCCCTGCTTTCCTTTCTCCACACGCACGGCGAAAGCCGCCGTCCCACCGTTTCCGGCCGCCATGAAAAAATCTAAGAGCACAGAAATAACCGTCTTCTCCTCCTCTCCTAGTAGCGCGTGCCTGGAGGCTCGACAAGGTCCGCACAGGAGTCATCTTCTTCGTGGCCGGTCGTCAGACTCGTCACGCGCCGCGCTCGATTCGACGTCGTTCGACTTCTCCTTGCTTACCGAGCTTCTCTTCGCGTTCCCGCAGCACGAACGAATCCGTGGCCGCGCGAAGAGGAGGTGGCACTCAGGCCGTGGTCGGCGACGAGCCGACACACAAGCTCGGCAAAAGGGATGAGGTGGCCTGGGCTAGTCTTTATATTTTAACACAGAGGAGCAGCACGTGCGGCAGGGCGCTCGCGGCAACGGTTCCCGGTCACCTCCCATGGGCCGCGGCGAAGAGAAGGGTGGCGCCCAGGCCGTGGTCGGCGACGAGCCGGCGGGCAAGTGAAAGGGGTGAGGTGGCCTATGCACGGGCTACACGACATCGACCAGTGATCGATCGGGGCATATTGTATCACAGATGCAAGAAACAATGTAAAACGGATGCCGTGGCAAAATTTATGTAATTAACACGGATTGAAAAGGTGTGTTGAGTTGTCAAACATTGGAGCGATCTGGCCATCGATCAAATATTGAACGGATCAAATTTAATGTATCAACACAAGTTTGCTCTTTTAATAGTAGTATAGATAATTTGGCGACGATTTTTTTAATGCATTCCGGTAAAATTATTAAGTATTTAAAATGAATTTCTTAATATATCTTAAAAGGGAAAACATATTCAAATAATCTTAATATAGAAAAGGGAAAAGTGTGTTCAAATATTTAAAAGGGAAAGTTTGTCAAATATTCTTAATATAACAAGGAAATCAAGAATTATTCTCCTGAAAATATATGAATTAGCTACCCATAATTCTTGGTAAATTTTTAAAAACTTTTTTTGCACAAACGTTGCGTGTTCAACTGGACCAAAGGCTTATTTGGTCCATGTTAGATCAGTAGAAGCCCATTGACCCGATCGATACTGCTCCCATTGCGGCAGGCGCAGAACATAACTCCGTTAAATTAAGGAGGACTGGTTCCGGTTTGGATTCAGATCCCAAAACGGAGGAGGTGCTCTCGTCTCCTGAGATTTGTACAGGAATCGGAGAGCTCTACTACTACTACTACTTGTTACGATCGAACAACGCGCCAGGGAGCGCGGCGCAACTAAATCGAGAACTAGCAATAAGGAGGGATTGAGTTCTTCCCTTGAGACAAGGAGGAACAATAAGGGGGCGATCTCTGGCCGCTCAATTCACTGGAGATGAATAGCATCTCGGCACGAGCACTGCATGGGATATATCTCAGGACGAGGAGGAGCCTCGCTGTAAGTGTTATTTTATTTTTCATTGATGTTTACTCTACTACTTTTTTCAGCACGTCGCTTTGCGTGTGCATGATACCTTCATGTCTTTACACGCAGAACACCGCAGCTCGCCGCGGACGAGATAGGCTTAGCGAGCTTCCCGACGACATCCTACTCAACATCCTGGAGCGGGTGAACACCCTGGATGCCTTGAGAACCTGCATCCTCTCCAAACGTTTGATGCGGCTCCCAGCCATGCTGTCGCGGTTTGACATAGCCATCGGCTCCCTCATGTGTCACCACGACGCCGTTTCCGAGAGATTTAACACCGGCCACATTGCTCGCTACAACAATGTGGTGGCCCGTGTCACCGAAGAGGTCTTGTGCGAAGAGTTTAGATACCTCCATCATCCACGAGCTAAGGGTCGCATGCTATCTGAGGCCTGATGGTTGTCTCCCCATTACAAGAGCTTTTGCAAGCATCATGGCAACCCACAAGGTCGTCAAAGCTGAGTTTGTGGCCCTCGTAGAGAAGCCCTTTCCAAAATGCACGGAGAACGATCTTTCACGCTATGCGTGGTGGTTCAGTATGTGCCTTAGTGCTTGTCCATCTGCATTTGCTGGCCTCACGAGCCTGTGGTTGGAAACATAGGTTCGATGGAAGAATGGACATCTCCGACATTCTCGGCATCTGCAAGCATTTGGAATATTTGTGCCTCACACACTGTGACGCAGGGCTCCAATCGGTGTTGCTAGTAGAACATGATCAACTTGTTGAGCTCATCGTCGAGGATGGCCAATTCGAGACAGTCCATCTCAACCGTGTACCAAAGTTGCAACGTCTCACTCGTACTGGTTGGTGGTACCCAGACCCCTGTCCTTTGGTTATGTCCCGCAACTTTCAACGCTAAGTCTCGTAAATCTAGGTACCAGTTCCACCATGAATCTCCAGTTAAGTCAGCTCCTTGCTAATGCCCCCTCAATAAGAGACCTGCATATGGATTTTGAAAGTGAACAGGTACTCACTCATTTCTACCTATCATGTGATGCTTATAATGATATTTCTACCTCTTGAGGAGTTGCAGATTAATTGTACTAAATTATTAATTTGTTTCTTGTGTGCCAGATTTGGGTTGTACCAGAATGTCCTAAACTGCTTACCCCTCTGTTTCGCAAACTAGAGATTGTGAATCTGGATAATCTACCCGAAGACTGTGATGTCGCTTGGACCATGTTTATTCTCGAAGCTGCACCTTACCTAAGGGAGCTATGCATCACGGTGTGGGATCATTGGTGCAACATGGCGATAGACCAGGACGTTCTATGGGAAGGAGAATTATGTGAGAAAGCAAACTATGAGCGGCAACCATCTGCATCTGTTTTCAAGCACAAGAATCTGGTCAAGCTTACCATCCACGGCTTCCGGCCCAATCAGAATATGGTGCAATACGTTCGTCGCGTCATGAAAGTCGCCGTGAACATTGGTGAGATATCTCTGCACGACAGGGAGGCATGTGGGATTTGCCCTTCTACATATCCGACGACCAGCGAGGAGAAGGATATGCTGAGGATGAAGATGACCAAGGGCTTGGGGGTTGGTGGCTTCGCCTGCTGTGATCCACTTTAGGTCCTAATAATTGAGAATAAGACGCATGGTGTCACTATGTCGTAGATTCGTTAGAAGAGTTGGATAATTCAGTAAGAAAGGTGCATATGTTTCTTACTGCTATTTTTGTTTAGAAATTGAAGATTGTAACATCTCCTTGTTGACATAACGGCAAGTGTTTCTGTTTTTACTGGTTGTGAACCAAATGGATGATGTAGTTTGGTCTTGTACTTTACACTTATTACGTATGTTCATTGCTTAAGATAGATATGACAATAGTATATCATTCGGTTTGCTTAAGATAGATATGTACTCCCCCGTTCTATAATGAAATCTATATACGGGGTATTGTCCATCGACACAAGTTTCTTTAATAAGTAAGCTGAAAAATCATGCAAAACCCGTTTGTTCAATCCATATTCCCACCGCAATGAATAATCCAGTAGTACTTAGCACTCGAGAAGGTAGCTAGAGCTCCTTGGCGATGGCCTTGAGGGCGTCCCGGACGTAGGGGTACCGGTAGCTGAACCCAAGCTGCCCAGCCCTCACCGGAAGCACCTTCTGCCCGTCCAGCACCACCGTGGCGCCCTCACCCAGCACGGCCCTCAGCGCCAGCTCCGGCACCGGCAGCCACGACGGGCGGCCCACCACCTGGCCCAGCCGCTCGCACATCTCCGCCAGCCGCACCGGGTGCGGCGCCGTGCCGTTGATCACGCCGCTGTACGCCGGGTTCCGGATGGACTCGCAGATCAGCTCCACGATATCGTCCAGGTGGATCCACGAGAACCACTGCCGCCCCGTGCCCAGCGGCCCGCCGGCGAACATCATGAAGAGCGGGATCATCTTCGCCAGTGAAAAACGCCGCCGTCCTTGCCGAGGACCACGCCGATCCTTAGCAGGACCAGGCGGACGGAGTCCTGGTTCACCTGCCGCGCACGGCCCTCCCACTCCCGGCACACCTCCGCCAGGTAGTCGTTGCCTGACGGGCTCGACTCGTCGAAGCTGTCCGTCTCGCTTGTGCCTGCGTTCGTTCGTGAGTGCAGCTTCGTTGTTTCAAAGGGGTTTTCTGGCTTTCGAACCAAGAATCCAAGAGGATGCAACAAAGATTGATATAGACACAGAAATGCGTAATTACCGTAGTAACCGACTGCAGTTGCACTGACGAAAACGGAGGGCCGGGCGTCAGGAGCGGCATTGTTGATGTGATCCACCACCTAGCTTCAGTCCAATTCAGAGGGAAATTAACTACGTAGTTGATCGAACGGCTTGATTTGCTGGTTTGTAACGTGCCATCTGGGCGGGCGAATGGAGTGTACCTTTGAGGTGACATTGACTCTGCTATGCATGATCTCCCTCTTAACCTCGGGCGACCACCTGGTGCTGATGGGCATCCCCGCGAGGTTGACGACGGCGGTGGAGCCTCTGATGCAGCGCTCCCACTCGCCCTGCTGCTCCGCGATGGTCACTCCCGGATAGGTGGATGCTGCATCCAGAAGAGAGCAATGAATTTATAATGCAGGCAAGGAGCAATGAGTTTATAATGCAGCAAATTAAGCAGCGGCTGAGCTGTGTTGGGTTAGCTGTGCTTTGTTACCGGGGAAAAGAGAGGCGGCCTTGGAGGCAGAGCGTGTGAGGACGCACACCTTGTGATCATCTGCACGTTGGCAGGAGACATCCAAGTAGTCAGTGTAGTATGATCAAGTGGACTGGAGAAATGAGCTGCGTGCGTAGCGTACCGGAGAGGAGCCGCTGCACCAGCCTGCGGCCGACGAACCCGGTGGCTCCCGTGATGGCCACCGTCAGTTGCGTCTCGTCGCCGCTGGTAGCGCTGCAGCAGAACACGAGCCTAGCTCTCCTCCAGCTTGCCGTCGGGTGGGTGTTGAGCTTGAGGGCGGCGAAGGAGGAGGAGGGGAAGGGGCGGAGGGTGGCCATGGGCTCTGCTCTGCCTTGGGTTCGGATAAGGGCTGGGCGCTGGGTTCAGCTGCTCCCATCCCGTCCGTGCGTGCACAACGAAATGAAATCACTGCCTTGCTTTGCCTATGCATTGCTTGGTTGGCCAACTATGAGCCACCCCACCCGCAGACCGCAGTACCCCACAGGTTGCTTGTTGGGCAAATATCAGCCCCGTCCCCTCACATAACACGAGGCCGCCTGTTTTTCCTCATCTTCTTCCCTTCCTTCCATACACAAGGAATAATCACTAGTACTGCACAGATGTCAAACCTCTTTCGGATATGAATTCAATTATATGATTTTTATAACATATACTTTATAATTTTGTTCCATAGATATTGGACTCGGAAGTAAAGGCTGTCTTGTAAGGATGACTCCAACGGGCCGACGCATCGAGTCCGCGCCGGTCCGTTCCTGTCCTTTGGAGGCAAAATCAAGGCCCAGCGGGGCGACGCAAACGGAGCTCGGTCCGTTTTTCTGTCCGTCCCGACGCATTCCTGGCCCAAATTTGGGTCACCGATGCGTCGAGACGGACTCGTCCGCGCGTCCTGCTGCGTCCGTTGCACGTCCGGCTTTCTGCTCTTCCCACATGGTTTGGCCCACCTACCAGTCAAACAAACCCACTGGAACCTCTGCTTCTTCTCTCTCCTCTCTCTCGAAAAATTCCCCACCGCCCGACCTCGCCGGCCAAGAAAGATGTCGACCTTGAAGCAGAGGGAGGGCTCATGGTGCTGCCGCCGACGAGCTTGCTCTCTCTGCCGCTCTTCTTCTTCTTCTTCTTCTTCTTCTTTTTTCCTCTGTCTGCTCCCTGCTTCCTTTGTTTGGCTTCACAACCAAAGGAAGCACACACACTGGATCACAAGGGCGCATGGCACAAAAGATCCCACCGGTGGATCGGTTTGGACTTGTATAACTATACAAGTCCAAACCGATCCACCGGTGGGATCTTTTGTGCCATGCGCCCTTGTGATCCAGTGTGTGCTTCCTTTGGTTGCTTCTTGACTTGGCCTTCAGGTAGCTTGAGCTCTGTAGTACTAGTACGCGGCCATCAATCGATCGATCGATTCCAAATCGGTAAAAGCTAGCTAGCTTGACTGTGCTCGTCGGCGGTATTTATGTTTTTATTCTGTATTGGTCCTAGTTTTGTTGCAATGTTGGGGGCATGGAAACTATGGCCACCATGCCTGAAAATGATCAAAATGATCAAAAACCCTGTCCGAGCGGACTCAATGCGTCGGCCCGTTGGGAGCAGTGGCCGGAATGAGGCGGACGTGGGCCGGACATGGATCCTTTTGGCGACGCAAACGGACCAAACGCGGACCAAATGCGCGTCCGTTTGCGTCGCCCCGTTGGAGTCATCCTAACATCCAAGTGTCGTCGGGGCCACACCAAAGTCGGCTTAGTCGGACCAATTCACTCGCCTAGCAACTCTAGTAAATCCTCCCATGTGCACATCCTCCATAACCTAGACAAAGAGAATCTCAACAACGACGAATTTTTCATATTATTATCCTCGCTATACATGGTTATTCTCGCTAGACAAGATTTCGATTTATCAACCTCACTACTATTTCAAGTTCGAGTTGAGGACTGGCACAACTTCTTATTATAATCCTCGCTAGACATGATTTCGATCTATCAACCTCTCTACTATTTCAAATATGTACAAGAAAACTTAGGGAGGTCAACACTACATTAAAAAGTCACGAGAGGGTCAAAAGAATAACCAATCGAGTTGTTCGGTCCACAAGGACGATTTTTTATTTAAATAAAACGCATCACTAGTTTATCCTAAAACAATTACCCTTTTATAACACATTATATAACTAAAATTTTGCTAGTTTTAGTGCAAGTTTTAGCATGGAATCTCAATGTTTTTCTCTTGTATTTTAAAACATAATAATACACATCTATGTTTGTAAGTTTTAAGACCGGAGTACATCATGACTTTAATCAATTTTCCATCGCTATAGCATTTCTAAATTAGAACCTTATTTTGTGAGGGGACTCTATTAAAACCAAATTGTTTGCTTTTTTCCTTTCTATTCTATTTAAATCCATGAAAATCTAAATATACAACAAATTCACAATGATCTATGAATTACTTCCCAACCTATATGTACCATTGACTTTATTTCATAGCTACAGTATCATATATACTTCTTGACACTGCAATAAAAAGCCGTGTGCATCAATCGATGCAGAGGCTGGGACTCCCCTTTTCTAAAAAAAAGTATCATATAAATTCCTAGATATTTCTTGAACACGAGACTAATACATATACTAAAATATGTTTTAACGTAGGACTGTAAGCAACCTCGGACAAGGGAAAGCAAATCGACAGTGTAATTTTGGGTTGTCCCCAACCGCAAAAAGTTGTGTCTGTTAGGGCACCTCCAACGGCGTGGCGCATACGGACCAGGCGTGTCCGATTTTGTCCGAACGGACACGGAAGGGACTCCAACGGGCTGGCGCATAAGGCCATGTGTCCGCCCGGACAGACCATTTCGCCCCAAAGTTGGCCCATTTCTGGTCCAGCTTTGGTCTAGCCGCGGACACAGCGCGTGTCCCCTCGTGTCCGGGCCTAGCCCGCCTGGCAGCGACTATGGCCGCTTCGGCTACTTCGCCCAGTCCTATTTAATGGGAGCTTATCCACTCCCCACCGCACCCCACACTCACTCCCAGCCCTAGCCGCCGCCGGCCAGCGCAGCCCACAGCCCCCGTCGCCGGCCACCATGAAGGGCAAGTGGTTCTTCACGGGCCGCAACAACGCAGAGGCGAGCAGCTCGCGCGCGCCCCGACAGAACTCAGACGCCGCCGTCCGTGCCCGCAACCGCCGCCGCCGTGCCGCGCGAGCCAACGTCTTTGTGGGATCGCTGGTTCGAGCTCGAGCACGACCACCGCCGCCGGCAGGCCTTCGCGACCGAAGCACCGGCCGGCTACCAGCCCGTGCCGGAGGAAGAGGAGCCGGCGGGCTCTGACCTCGACTTCGACTGGAGCGAGGACGAAGCACTGGAGGTCGAGGTGAAGGTGGAGGCCGCCGAGGCCCCCTACGACGACGATGCTGCCCTCCAGGCTGCCATAGATGCCTCCAACCTAGAGGAGCTTGGGCAGTGGCCTGGCATCGGGGCGGCGCTCGGGATTCGGCGAAGGCAGCGATGGAGCAGGCGCGACAGCAGCGGGAGGCGGAGGGTTGGGCCCTCTACGACGATGCGGAGGCATGGCGTCGCCAGGAGGAGGCGGAGGCCTACAATTGCCAGCAGAACGAGGAGGCGGCGGCCTGGGGTCTCTGCCAGGCGCCGTGGTTGCCATGGCGCGATCCTGCACAGGCGTGGCAGCCCGCACCAACGTGGCCACGAGAGCCGGAGGCGCCGCCCACACCACCTCCACAAGGGCCGCCGACACGCCTCTACGAGGTGTCGCCGTACTTCATCCTCTTGGATGACGACGCCTAAGCGGCCACCGCGAGGTAAAACTGGGTGCGGTGTGCAAAGTAGGTGTTGGCATGGGCCACCCTTGGCGTCACTTCATTGCACGCTCTCATCTGTCGATGCCCACTGCAGCCTGTCTCTGTCTGCCTCTCCCTGCCTGGTGTAGTACACTAGTACTAGTATACTACCACGCCAGTAGTAGCAGCAGCAGTAAGAATTTATTTGCTCCTTTCCGTGCAGTGCTGATAGGTGAGTGATGAACAATTGATAGAGGCACAGCTCACTACCTCATTCATTCACCATCTCCTCTTCTTCTTCTACCTTGGGAGGAAGTAAGAACTTGTTCTCATCTTCCTTTCCTGTATCGATCGAGTAGTACACAATGTGGGGAAGCATCCGTTGCAGCTTGAGGCTGCTACTGGTGCTAGTGCTCGCCGCCATCTCCATTGCTGCCCTGTCCTCCCCTGCTACTGCTGTTGCCGTCATCCACCACGGTTAGTTTCTTGCTTGCCGTCTCTTTCTTTCTTGTTAATCATGCATTTTCTGTCTCCGCTGGAGTACGTGGATCCATGCGCGCATGCTAAGCTTGGTTCTATGGATGAATACTGTATGTGCACAAGGAGGTGGAGGAGGAAATGGCAACCCGGCGAACGCGCTGGTGGCGGCGGTGAACACGAACCGGACGGCGGCGAGGCTGCCGGCGCTGCGCAACAGCAAGGGCCTCGGCTGCATGGCGCCAGGGAAATAAATTTCGTCGAAATTTCGGTCGAAATTCGCGAAATTAGCGATTCTCGGAGCTGGGCGAGAAAAGCTAATAGCGACCAAAAATTTCGTCAAGATTTGAAAAAATTCAGTACCGAATGGTTATAATGCAGAAAAATCAATTATCTACCACAAACATGGCTTCAGTCCGTTGGTATAGAGTCTAGTCAATCGTTTGCATGGTTCTGAGTTCGAATCTTTACTTTGTCTTTTATTTTTCTAAATTATTTGGAGCGTCGGAATTTAAATCTGACCGAAATATTTGAATTTTTTCTTCGAAATTTCGTGAATTTCTCGAAATTTGCGAATCTCGTTCACAAGCGAAAGAAAATCTTAAAACGAAATGTTGAACCCTGCATGGCGCTACAGTACCTCGCCCACTGCCTCGCCACCGCCACCCAAGACATCTCCTGCGGCGACAACACCCTGGCGTCGTCGTGCCACCCGCCGGAGAGGGACGTCACCGAGGTGTACGCCGCCAACTGCGGCGTCGAGCTGCCCACCGTCGACCTCCTCTCTGCCCGCCTCCTCGGCTGCTTCACCCACGACGGCGACGGCTCCGCGCTTGTAGTCACCGGAGGAGCCGACGCCAGCGCGACGGTCCGGGGCAAGGAGCACACCCAGGTGGGCGCCGGGGTCCTCCGCGACTTCTGGTGCCTCCTCTTCAGCGCCGGCAAGCCCGGCACCACCTTCCGGCTCGAGGCCGCCGGCAGGGGCATCGCGCAGCCGCACGGCTGCTTCAGCGACCCGGACGACGACGCCCTCACATGCAGCAGCAGCTCCGGCATGCTTCAGCTCCTAGCCTCCTCCATGCCTCTGCTCCTCCTCCTACCTCTCCTAGCGCTAGCCTTGTGATGTTCAGCCAGCACTCACTCTACAACCCGTGTGTGTGTGATTTCTTACTGCTGTCAACCTCAAACATTTGATTGAATTGACTCTGCAGACAGTTTGATGCATCACAAACAAGTTGGCAGCCACGATCGAGGAATTCAGCAAGCTACTACTCCATACATCTGCATTGACCACAAATCACTCTAATTTTGCATCCATACAACCGTTATGGTAGCACACTAGAAAGAGAGCAGGAACCAGGTGCATAGCTTAATATTTATCAACCCAAATACAACAACGACGACACCCAACCCAAGCCAGGAGGTGATGACGGTCCTTCGAAGCGAGAGGCTTCAGAAACACCGGACGATACCACCAGCTCCGCTCGGCTAGGCTTGTGGTACTACAGTCCATTCTCATCATAAGATGACGCACCCTTTCTGCGCCTTCCTCTTCCTCCTCTTCTGCTTCGGGGGCTGGAGCACCACCTTGATCGCCGCGTCGAACACCGCCTTGATGTTCTGCACACACATTGGTAGAGGCCAGGGCAGAACAAACGCACATACAGTTAGTAAACAACCCAACGCTGCGTACAGGCTTGTGTGCCTGCTGTGTTTCTGATACCGTAAAAACGAACGACAGAAATCCACATCGGCTACCTGCTGTGTTTTCGAGCTGCACTCGATCTAGGCCGTCGCGCCAATCACCTTCTTCAGCTCTTCACCCGCAGGTTCATCAGCGACAAGAGTTTATACCATGTCTTTTCCCTTTGATGCTGCTTCCTGGGAAGCAACCACACACAGGCAGATAGATGAAGACTCTTGTTTCAGTGAGTGAGTACCTGAGCAGTGGAGATAGGAACCGCGCCGGGGTGGTCCACGAAAAACAGCTTGTCATCCCGCAGATCTGTTCACAGTAACATAAAGGTTAAGCACAGCTCGGTTATACTGATGTTTCTTACTTACACCAGCAGCAATAAGCAATAGCCAAAAAGTGACAAAAAGTTAGTACATTCACTAATTTCTTACAGTGAACTGTCAATTGTTCATCAGGTACAGGCAATGCAACTCAATGTCAAGTGCCTACAATAGTTGAGCTCTAAGAACGGCATGAATTACAATGTCAAACTGAAAATATCCTACCTGGGCTAAACGTTTGCCTGAGCTACATAATTTGCCTTGTAACAAGACGGATACTTGAACTTGAGCCAAAGAATTTGGGTTCCAACCAGACACAACCTAATACTAGTAGATTAGACCTCCCAGACGCATGTGGCATACCTCAATGGTACCACACATATACCATGTCCATCTGTATAAGTGTATAGCATTCTTTATTTTGACTGAATCTTAATTTCACACCTAGAAATTTAAAATTAGTTGGTAAGCACTGCTGAGATATACGACGTTTGTTACATGCAGCAGCAGTAACAAACAACCAATAAGCAGTGGCCAAAAATGCGAAATAATGTGTACAGCCACTGACTAGAAAGCATTTTTTTGCAAGTCAATGTCATGTGGCTGGAACAGTCTGGGCCCCAAGAACGGCAATAATTACTGCTGCAACTTAATGGTTAAGCACTGTCAGTTATATGGCGTTTCTTACAGGAAGCAACAGTAAAAAGCAAAACGACAGCCAACAAATGCAAAATAAGGTGTAGAACCACTGATTATACAGCATTCCTTACAACATTATGTCAAGTGGCTGAAACAGTTGGGCTCTAGGAATGACATGAATTGCAAAGTCACATCAAGTCCGACACAAATGGGCCTCAGTAACTTGAGCTAAAAAAATTGGCTTCCAGCCATAAAGAACCTAATACTTCAGTAATACCCCACTGGTGCGAAAAATACCATGTCCATCTGTAAAGCATTCTTTATTTTGAATTTTTGATACATGAATATCAGATCAAACCTTAGTTTCACAACCAGCAATCGAAAGTTTATCAAGAATGCCATAGTTTGGGTTGTAAAATAAGCATATCCTGCAATCCTAAAAGACATCTTCTGGTTAATGGTCAACAATCTCTCAGCTTGACTACATGTTTCAAGGATAAGTGCCATATAGCCAAACAAATATGAAAATATGATGCCATTGGTATATACCATATTAATTTTGATACACGAATATCACATCAAATTTTAGTTTCACAACCAGCAATTAAAAATTAATCAGAGATGCCGAGTTTGTAATGCAGATTAAGTATATCCTCGAAACAAATCGGTAGTAGGCAGTATCCTGTTTGGTGGTAAACAAACGCTCAGCTTAACCATGATTTGATCCTGTAGAGCAGCCAAAACTACATGTTCCAAGGGATGCATGCCATCTTCCGAAATTAATGAACTAATATACGCATGAGGCATCAAAAGTTCAAATAGCTTGTTATATGTTCAATGTCTGTGTGTGTTCCACATGCAAAGGTTGAACAGATTATATTTGGGTAAAGATATGTAAGGGCAGCCACAGTGTGGCCAAATGCCATATCTGACATATAGCTAAATCTCTAACAAAAGCCATACTGTGGCCAAATATGCTAATATTTTTTTTATTCAATCCATGCAATGTCCCCTGCCATGTCTGCCAAAAGGGATGGCACATCAATTTTTTAGTCAATTCAATGCCAAATCTTTGGCCACGGTGAGGAAGAATGGCTGCATGCAAACGTGAACTATCAACTTTTTATTAGGCGAAGGAATTTGGCATCGGCTCTTCCACCTGAGCGACGCCGTAACTTTTGGCTTTGGCACAACCTTCACAGTGTAGGGAGCCGCTCCAAAAGCCAAATTTGCTATTTGGCAACCATATTTAGCACACACTGTGGGTGCTCTAAGCATATGGTCAACCATGGATAACAGTAGAGGTGAGTTTATGACAAGACAAAGACACGTCTACTTATAATTTTTCTGGTCACTTAACTCAGCACACAGCTAACGTCTACTACTAATGTTTGTAAAGCACATCTGTGGGAGGTATGTGGTAACAACAGCTGACATAGGTCCATAACAGAGAAATGTTGCAGAAACAGAATTATGCAATAGCAGCAGCAGGAGGTGAATGGGATCGCATATATACCAAGCTTTGTGCCGACAAGAACGATGGGCACACCAGGAGCATAGTGCCTTAACTCAGGAATCCACTGCAAGAAAAAGAATACAAACAGCATAGGTGATTGAGCTAACAAATTGACAAGAGGATATGTGGTAATGGAAAGAGAATGGAGGGAAAACAGGATATGTGGGTTGCCTTCTTGGAAACGTTCTCGTAGCTGGCCTTGCTGATGAGTGAGAATACGAGGAGGAAGACGTCGGCGCCGCGGTAGCTGAGCGGGCGTAGGCGGTTGTAGTCCTCTTGGCCTGCAGTGTCCCAGAGGCCGAGGTTGACGGTGGAGCCGTCGACGACGACGTTGGCGCTGAAGTTGTCGAAGACGGTGGGGACGTAATCCTGCATATTCATCAGTGAGACATATATGCAGAAAGTGGTGAAATTGCAGTGGCAAATTAAGAATCAGTCGAAGGAAGGTACTGACAGACCGTGGGGAAGGTGTTGGATGTGTAGGAGATGAGGAGGCAGGTCTTCCCCACGGCGCCGTCCCCCGCCGTCACGCACTTTATGAACCGCGACGCGCTCATCGCCCCCACGCCGACCTTGCTCAGAGAAGATGAGCTGCCTTGCCCGTGCGCCCGCCGGCGCAACCGTAGGGTGTAGGGTGGGTGGGTTGGTAGATCGGCCGGCCGGCCGGCCGTCGGAGGTGAGGTGCGGTGGGGAAAAGAAGAAGCTTGGAAGCAGCGAGTGGGAGCCTGGGAGGGATGGTGAGTTTGCAACCAGGTCCGGCACCAACACCGCTTATTCTATTCTCGCCCCTGCCAGCCGCCCTCAACTACGTGTATAGGTCAACGTATTATTGGCCATTTTGTCTTGTGGGTCCTACCCATTCTGCTCCTCTTCCGTCTCATCTACCATCGCTCTCCCTACCTTTCTTTGTCTTTTGTGTGCTCAGCTAATAACGATCCCTATCACAAAATTCTACTATATATAACAGGCAGAAGAATCGCTTCCTCATTCGGCCACGTCGCAGGCAATCCACAGCCGTCCGATCCACGAAATCGACGGTCCAGATTGGCCCACGTCTCCCCAGCCGCGCGGAACACTGTTCACTCCTAATTTCTACCAATGGGAGCCCGCCGCGTGGCCCGGTCACCGGCCGGTTGCATTCCGTCCCGCCGGTCACCGTGGCAGTTTTACAGCAAAACCACTGACAAAACGAGATCGTGCCCCGCAGACCAAAACTTATCACGTCGCGGGACCTCTCTGCAAATACACCTAAATTGGAGGACTTTTCTGCAAAAATGTCTCTCACAGTCACCCCTCCTCCTCTCTCTCTCCCGCGCGGCCGCGGTGCCGCCACCGCCGCCGACGCACGCCGCCGGCGATTCGCACCTTCCCGCTCGAATCTATGGATGTCGGGCGCTCCGCCGTCGTCGGATCTCCGTCCTCGCCCAAAACAGCTTGCCGGAAAGCTGTCGTCGCGCCGGAATCGCCGCCCGCGAGCTCGCCGTCCGTCGCCGCTATTTTCGGTCGCCCCCGCCGGCTCCGGCGACCAAATGGTCGGCCGCGCCGCCCGTTCAACTCGCCCGGACGCGCGCGAGCAGATCCGCGCGGCCACGGCCTCACGCGCGTGCGCCACCGCGCGAGCGCGAGCTCGGCCGCGCCGGCTCCGCCGTGTGCTCACCGCCGCTGACGTCAGCCCACGACGTCAGCGGCTAGACCCACATGTCAGCGTCCCAATTTTTAAAAGGCTTCCTGTAAATTCCAAAAAATTGTACAAACTTCTAAATTCAATATCTTTTTATCTGTTAATCAGAAAATATGTTTTACATACCAAAATGTTCAGAAAAGTGAGTTCTATCTATTTATGTCAAATTCATGCATGTTCAAACAACTCTGAATCATTCTTATGTAGAAGAACTAAATCAATTATTTTGTGTACTATGGAGTAATGTTTAATAAAAATTTGCCGTACGGAACCCATCTGTCAAACAGTTCACATAATCCAATTCAAATTTACATATTTCAGAAACTTAAATACCCTTGAAATCCTCATTTTACAAACATACAAATAACTCGAATCTGAAAAACGAACAATTTCCAAAATCTAAACAACAATCATACTTGAGCATTCCAACTCAAATTACAAATTTGAATATTCCAAATTTTTATATGACTTCCACCTCTCAGCATTTGGTGAACACTAAAATAATCAAAATTTGAATAAATTACAAACTATTAAATTTTAAAAACAGTAAATAAAATCCAAATTGGACAATTTAAAAAACCTATTTGACGATTTCAGCTCAAATTTCACGCCTACATATTTCACAATTTTAAATACCTTCCAACTCTGCTCATTTTGCGAACATTAAAAGAACACGAATTTCAATACATTCCAATACGGACAATTTTCCAAATCTCAGCATTCTTCTTAGTCCAGGGTTTTCGGGTCCCGGGAGGATTTCGATGCCCCGTGACCCCCGGTACACGACTCTGGCGGCATCGTCAAAACTCGTGATTTCGGGCATTTCTGGCCGTTTTCGTGGGCTAGAGTCCACGGTTTTCGGGTCCCGGGAGGATTTCGATGCCCCGTGACTCCCGGTACACGACTCTTGCGGCATCGTCAAAACTCGTGATTTCGGACATTTCTGGCCGTTTTCGTGGGCTATAATCCACGGTTTTCGGGTCCCGGGAGGATTTTGATGCCCCGTGACCTCCGGTACACGACTCTTGCGGCATCGTCAAACTCGTGATTTCGGACATTTCTGGCCGTTTTCGTGGGCTAGAGTCCACAATTTTCGGGTCCCGGGAGGATTTCGATGCCCCGTGACCCCCGGTACACGACACTTGCGGCATCGTCAAAACTCGTGATTTCTGCCATTTCTGGCCGTTTTCGTGGGCTAGTCCACGGTTTTCGGGTCCGAGGAGGATTTCGATGCCCCGTGACCCCCGGTACACGACTCTGGCGGCATCGTCAAAACTCGTGATTTCGTGCATTTCTGGCCGTTTATGTAGGCTATAGTGCACGGTTTTCGGGTCCCGGGAGGATTTCGATGCCCCGTGACCCCCGGTACACGACTCTGGCGGCATCGTCAAAACTCGTAATTTCGGGCATTTCTGGCCGTTTTCGTGGGCTATAGTCCACGGTTTTCTGGTCCCGGGAGGATTTCGATGCCCCGTGACCCCCGGTACACGACTCTGGCAGCATCGTCAAAACTCGTGATTTCGGACATTTCTGGCCGTTTTCGCGGGGTATAGTCCACGGTTTTCTGGCAGCCTCAAAGTTGTTGTGCAAGCCTACTCACGGTCTGGTGGTATTGCTGCACAAGGCATGACGTCATCTTTCCGGAACTCTGTGACAAGCCTAGCAAGGATACGTGTGAGATTTGTGACCACGAGGTGGAGATTACGGTTGCTTGGTCATCAGATCCTCTTCCATGTTTATTTATTTTTTTGCGGAACAAGAAGACAATTACATCGGAGATATTACAGAAGGAACCCCAAGAAAAACAAAAATACACCTCCGTCCTTCTGCAAGTTGACCGCGTCGCCGCCACGCCGTTGCCGTCGGTGGCGCGCCGCCGCCTCTGCCTCCCTCGATGCCTTGGCTCGGAGGCAGTCCCCAGACGAGCGGGAAGTCGCCGATCGTCAGCCCCGAAGGACCTACACCGCCGAGCGCCGCCGCAGTCGGTCCGATGTGCACCATCTTCTTCTTCAAGATCTTGAGTTGCAAACTCCGCCGCCGTCGGAGCTTCACACGGGGAAGACGCCCACAACACCTCCACGGAGATGCGAGGACGAGGTTGGCGACGGATCGGCGTCGAAGCTCCAGAGAACGTCGACGTCGGAGAAGAGATCCGCCCCCTGCAAACGAAACACCAGCCGCCGCCGTCTCCGCCTCCAACACGCCGCCGGCCAGCTCGAAACCTACCCTTACACTATGTACAAGCCTAGATCCGTGGATTCCCCGACCTCCCGCCGCCGGAGCGGCCGCCGGAGGCGGCGGAATCCACGGATCGCCGGCGAGCGAGGTGGGGTGACTTCGGTCGCTCAAAAATCGCCTTTTCCTGTAGACGGGGAAAGGGGAACGGCCAAGGGCGTTCTCTTCCATGTTTATTTGATGTTGGAGTGTCTCATTAGCTCTGCAACTTTTTATGTTGTAATTGTAACTTTCATTATCCGACTATTTGTGTACCAGCTATACTTATACGTCCCCGGTACATCTCTTTTATGTATCTATTTCTTCTCTTCTCTACTACTCCCTTCGTTCCTTGATATAAAGTGTATAGTTTTTTAAAGAAAAATCCATAATATAAGGTGTATTTGCTATAAATGGACAATTTGACCCATCAAAAAATGAGATCTAGTCTCAAAAGAGGGATTTAACGGATTGTATTCATATTGTGCCTAGTAAGAAGTCCTCTCTCGCTATTTTTTCCAGAAATTTTTTTAGTCCACTCTATGTAAAATTCTCCGTCTTAATATTCGTGCAGAAAACTATACACTCTACATTCAGGAACGGAGGGAGTATATAAAATTGAGGTGGGTTCCGATCGGATGTAAATATTTTTTTCAGCGATTCAAACGTTTTGCTGAATTACACACACAGAGGAAACCAAGACGACGTACCAAACCAAAACGGACGAAAAGAGAAACCTTACTCGTATTATATAGTAGAGATTACAGACTTGCCACCGCCAAGTGAAACTGAGCAGGTTCGGTGCCTCCATGGGAAAGAAGAAAAAGAAAAGCCTAATCGTGCCCATCCACGTGTCTCCATTGACAGGAAGATCCGGATCCATATTATAGATCGGTAGTGAAGGAGACGAAAACGTAAGTACGGAGTACGTAACTAGCTTCTTCTCATGCCGGATTGCCGGTCCACCACCTATAGGAGAAGTAGCTCTCCGCGCTGACCTCGTCCGGGGAGGGCTTGAGGTCCTCGTCGAGGCCACACTCCATGCGGGGCAGGTACAGGTGACGGAACATGTCGGGGTTGCCGGCGAAGCACTGGTGTAGCGCCTCCGTGGCCTTGACGCACGCCTCCACGTTGAGGACGCGGTCCCCAATGTCGCGTCGCCTCTGGATCTCGCGAGGGTGGCACTCGCTCGTCGCCTTTTGGAACTCTTTGAGGCAGCCGCCCCTGTTCACCTGATCCTGGTGGAAGGCTTTGTCGTTGTCCCGTGCTTGAGATTTTCCTATGTGGATGCCACCTAGTGCGGCTACGAAACTCGCCATGTCGACGTTTATGCGTGTTTCCTTTGTTTTAACCGATGTAGCTCGATCGATCGGCTCGTCTAGTTGAACTGTACGTCCACGCCGGAGCCTCAATTATATATCGGTTATGCACAAGACTTGCCGGGCAAGAATTATATATAGCGATCGATCAGCTTCCGATCAAGAGAATCACGGTCGATCACGGCCATGCCGCATCGGTAGCTATCTAGACGTTTCCCCATGCCGGCCGGCTGGCGCGCTAAGTCTTTTCCTTTCGCTGATTTTAAAAAAAATGTCCTTTCCTTTCCGGTCTGGATAGGAAGAAGAGTTCTAGTAGGATATCGTAAAGGCCTTGTCCAAAACAGAGTAAAACCACGTGTCATTTATGTCTGTTCCCCATCGCCCGCGCTCATGCCGCCGCTCCCGCCGACGAACTCCTCGCGAGTATCGACCTCCCCGCCGTCCTCCTCAGTCCGAGCCTCTGCTCCCGCCGGACGATCGTGTCCAGCATGACCTTAACCTCCATCCAAGCTCCTCCACCAGCCGGAAGAGCTCCTCCTCCACGCCATTGGCCGCGCCGTCCCCACGCGTCCGCCCAAACCTGCTCCGCCCCACATGTTCTTTGCCTCATCCACGTCCTGCGCTCTGAACTCGACGCAAAACCAGAGGAGGAATGGCGTCGTCGGCCCAAAGTGGGCTGTAAACTGGGCGACGACATGTGAGAGGAGTAGCGCGATGCAGATCCACCACAACTTTCCTCCCAACTCGACATTTGCATTCCCCATCGCCTCCCCCGCCAGCCAATGGAGCCCATCCCAGATACGCTAGGATCGATGCCATCGCCTTGTTTGATTTGGAATCAGTTCAGTGGCTGCGTTGAGTAGTTGTCTCTGTCCTTGTTTCTGTTATTTCATGGCCTCATGCTACACAGACTTTGACGACTTGACGTTAGCTTTCACTTCACACGACACAAACGAGCAAATTAGATTCTCTATCTCGTCGCCTCCCTTCTGACATGGCGGATCTGCAAGGTCTCGTGTGGTCGCCGTCCAGGAGGAGGCCAACCGCAGTGCCAGGTTTTAGGTGGTGTGGTGCCCTTTAGCCGTTGCAACAGTTCAGTCGGAAAGCAACACCGTCATTTTTTTTTGCAGGAGATCAGTTTTTCCTTATCATTAATCGTACTACTGACTACTCATTCATTCAAGGCGGGAGATCATTTTTTCCTTATCGTTTCCATCTTTGAAGAAAGTTTGGTTTTCCAGCTCGATCAAGAACAAAACACTTGTGTACGACCAAACAAACAATGTGAGGACGAGCATTGAATCACACAATAATCATTCTGTTCCAAGAAGTCCGTGCACATTTAACAATCTATGTTCGTCATGTAAAAATAGAAGTTCTTGAGTTCAGTTCAAACATGTGATTATATCAAGTTGTTAGACGTCTAGTGGTTCCCCCTTTGTATTTGCTCATGCATGCAGGTTGCGATAGCTTACATTAATAGATAATGTATTAGCTCAGAAGAAATGTGAATTTGATAGAGCAACTAGCGGTGATCTCACTTTCCATTTGTCGACTTCCTGCAACATCTTGGTATTTCAGTGAATAGATTGAACTAACTCGGTTATTTTCATCCACTGAGGAAAATTAATTTCTAAATTAATCTTGTTAGTTTAGGGTGACAAGCAGTTGTTATATTAGTATATAGTCGACGAAATTAACAAAGAGACAAACATGTCCACAGGGCTGTGAGGTTTACGGGTTGAGATGTTCATGTCAAGCAAGATTAGATCAATAACCTTTATACTTATTTAATACAAACTTTGAGCAAACTTATTACTCAGTTATCATGATTTAAATCAAAACAGTTTTTGTTAGATATTATGATGATTTTGTTTTAAGTTGTAAATCTACCAACAAAAAGTATATTTATATCTGATCCTTACTTAGACCATTTTTGCATTGAAATTTACATCCATTCTATAATTATAAATTTAAACTAATATGTACATCGAGTTCCTTTAAATTAAAAAATTAAGGAAAACCAAATGCTTCGATGGACTTAATGGGATATATGATTCAATTATTGCATATATGTGATGTGTATGTACATGTCAAGGTTTTTGGCAGATATTTGATGTACTCGCTACTCCCTGTTGAGCGAGCTGTTGGGAAGCCCCCAAAAAAGCAAGGTAACAATGCAACACACCCTGACCGACATGTTGTGTGCAGAGGACGATGCATGCCCGAGAGAGGATGCGCCAGATTGTGCCCTCCTAGGTGGGTGCCCTTTTCCTAACATTCTCTGGGGCAAAATCATGCGGTAGCCTAGATATTTTCCCTTGGTAGGGACGGCTAGCTTCTTCATTCTTCAACCAGCCATCTTCCTTCCTTCTTTGCTGGACGTTCTCTGACACTTTAAGTGCAGTTACCGTCTCGGTGAATAATTAAATGATGCATATTCCAACTATTCTAGTAGTAGGTGTGACGATTCTATTTGCATCTGCTTGCAGGTAGCCGGTAGGTAGATTGTTGGCTTTGCTCTGTGGTTCCCTTTAGCATAAGCAACAGTGAATTGGAAAGCAACACGGACATTAATTGTACCATATGGACATATATACATTTAAAGTGAGATCGAGCTCTCTTGAAATTTTCCGATCATTATCTTTTTAATAAGAAAGTTCATTTTCCCTTGTGTACATTGGACAGCAGAGCAGAGCATACATTTTCTCAGGTCAGGCCTCCTTCAACTGAATGGTACGCCTTGGGGGTACCTCTCTCTGTTTATCTCCTCCCCCCTCATCTTGCTCTGCTCTGCTTCAGAAGCAAAGTCACCATCTGATATAAAGTGTATATATAGTTTATTACATGTTCATGAGATTTTAAAATGTTTTACAGTGACGACTTGACCAAGTGAGGGTTAGGTAGAATTAAGTTATCACTCTCTCTTGGGTAAAGCAGACGAAAAGGATGCATTACGCCCATGCTGGTCTCCCTAGCTAAGATCCAACGTGATAGCAAATATATACACTCCAGATTTGTCTCTTTCTCACTTTCCTTGGGTGTTAAGCTGGCCAAGGAATGGCTAATCCTTCTTTGGTGTTAAACTAGTACGGTTGGTTGCACGTGCCCAAAGTTCTAGCTCTCTTTAACTTCCCCAGGTTAATTAAACCATTGGTTAATTACATGTGCTGGTGCAGGTTAGCGTACCAAGTGCAGTGCAGAACCTGATTTACAGGTGGTGGTGCTTCACTAGATATTAGCCATGAAGAGTTGTCTGAATTTGACAGTTGCAACCACGGTGACCCCAATGTCCATCTGTTGGTTACCTGCAGCAGCTTGGCGGTTTCAACGAGATCAAATCAACCCGGACAAGAATTGATTAGTTCCACAACAGAAACTGTTTAGCCAAGATTACTGTTTTGCAGCAACAAGCAGCTGGTAGATTAGTGCATTCGGACAGTCGAGGGGCATAACAACAATGAGACAGACAGGGCTGAGAGTTTAATTAGAGTAGATGTCCCTGTCAGCAAAAAATATAGTAAATAAACCTTGTTTACCAAACTGCATCAGCTTTGAATTGGCAACGCCTGATTTCTTTTATAACAGACTCCTCCTCGGGTAACTAGCTAGGTAGATATTTTCCTTTGCCGGCTCTGAATCCGTGCTAAAACTCAGCCGGTAGACTGATACTCCTGGATTCCTGGATGGTTCTCTGACGCTTTAAGTGCAATTATTTAGTGTGATGTATATTGACTCCAATCATTCCAGCTTGCCGGTGTGAGGATTCATTCTATTTGCATCTGCATGACTGCATCCATCTGCTTTCAGGTAAAGAAGCTTTGGTGGTGACCTTTAGCCGATGCAACAGTTCAGTCGGAAAGCATCACCACCATTAACCCTACTACTGACTACTCATTCATTCATTCATTCAGAAACTCCGCCTATGTTGTCTCAACATAGCCGGTCCCAAGCCCGGATAAAGGAGGAGGGTTGTGATAAGCTTGGCAAGCCAACGGAAAAAACCCAGCCACTCTTATGGAGATGAAACCCAAAAGAACCTCGTTGGGGCGTAACCCTCTTAGCGACGCGCCATATCGGAACCCGGGTGTGGTGTCAAATGGGCAAGGGCCGGGCCGCCACCTCCTTGGTGGCGCGCCGTATCTTGATCTGGATACGGTGATAAGTGAGCAAGGATCGGGTCGTCGCATCCTTAGTGGCGCGCTGCATCGACGCCCGGGTGTAGTGAAAAATGAGCAAGGGTCTTCGCATTTGACTCGACGAGTGCGGAGGGTAAGGAAGTTAGCCGAGCCTAGGAGGATCCGCTTAGGTAGCTGGAACGTAGGGTCCCTGACGGGCAAGTTACGGGAGTTAGTTGATACGGCGATAAGGAGGCGTGTTGATGTCCTATGCGTCCAAGAGACCAAATGGAAGGGACAGAAGGCGAAGGAGGTGGAGGATACCGGCTTTAAGCTGTGGTACACGGGGACAACCTCAAACAAAAATGGGGTAGGCATCTTGATCAACAAGAGCCTCAAGGATGGAGTAGTGGACGTCAAGAGGCAAGGAGACCGGATTATCCTAGTCAAGCTGGTTGTTGGGGACTTAGTTCTCAATGTTATCAGCGCGTATGCCCCGCAAGTAGGCCACACCGAGAGCACCAAGAGAGAGTTCTGGGAAGGTCTCGAGGACTTGGTTAGGAGAGTACCTACGGGTGAGAAGCTCTTCATAGGAGGAGAGCTCAATGGCCATGTGGGTACATCTAACACAGGGTTTGAAGGGGTGCATGGGGGCTTTGGCTATGGCATCAGGAACCAAGAAGGGGAGGATGTCTTAAGCTTCGCCCTAGCCTACGACATGGTCGTAGCTAACACCCTCTTTTGAAAGAGAGAATCCCACCTAGTGACTTTCAGTAGTGGCCAACACTCTAGCCAGATTGATTTTGTCCTCTCTCGAAGAGAAGATAGACGCGCTTGCCTTGATTGTAAGGCGATACCTGGAGAGAGTGTTGTCCATCAACATAAGCTGGTGGTGGCTGACTTCCGTTTTTGGATTCGTGTCCAGCGGGATAAGCGCCCAAAAGTTGCTAGAACAAAGTGGTGGAAGTTAAAGGGAGAGGCAGCTCAAGCTTTTAAGGAGAGGGTTTTTAAGGAGGGCCCTTGGGAGGAAGGAGGCGATGCAAACAGTATGTGGATGAGGATGGCAACTTGCATTCGGAAGATTGCATCAGAGGAGTTTGGGGTGACCAGGGGAAGTAGAAGGGATGCTAAGGATACCTGGTGGTGGAACGTTGAGGTCCAGAAGGCTATTAAGGAGAAGAAGGACTGTTTCAGACGCTTATACCTGGACGGGAGCGCAACCAACATGGAGATATACAAGGGGGCAAAGAAGGCCGCAAAGCGAGCAGTGAGCGAGGCAAGGGGTCGGGCGTATGAGGACCTCTACCAGCGTCTAAACACGAAGGAAGGCGAAAGAGACATCTATAAGATGGCGAAGACGAGAGAAAGGAAGACGAGGGATGTCAACCAAGTCAAATGCATAAAGGACGGAGCGGATCAACTCCTCGTGAAGGACGAAGAGATCAAGCGTAGATGGCGAGAGTACTTCGACGACCTGTTCAATGGAGAGAATGAGAGCTCTACCATTGAGCTAGACGATTCCTCCGATGATACCAGCCGACGCTTTGTGCGGCGTATCCAGGAGGCTGAGGTTAGGGAGACTTTGAAGAGGATGAAAGGAGGCAAGGCAATGGGCCCTGATGGTATCCCCATCGAGGTGTGGAGAGGCCTTGGAGACATAGCGATATTATGGCTAACTAAACTTTTCAACCTCATTTTTCGGTCAAACAAGATGCCCGAAGAATGGAGGCGGAGTACATTAGTGCCAATCTTCAAGAACAAGGGGATGTTCAAAGTTGCACTAATTACCGTGGAATCAAGTTGATGAGCCATACAATGAAGCTATGGGAGAGAGTCATTGAGCACCGTTTAAGAAGATTGACAAGCGTGACCAAAAATCAATTTGGTTTTATGCCTGGGAGGTCTACCATGGAAGCCATCTTCTTGGTACGACAACTTATGGAGAGATACAGGGAGAAGAAGAAGGATCTTCATATGGTGTTCATTGACTTGGAGAAGGCGTATGATAAGATACCACGGAATGTCATGTGGTGGGCCTTGGAGAAACACAAAGTCCCAACAAAGTATATTACCCTCATTAAGGATATGTATGATAATGTTGTGACAAGTGTTCGAACAAGTGATGGCGACACCGATGACTTTCCAATTAAAATAGGACAGCACCAGGGGTCAGCTTTGAGCCCTTATCTCTTTACTTTGGTGATGGATGAGGTCACAGGGGATATACAAGGAGATATCCCATGGTGTATGCTCTTTGCGGATGATGTGGTGCTAATTGACGATAGTCGGGCGGGGGTTAATAGAAAGTTAGAGCTGTGGAGGCGGACTCTAGAATCGAAAGGTTTTAGGCTTAGTAGAACCAAAACTGAGTACATGAGGTGTAGTTTCAGTACTACTAGGCACGAGGAGGAAGAGGTTAGGCTTGATGGACAGGTGGTACCTGAGAAAGACACCTTCCGATATTTGGGGTCTATGCTCCAGAAGGATGGTGATATCGATGAATATGTGAGTCATCGAATCAAAGCTGGTTGGATGAAGTGGCGACAAGCTTCTGGCGTCCTCTGTGATAGGAAAGTGCCACAAAAGCTAAAAGGCAAGTTCTATAGGACGGCGATTCGACCTGCGATGTTGTATGGCGCAGAATGTTGGCCGACCAAGAGACGACATATCCAACAGTTAGGTGTAGCAGAGATGCGCATGTTGAGATGGATATGTGGCCACACAAGAAAGGACCGGGTTAGGAATGATGATATACGTGAGAGAGTTGGGGTAGCACCAATTGAAGAGAAGGTTGTCCAACACCGTCTAAAATGGTTTGGTCATATAGAACGTAGGCCTCCGGAAGCGCCATTGCATACCGGACGGATAAAGCGGGATGAGAATGTTAAGAGGGGTCGTGGTAGGCCAAACTTGACATGGGAGGAGTCTGTTAAGAGAGATCTGAAGGATTGGAATATCACCAAAGAACTAGCCATGGATAGGGCTGCGTGGAAGTTAGCTATCCATGTGCCAGAACCATGACCTGGTTTCGAGATCTTATGGGTTTCAACTCTAGCCTACCCCAACTTGTTTGGGAAAAAAGGCTTTGTTGTTGTTGTTGTTATTCATTCATTCAGAGCGGAGATCAGTTTTTCCTTATCGTTTCCATCTTTGAAGAAAGTTTGGTTTTCCTGCGATGTACATCGGACAGCAGAGTAGAGCAAAGGAAAACAGAGCATGCAGACGACTAACTCGACGCGACGGTTGTGGTTGGGCTTGAGGCTGCCGCCCTCAGGCCAGGTCCCCTTCAGCTCAATTCCAAACAGTGCAAGCTATGCCTGTGATTAGTCGGCCATCCAGCTGATGGTGATGCATTAAAATAGAAAAATGAAGACTTTGACGCGGATCAAAGGAAACATAAGACTCGATGTCGCCACGGATGGTTTTAATCCATTCGGTGGGATAAGCACTTCTTATAGCATGTCACCCGTATTTTTTGGTGTCGTATAACCTCCCACTATCACCTTGGGCATGCATAGATCCGTCCAACTTCAAGATGGTGTTACTGATGTCGGTTCCAAAGTCTCTAGAAAAAACAATTATAACGTCTACTTGGAGCCCCTCATAGAAGAAATGATGGAGCTCTGGGAGGGTGTACCTACACATAATGTCGTGAGTACGGATAACTTCAATCTATGTGCAACAATCACTCTGTGCATCTATGTTTTTTTGGTGCTGTATACTCTCTCGGGGAGGATCACAATGGGTTATATCACACATGTATGTATTGTGAAAAAGATCCTTGCTCAATTAAAATAAGGAACACGATCTTCTTTATTGGGCACCCCGTTTCCTTCCTCAAAACCATCCATGGCCAAGAAGCAAAGCTTTACTAAGGAGAGTGAAACGCGACAAGCCAACTGAATTAACTGAAGAAGACTAGAGCAACATCTTAAGAAGGTCAAAGATGTCGAACCAATAGAGTTTCCAAAGAAAAGAAAGCGTGAGAATTTCAATGTTAGGGCCGAAGGTCTTATTTGTGGCCGATCACATATATGGCGCCAAATAGTACCATTTATTTCAACCTACAGTTCAAAACTTTTTGGTTTCGGGAAAAAAATGAAGTGTAAACGCAGATATATGGGATTATACGGGCCATTAACGTGTCCATTTACATCCCTGTTTGTGGGACCTTCCATACCGGGCAGCTTTAAAGTTGAGGCACAATCTCAACGTAATGCATATCGAGAAAAATAGTCGGGACATTCTGCTTGGGACATTTCTAAAAATAGAAGGCAAGACAAAGGATGCGGGTAAGCTCCAGGCTTGATACGAAGTCATGGGCATAAGAGAAGAGTTACATCTACAACATGTTGATGAAGATGGAGATTCGTTTTAAATGACACAAGCATTGTATAGATGACTAGAGAAAAAAGACTTGTATTGTGTCAATTCATAAGGGTTGTGACATTTCTAGATGGTCCACTCTCAATATAGTGGACACATATCCTACACCCCGAAGTGGACATAACTGAGGTGCTTGACACTGCGGTGGAGATGCTCTACTGCCCATGCTAGCAATCCTCACAAAAATATAATATATGCTTCGGATTGTCTTCTTGTACCTTTCCTGTCCCATGGTGTTTAGCTGTCTGTCCATAGACCGGCTAATCTAATCAAGCCTGCATTATTAAGGGTTATCATCCTCAGTTCCTTCGCCAAGTTAAACAATACAGTTGCTTGCTGGTGCCCCTAGTGCACACTTTCACCAACCTGTCAATCTTAATTAACCCTGCTAATCAAAGCACCGGTTAACTAGGTGGTGGTGCAGATTGGCTACGTCCAGGTGAAAAGGAAGGTGTGAGAATCCAATCTGGATTTTGCAGGTGCCGTGTGGCTCCTGTTGGACTGACGGTGACCACCACTGCCCACCCGTCGGCTTCGTGCAGCACCGCGGTCTCGGCATGATTGATTAATTTAGCTCCATCGATTTCATCCGTCGACAAGCTTGGCTATTTCCCTTAGTTAGTTAATCCCATTGGTGCGCAGAAAACAGGCAGCTGGTAGACTGAGGAGGTTAAATACAGTCGACGGGTTTAACAATGAGGCTAAACACGGAGCCGTCCCTGTGACAGGCTCAAGGGTTGTTTAAAAAAAAAAGTCTTGCAACCAAGCTGCATCAGCTTTGAAATGGCAACGGCTGATTTTTCAGAGCAGCCACTTCCGGCCTCCCTTCGTTCCTGGACGTTCTCTGCCACTTTAAGTGTAGCATGTGCGTGAGTAGATATTGTAAGATTGCGGAATATGATTGTATTGATTGTGTCTAGATTAATATTGATTGATTACAATGAGTCACGGTGGGCTGTATATAAAGAGGACAAGACTTGGGGACTACGAAACCTACTAGAGATAGACTTGGAGTACAAACCTAAACTACCAAAACTATCCTAACCGTGATATACTCTAACACCCCCCGCAGTCGGATCGGTAGTGACGTGAACAGCTGAAGCGTCGCGAACGGTCTGACTGGAGCACAATCCGAAGTCACGAACTGAAGAGGGAGCCGAGGTGATAGCCCTTGATGCCGATGTTGATGTAGCTGAGTTGTGGGCGCTGTAGTCGTGGTCGATGTTGCCGTTGTTGGGGTAGTAGAGGTAGACTTTTTGCTGGAGTTGATGTAGACGAGGTAGGCGGCACGCCTTGCCGAGCTTGCCAGGCTTGGGAACGTGTCGGGGATGAAGGCACGCGCCGGTGTTGCCAATACCGGGCATGCGAAGACAGGGACCACCATTAACCTTGCGAGTCAGAGCCGGGTGAAGTAAGAGAAGATCAGGGTGGTCGGCGGCGCGTAGCGCAGATTTTCCGCTGTTTTGTTGTCGGAGTAGACGCAAAGGTTGGGAAAAAATTGTGTAAAATAAAATAGACTGAACTCTGACGGCCCGGTTTGTGGTGGACGAAGACGGCGTGGTGGTTGTTGAAGACGTTTGTTGGTGTAGAAGTTTGTCGGCGATGTAGAGGTAGTAGTTGCCGGAGACGTTGTTGATGTAGAATATTGTCGGCGAGGCGATGATGACCACGAGCAGCGTTGAAGTTGATGGCTCGGTTTGCTTCACGACGATCTTGGCGGCGGCTTGGCGGTGTAGTAGTACGGACGCACGGTGCAGCTAGAGGCAGCTGATCGATCCTTGGATCTGATCGATCCTTGCCCATGCACATCACGCATGCAGCTTGTTGGAGCTGATCGATCCTTGAGGCACGTATGCACGTGCGTGGAGTCGAATCGATCTGCTGAAGTCGCCGGCGAGAGGTGTATATGGATATTTGGTAGCTAAAGGAAAATCTAATTGGAAAAACAAAAATTGCTAAAACTATGAAACCTAGCTACGAGATCGGTGCCCCCGGCGGAGACCATGGAGACGATCTCGCCGGGGGCGGCGCGGCGGTGGGTGGTGGCTAAACCCTAGGTCGCGGATCGAACCGCTCTGATACCATGTAAGATTGCGGAATATGATTGTATTGATTGTGTCTAGATTAATATTGATTGATTACAATGAGGCACGGTGGGCTGTATATAAAGAGGACAAGACTTGGGGACTACGAAACCTACTAGAGATAGACTTGGAGTACAAATCTAAACTACCAAAACTATCCTAACCGTGATATACTCTAACAGATATGCATATAGTATATTCCAATCACTCGAGCCGGTGTGTTAAGGATTCTATTTGCATCTCCATCCATCCATGTGCTTTCTTTCGGGTAAAGAAGCTGGCTTTGGTGGTGCCCTTTAGCCTAAGCAACAGTTCAATAGGAAAGAAACACCGCCATTAATTCATTTATTCGCTCTGGGCGATCGATTCTTTCCTACAATCATTTTTATCTTTTAAGAAAGTTCTGCTTTCCTAATGTACTACATCGGACAGCAAAGCAGAGCAGAAGAGAAGAGAGCATGCAGACAAGTAAGACGACAGTTGAGGTGAGGTCAAGCTCGCCGGTCGAGCTGAATTCCAAACCGGCCAGTGTGCGTGCTTAGTGCGATCGGTCGGATAATTTAGCTACCCGCGCCACCTGCTCCCCACTCATCATCATCGCCATCAGCTCCCACGTCCACACACCCCCCACCCCACCCCATACACATCATCATCTTCTTCCTCCGCATCTTAGCTTTCTCCACACCGAGATCGATCAAAGTCAACTGATCCGGAGGCGGTCAGGAATGGAGAAGTATGAGCCGGTCCGCGAGATCGGGTCGGGCAACTTCGGCGTGGCCAAGATGATGCGCAACAGGGACACGCGGGAGCTCGTCGCCATGAAGTTCATCGAGCGAGGATACAGGGTACGTTCCTAGTTCCTTCCTTGTCGCTGCTTTGATTCCTGCCTTGATGAACCCTGCATGCTTATGCTGACCTCCTGAACGTCCATGAAGATCGACGAGAACGTGTTCCGTGAGATCGTGAACCACCGCGCGCTGCGTCACCCCAACATCGTGCGCTTCAAGGAGGTGGTGCTCACGCCCACGCATCTGGGCATCGTCATGGAGTACGCCGCCGGCGGGGAGCTCTTCGAGCGCATCTGCGACGCGGGGCGGTTCCACGAGGACGAGGCGCGCTACTTCTTCCAGCAGCTCGTGTGCGGGGTCAGCTTCTGCCACGCCATGGGCATCTGCCACCGCGACCTCAAGCTCGAGAACACGCTCCTCGACGGCAGCCCCGCGCCACGCCTCAAGATCTGCGACTTCGGATACTCCAAGGTCTTTCTTCTTCCGACTCTGATCCTCTCGGTGTCTGGTTTCTTTTTCCTCATCCTCTGTTTTGATTGATGGCATGCAGTCGTCGGTTCTTCACTCGCGGCCCAAGTCGACGGTGGGCACGCCGGCGTACATCGCGCCGGAGGTGCTGTCGCGGCGCGAGTACGACGGGAAGCACGCGGACGTGTGGTCGTGCGGGGTCACCCTCTACGTGATGCTCGTCGGAGGGTACCCGTTCGAGGACACCAAGGACCCCAAGAACTTCCGCAAGACCATCGCCCGGATCATGTCGGTGCAGTACAAGATCCCCGAGTACGTGCACGTGTCCCAGAGCTGCCGCCACCTCCTCTCCCGCCTCTTCGTCGCCGACCCGCGCAAGCGCATCACCATGGCAGAGATCAAGGCGCACCCGTGGTTCCTCAAGAACCTGCCCCGCGAGCTCAAGGAGGAGGCGCAGCAGGCATACTTCAACCGCCGCCACGCAGAGGCATCAGCCTCCGCCTCAAGTGCCCCAGCCTCCTCTAACGGCAACGGTGCCGGCGTCGTGCCGCCGCCGGCCGCGTACTCGGCGCAGAGCGTGGAGGAGATCATGAAGATCGTGCAGGAGGCGCAGACGGTGCCCAAGCCTGACAAGCCCGTGTCCGGCTACGGCTGGGGCACCGGCGACGGCGAGGGGTCCGATGAGGACGATCACCAGGAGGAGGAAGAGGAGGAGGATTACGGAGAGGACGAGTATGACAAGACCGTCCGTGAGGTACACGCCAGCGGGGACTTTGGCATGAGCAAGCTCCAAATCTGACCCCAACACATCTCACCACATGGCCGGCATTCTCCAGCCATGCATTACTCTGTATAATTCTCCTCTGGTTTGTTCCTAAGATTGATTTTTTGATGTAATTTTGTCAATTGTAACAAGTTAGCAAATTAAGCTATGGCGGGGTCAGAAAAACAAACACAGTTGCATCCATCTAGAGAAATCCATATAGAGGGGACTTCGTTCGTGGTGTGCATGAGGCCTGTCCTCTCTCTGATGAAGGTGGAGGCGGCAGCCTCATGGATAGTCTGAGGTAGTTGTGTGCATGCTCTGTTTTGCTCTGCTGTCCCATGTTGGACACTAGGAAATCGAAACTACTTTTTTTTAAAAGATGATGATAAGAAAATTTAGAGATAGCTCCATCTCACTTGTGAAAATATAATGCACTTGTTGCTTTCCAGTTGCACTGTTGCTTAGGCTAAAGGGCACCCTACCTGAAATTAAGCGTATGCAGATGCAGATAGAATCCTGCTGGAATGATTGGAATCTGCATCATAAACCTACTCACCAAACTGCACTTAAAGTGTCACAAAACGTCCAGGGAAAATGGAAGCAAGGTGGCTGGCTGAATAAGCTAACTGTCCCTACCAAGGAAAAAGATCTAGCTAGCAAAGAAACTCATCTTGCTAGCTAGCCATATCAAATTCGGCCAGCTGCAGCTTGGTAAGAATATTTTTGTACCGCTGACAGGGATGTTGAACCCGTCGACAGTATTTAGACTCGTCAGTCTCGATGAACTCATCTACCAGCAGCCTGTTTCCTGTACACAATTAGGGTTAACTAATTCAGGAAAATTATGATTCTAATCAATCTTGTGCACGGATGAAAACGATCTTAATCAATCATGCCGAGACCAAGATGCTGCACGAAGCCGACATGTGGACAGTGGGGGTCACCGTCAGCGGCACGGTCAGTTTCAGACAACTCTACCTTGGTACTAGTAGTACCTTCAGAATCTGGATTGGATTCTCACCGTCCTTTTTCACCTGGACCCAACCTGCAGCGGCACCTGAAATTAACCGATGGTTTGATTAGCATAGTAATTAGTTTGGACAGGTTGGAAGAAATGGGCACTTGGGGCACCTTCAAGCGTCTAACTTAACAAACGAACTGAAGATAAACACACTTAATAAACCAGACTTGATTTGATTAGCAGGTCTGTAGACAGTCAGACAGACAGCTAAACACCACATGAAAGGGAGAAACGAACGAATACAGAGTATAGATTATTACTCCTGTGCCCCCAACTCCTTAGTTGTGCTCAGTTTTCCCCACGCTTGAAACTTTTGCTCACTTTTCCCCACTCCCTTAGCTGAAACTCTTACAAATGCTCACAGCGGACGTTGCCGTCTGGTCCGTTAACTCTGACGAGTGGGGCCGCGTCGGACTCTGTTGACTGTTCGCTCTTTGGACCTGACGAGGGTGCGCTTCTGTGGCTTTGTTCGTTGGGCCGTGGATGGCTTCGTACGTCGTAGACCGGGCCATTGTGTTGATAATTAAATTAAGCCTGCTATGGACTCACGCAACCATGTATGCATGCGCGGCATCGATTCAGCCTGCTATGGGAGGAGCGCGGCTTTGGCATCGATTCAGCCTGCTATGGGAGGAGCGCAGCGCGACGTGGTTGCATGCATGCGTGCGTGGCCTAATTAAATTAAGCCTGCTATGGACTCACGCAACCATGTATGCATGCGCGGCATCGATTCAGCCTGCTATGGGAGGAGCGCGGCTTTGGCATCGATTCAGCCTGCTATGGGAGGAGCGCAGCGCGACGTGGTTGCATGCATGCGCGCCGCCACGCACGCATGCGTCGATTCAGTCTACGCAGCCAGTCCCTATGCACGCACGCATGCGTCGATTCAGTCCCTACGCACGCATGCAGCCACTGATGCACCGTCGAAGCCAGCCGCTCGGTTCAGTTGCCGCTGCCACTGATGCACCGTCGAAGCAGTTGCCGCGTCGTTCGACGCGTCGAGCCCACACATCGTGTGTAAACGGTAAAAAAACCTAGGCTACACAAACGGATCGACACCACGCCCTCGATCCAGTGTGAAATAAACCGCCCTTCGGTTGCCTCTTCCTCTCCCTTGGCTATTTAAACCGCCCTTCGGTTGCCTCTTCCTCTACACATCCATCTGCACCTCCCTCCCTTCTCTTCTTCCCCAAGAGCCAAAGCAAACACGCAGCGACGCGAAGACGAGATGCAGTTCAACGCGCCGACTTTCCGCGTGCCGCCCACCGTGCCGGAGAGGCGGTACCCCGCCTTCGTCGTCGTCGAGACCTCGCTCCGCGTGTGGGCGATCTCACGCTGGAGGGGTCCTCGCGAGCTTGCCGAGTGGTTTCTTCGTGCGGGCTTTCGCCACCTCCCGGCTGGCTCGCCGCCCATGTTCCGCCTCGCGGAACAGCGTTCCCACCCCACCGCTCCACCGATAGGGCTCGTCGCCCACTTCACCAACAGATTCGACGCCTACTACCTGCTCGGCAGGGTGTTTTGGTGTGGGTGCGAGTTCATCGCCTTCACCACCTACAACATCTTCACTGACTTTGAGAGCATCTTCCCCAGTGCCAACCTCATGCACAGCCTCCCGTACTATCTCGGCGAGAACGGTCTGGAGGAGGAGGAGTGAAGACGGCGGTGGAGGCCATGACGGTGTTTTCCGTGTGTGTGTTGCCCTATAGCTAGTGTGCTAGGGCTTTATCTTTAGGGAATCTTTATCTATGTGTTGTTGTTGCGTTCATGGTTTGTTGCCCGTACTATGTATGCCGTGCTATATGTATGAACTTTAAGAACTATATCTATGGTAGTTCATGTTGTGTTACATTTGTGTTGTATTTGTCTTGTCCCAAATATTTATGGGATCCCAATATTTATCCCAATATTTATTGAGACATGCACCGCTAAGTGACAAGGGAAAAAAAGGTGTTTCGCTTATGTGTTCTTACTTCAGCAAACACCTCTTTTGAAGTCAACAAGGCCGCGAGAACACGACAAACTAATAACATATGATTAGAAAGTAGCTAATTCGTTGGTGGCCGTAGTGCATGTAAAACAAGGTAATTTGCGAAGGGTAACCCATTTGTAATTGTTGGTGGTCATATTTGTTCAAAAACAATAAGATACGAAGAAGAGTTGTAGTTGGAATTGTTGGTGGCAATATTGCATGGAAAAAGCAAAAAAAGAAGAGCACTCAATCTCTATAGGTAAAATTTGAAACGATGAAAAAAGAGTACTCAATTGTTGTGTATGAAAAAAGATCACTCAATTGTTGTGTATGTGCAATTTGAAACAACGAAAAACGAGCACTCAATTTTCCCATTTTTGAATTGTTGGTGGCAATTTTGGAATCAACATGCACTCTGTGCAATCAAATAAATACAGCCAAAAAAACACAGAGTGAGCGCGTGCACTAATTTCTGGGCCTCTTATATCTTTGCGGGCCTTTCAGAGTCAACGGCATGGACCGGCCCAACATAGCTTTGTTTCTTGTTTGGGCCCAAGAACTCAATATTGTTTTTTTCCTTTTGCGCTAGGTGTTGTCTGACGAAACTGAAGAAACTGAAAGTGTCAAGAACACGTACAAAAATTCGGTGATACAGAGAGCACCAGATCCACACAGAGACTGATGGTAAGCAAGAATTAACTGACGAAACTGATGTTAAGCAAGAACTAACTGATACAGACACAGTTTAAGCAACATAAGAGCACCAGATCCACACTAGTAACATCTCTAACGACTGACGACCAGCAAGTAAGCAATTCCTAGAGCAATTACAGAAATGTAAAATCCTAAAGCTAGCTGATTCGACTGCCTCTTCAATTCAGTCAGCTGCCTCAAGTTCTTGTTCATCTTCTTTAGTTCCCCCTTCAGATCCGCATCCCCAACTGTCGGAGCAGCACTGTCGGAGACCAAATTCTGCTGCCGGGTTGCGGCACCATTGAAAGGCATCGAGCTCTGAGATCTAGCTCTAAGCCTGGCAACGTAGTTATCCAGCCATTCGAAATGGCCGCAATGGCTCACGATCTGAAACAAAAATATGAACCCTAAATCTCAGATCCAAGGAAAAAGAATTCAGAGCAAAGGGAAAAAGAAATCAGAGCAAAATCATGAGATCTAACCTGCCCCTCTGGCTTGCTCTCGCATTTCACGAACTCTCGCCCTTTGTTGCCATTCTTGTCCGACGTACAAGTCAACCGTACCAATGGCGCGATGCGTTCGCAGTCAGGACATCGCTCCATGGGCACTGGACCATGCTGGGGCCACGAGGGGCGGGAGGCTGAACTAGAGTCCGACATATCTCGTCGCCGGAGAAGAAGAATCGCTGCTCTCGTCGCTGGAGAAGAAGAAGCAGAAGAAAGGGGAGACAATGGTGGGCGAGGACGAGCTGCTCTGTGCGTGGGTGGAGACTGGAGAAGGAGCTGCTCTGTCAGATGGAGAAGGGGGAGATTTGACGATTTGCCTCGTTGTATTTTGCAGTTTTAATATTTGCAACATCTCGTCTCACTGACATGTGGTGGTCATGTGCGAATAATCCAATTTCAGATGTAAAGTGGGGCAGATGGTAAAACTCCCTTGCGGCCAATCAAGATGCAGAACCAGCTTCGCGCGGATCGCCCGTGGAAGGCCATATCTGACGGGTGGAGTTTGGCGCTAGATTCCGATCCGACGGCGGACGTTCGACGCTAGGGTTTGGAGAGATGCTCCGGGGTTTTGAGTCAGTCAACGGGGTTATTAGGGTTTGACCTGAACTTCAAATGGCCACAAATAGTTACAAAAAAATCAAAAAATGAAAAAACTTGCATAGTTCGTCGTTTTATAAGACATAGTTACCAAAAAACCCTGGGTTTAGGGTTAAGGGTCATTTTCATGAAAAACCATTTTCAGAAGTGAGACATCGAAATCACATTCAAATGAGCATAAGTAATTCAAAAAAAATCAAAAAATAACAAAACCAGTGCACATTGCCGTAATATGTGACATGGTTACGAGAAAAAAATATAAACTTGGTGTTGGTACATTTTCATGAAAAAAGCTTCACACAAATGAGCTATCACGTATGAAACTGTTCAGAGTTCGTAGGAAAGTGAGAGAGGGTTTAGGTTTTGATAAAATTCAAAAAAATCAATAAAATCACAAAAGCTTCATTTTGGATTGAATATGAAGGTTCTGAAATTACTTTTTCATTTTCATATTTAAAACGTGTTATTTCATGATTTTCAGTTAATAGCATATTTTTCCAAAAAAAATGTAATAATATGAAGATTAGTTCAATAAATAGTGGGACTTCGTTTTTACTCTATATATATGGAACAGGTGTTAATAAAAAATTTATGCCTCATTTAGACAAGGTCGAAAAAAACTTGATTACAAATAGGGTGTTTACCCTAGCTTTCGAGCTCGTTTCTAGCACATTTCTCATTCGGATTGATCACCTTCAAATATTGGACTTAAAATGTTCGATCAAATACATAGCACAGAGCAATGGACCTCATATGTTGGTTCAACTCTAACTTTGGTTCAACTTCAACTTTGGTTCAACCTCAAATTCAAATATTCATTCAAATTCAAATTTTGATGGAAATTTTAATTCTTACTCAAATAAGATACCAAAGTACAAGCAACATTATTACACCTGATAAGTTTTCACAGTAGCTCGAATTGACAACACAAACATCTTAACACAAATGTATCAAGTTCAAATTCAAATCTTCGACTTGCTCCTTGTGTTCGCAGCTGGCTTCACTGACTTGCTCCTGGTTTCCCTAGTTGAGATGCTCTTCTGATTCAGACTCTTGATCCTTTTGCTCTTTACTTGGGGTTTTGGCCGTGGAGTTGCTGATGGAGTACTTCCACTCGCCGAGCACTTGACGACCAATTGATGGTCATCATCTGTGGGTTCAACAATCTTTAAAGGAACAATTGGAACAATTACCCCCTCCTCTTCCTCTCTTATAGCTTCAAAACCATCAAAGGCCATGGCTTCAAAATCTAAGCCATCAGATGATGGTTGAACTTCAGTTTCTTCGGTTTCTTCATGTCTAGGCCTTTTCTCCCTAGAGCTGATAAATAAAAGGGAAGCCATAGGTTAAAAAGAGAACAAATGCAAACAAAAGGGTAGCTGCATTCTACAAATGCAAACACATACCAAGGTGCTGGTACAGCTTCATTTGCTTCAATCTCCAGTGTAGCTGCATTCTCCTCAGCATTTTCAATCTCCATTGCTGCTGCATTTTCCTCTGCATTGGCTGCTGTCCATCTTTCCTCCTCTCCAAATGATGGCTCCACTGGATTGGTACAAAGCCTGGCAATATGCCCCAGAACTCCACATTTTCTGCAAGCACGCTTTTTTGGTACACGACCCTCCTCACCTGTTCTGAACCTGTTTTTCTTTGGTCTTCCTGGTGGTCTAGTGAGTACAGGGGAGCAGAGTTTGAACCCTGGATCAACTATATTCCATTGGTCTTTTCCCAAGAGTGCAGGCACATTGTCAGCATAAGCAGCCATAAATTTGGCAACAGAGAAATAGTCCGAGCAATATTGATCAACTTCACCATCTGCACCCCCAATGACAGTCATCAGATGTAGGGCATGTATGCATGGCTTCCCACGGATCTGCCATTGCCTACAACTGCATTCCCTAGTTGCTAGGTTCACTGGATACCTCCATAGCCTATTTTTACTGTCAGTATAGGCTACCTCACCCTCAAGTGTATCAGATCGAATGCATCTCATCTTCAGTCCTCTTGCCTTCAAATGCAATGCCTTAATCAGTGATGGGAGCATAAGATGACCAACATATTTTGTTTCTGCAATTCTTTTGCGAAGAGCCATCTTTATCATGATCATCTGCCTCATCTTGTCGAATGCTTGCCACAGCAAGAGCCCTTTCACTGACTTGAACTTTGCATTGAAGCATTCTGCAAGGTTATTGGTCACATAATCAACTTTGCAGATTTCGTTGAATTGGCTTCTTGACCACACCTTGCCATGATGTGCATCCATGTACTCCTTCACAAGAGGAGTTTGAGCATACAACACTCTCAAATGGTGTTCATACTTCCTTTTGCTGCATGTGTATGATGCTGGCCATAAGTTCTCATCAAAAACTTTACCTTTGAACTTCTTTTTGAAATTTTGCGCTAGGTGTCGCATACATTCCCTATGCTCCACTCCTGGGAATACAATTTCTACTGCACTCTCTAAGCCCTTGCAAGCATCTGTGTGTATGGCTAAACCTGGGGGTGTGCCTATAATGTTGCGCAACTGCTGCAGAAACCAGACCCAACTTTCCTCGGACTCTGCCTCCACCACACCAAATGCAACTGGGAATAGCCAGTTGTGTCCATCAACTGCAGAAGCTGCTACTAGCTGTCCTCTCCATCTTCCAGTCAGATGTGTAGCATCTACGGCCAAATAGGGCCTGCAACCATCTAGAAACCCCTGCCAGCAAGCCTTGAAACAAACAAAAGCCCTTCTAAAGCACTCCTTCTCAAATGACTTCCCTTTTATTTTGAATGAACTGTATGCTTGTCAATCTCTACAACACTCCCTGGACTAGCCATCTCCACTTCAGCTTTGAAGGTGTAAAGCAGCTGAAAACTGTCATTCCATTGACCATTAATTCTGTCAAGAGCCCTTTCCCTAGCATTGAAAACTCTCATGTAAGGAATTTTTATCTTGTACTTCTCAAAAAGCTTCCCATGGAGTGCTGTTGGACCAAGTCCAGGTTCTTCCCTCAGCCAATCCAATATCGCATCTGCCACCCACCTAGTTTTTGCTAGCTTGGTTTTGGCCTTCCCCCCTCCCCCTCCAGGTGGACAGGAGTGCTTGTGTGGGTTTTTCTTTATCTGAAACAAAATAAAGGCAAAAACAGTTAAGAAACATTACTAAATGATGTGAAACTAAATTACTCAATGAACTTGGATTACCTGAATATATTTGCTCTTTAACATAAGAGATGCATGCAACCTCCACCTACACCTATCATATGGACAAAAAACTGTGAACCTTGACGGCTCACTCCTTTTAATCTCATAAGTGTTTTCAGTTAGAATGCACCATGTTGTCACTGCATTCCGACAGTCCACCATGGATTGAAATATGGTGCCTTCAGTAAGCTCAGGTGCTTCCCTATTCCACTCAATTGTTGGCATGTCCTCACCATCGTATTCATCCTCGATTAAGCTGTCCATGTTCTCCTCCTTCTCTTCATCGTCAGTGTCATCAAACCTAGCACGGCTGATGGGCTGCTCCGGATATTCATCATCCACTGCTTGCTGACTGGCTATATCTACCAGTTCAGGGTACATCATCTCGTCTTCATCATCATTTGCAGGCACTTCCTCGTCAGCTTCTGCCTCTTCATAAACAGCGGCTGCAGAAGGGACAGGAGAAGCAGCCGAATCCGCAGCAGACATATTGTGGCTTTCAGAACCACTGGCTTTGCTTGGTCTCGACCTACAAGGAGTGCCAGGTTGCTGGCTATTAGCAGTGGCAGAGGATGCACCCTTCCCATTGTCCCGCGCTTTGCGTGGCTGAAGCACACAGATATGAATTTTACCGAAACGGCTCTCAGCATTCAAAGTAAATAGCAATCCCAAATGCTCGTCGCAAGTTAGTGGGAGAAATGTTTGCTCGCTAGTGTTGAAATATTGCAGTTCAACAGCGTCGGCATCGCTCCAACCATATGTACAACGCTGGAGACCTTCGCGAAAAGCTTTGAAACAAATGATTGTTTCTACCACCTTCGGGAAGTAAAATCCAGTTAGGTGATGCGCCTTCGTACCGCGGATCTCGCTAATTTCCATTCTAACAGCCAGCCGAAAAGCAAGCGCGGGATCAATCCTATCCGAGTCAAATAAAGGATGCAGTTAGAGAACGGAAATCAGCAAAATTGGAACGATTCATGCTAGTATTGGTCAAAACCAGCCAAATCTACGAGTTTCCTAATCAATTCGAGGGTATACGTTGCTTACCCATCTGGAATCCATGAATTATCCCCATTGGATTCGACCCAATCTTCTCCACGATCGATGGGTTTGACGGTGGCCTCCCCTGACATCGCTTCGTAGTCCGAGATGGGGAGATGAGATAGATCTGGCGGAGACGCGGCGTCGCCGGCAAGCAGAATAGGGTTAGAGGGTTAGAGGGTGGAGGGGACGACGACAGCGGAGGCGGCACGACGGCGGCGGCAGCGGAGGGGGCCGGGCGGCGCCTGAGTGTCTCGATATGTTCAGGTAACACTGAGTTTCAGATTCAGACAAGCTGGTCCGACGTGTCTCCTTGGGGTCCCACTCGTCAGCACACTAGTCAGATAACGGTCAATGCATTGACCCGACGGCAAACGACGGCACACGTCCGCTGTGAGCATTTGTGAGAGTTTCAGCTAAGGGAGTGGGCAAAAGAGAGCAAAAAGTTAGAGCGTGGGGAAAAGTGAGTACAACTAAGGAGCTGGGGGCACAGAATTAAATATCTCATATATTTATATCAGGATTGGATCTTAATATATCTTTAAAGGATCTGATCCTTATACCGGACAGATATGCACGCACACACACACTTGTCTGTTTTTCGTCTGCTTTACCCAAGCAGGCTTTGTTAATTAGGGGTGTATTTTTATAGATTAGGGATGAGAAGAAATTGGGTCAAATTCTTACTTTCATGCAATCTTACATATTCCCGAAAATTACTCTTACACTTTAATGGGGTAAAACTTTTAATCCTAGAAAAAAATGAGTCGGTTGGTGGGGGATGTATAGGGATTATTCCATCCAAAATCGGATTGTAATCAAATATTGCGGATTTCTTGAGAGCCAGGATAATCCCCTCCAATCCCTCTAAAACACACTCTAAAAATACTAAAACTAATCTAGACGTGGGAGTGTTAACCTAATCTTCTAAGAGATCTGAGAGCGTCTACAATATCAGCTCCATCGGTCCAACATAGATTCACAGAAAATAGCCTCCAGCGGATGTCTTCATCTGTTTAGGCTCTGTCGTGTTTTGTAAAGAAGCCCTCCCCGGCCCCATTCAATTCGGACGCAACTAGCCTTTCTCGGCTACGATATGTGCTTCTCGCCAGCCATAGCTAATCACCGATGTGTGTTTCTGTCTTGGACTCGCCCGCATGCAAGGTGGCCGGACATTTGATCAAACAAGTTCACGTGTATTTGTTGTGTCTATGTTTTTCCGATAACACTATGTTTTTTCGAAAAGGGGAAAGAGAACCTGGCGTCTGCATAGACTGATGCTTATAGACTTTTTATTGCATTATTAGGAGGTTTTTTCCAGATAGTACAGTTCAAACATCACATATGGTCAACACATGTATCAACCATCTAAAAAGGAAAAATAAAATTAATCGCCACGGCTACAACATGTAATTCTGACATCAAGCCGTCACCTGCATCACTTGTATAAATTCCGTGCAACCGTTTCCAAAACATATGCACCCAAAAACCATGTCCTAACACTGCCAAACCGACATAAGACATGCAAAAAAGAGGAAGATTTTGATTTGTTAAAAATGGTATCGTTTCACTTCATGTGGCCAAAAGTAAAGCACAAGGAGCCACTTGGATATTGATTTTCACTTTCTTAGCCATACCCTATAACCAGTTAACAAAAAAAATTGTTATATTTTTCAGAGGGAGAGGTTAAAAGTCAATTTAAGATACATCATATTTTTTTTCTTTCAAAAAGGTAGCTAATGAACAAGTGTTGTATTGTTTCAAATTAGTCACAATAGCAACATTTTGGTATTATCTTGCAATTTGTTTTCAAGATATCGTTTGTTAAAATTACTTGACGTTAACGCACCGTACTTCTCCATCTCTCCTAACCTCTTTATCAATTGACCTTGATCTCGGTCTCTAGCTGAGTAGAGGAAGATGATGATGTGTGTGGACGTGGGAGCTGATGGGAGGGAGCGCAGTTTCGCAGCTAAGTTATCCTACCGACTATACGCACACTGGCCGTGGCCGGGTTGCACTTGAGCTGAAGGGGAGCTGAGCTTGCCCTGACCACAACTGTCGAGTTAGTTGTCTGCATCGCCTATTTTGCTCTGCTCTTCCATGCTGTCCGCTGTTCAGTAGGACAAGGGTACTTTCTCAAAGACAATGATAGTGTCATGAGGAGGGCAGTGCGACGTCAAGCGATACGAGCGGCCCAGTTGACGAGAAGGCCCGTGGGCTGAGTGCGTCCACGACAACTGGTACTAGGGCAGGGCTGCCGGGGCGCTGTCTGAGGGATGTTGTGTATGAACTGATTGAGAACCCCGCTGGGTCTTCCTCTTCTTCCTCCTCTGAAACTGTGCGTTCGTGATTCTGCTCGTGCGTGACGCCGAGTGTGCATCGGATCGAATTATGCCGCTGAAACCTATTGATTCGTAGTGGATTATGCACTAGAACCCTTACAGATAGGGAACAATTAATGTTGTGTTGCTTTCCAGTTGAACTGTTGCTTACTGCAAATACAGTCCTCACACCTGGATCGTCTACTCGTGCACACTAATAAATAACTGCACCTGAAGCGTCAGAGAACCGTCCCAACCTAGGAAAATATCTAGTGTACCAGTTGAATATAGTTAACACAGTTGAGAGCCGGCAAAGGAGAAGATGTAGCTAGCCGATCGATGAGGAGGAGGCTGCTCTCAAAAATCAGCCGAAGTTGCCAATTCAAAGCTGAAGCAGCTTGTGCCGTGCTGACAGGGACGGCTCCCCTAATTAATCTCCAAGCACGACCTTTCGGCCTGTTCGTGTAAGAAAAACTCGCATTGTTAAGCCCGTCAACGGGATATAGGCCTAGCTCGTCACTTCCAATGTATCGACTATATATCTACCAGCACAATCTTTATCTAAAAAAAAATCTACCAGCACAACAATAAGAATACAAAGTGTCAGCTAATCGAGGGATATAATGGTGCTAATTAATCTTGTCAGTGGGCAACGTTAACTTAATCTCGCTGAAAAAAATCAAAATGCAGCACGATGCCGACAGTGGGGTCGTCGTCAGTTGAACTGTCCGTTTCAGACAGTTCTTCCTAGTGGATCACCATCTTCCTACTATACAGAGTCTGTCCATCCGGAGCTGCACTGCAATTGCTACCTTCAGAATCAAGATGGGATTCTCCCTGCTTTTTAACTGGATCGAACCGACACCAGCACAAGTAGTTAACCGATGATTCACTTAGAGCATCTCCAGTCACAACCCCATATCCGCCCCCCAAACTGTCCGCGGACGCGTCACCGGACAACCCCTAAAAGTGGTCATCCAACCATGTACCTCAAACTCTCCCCAAATTGTGGGGCCACTTGCATGTGATTGGTGGAGAAGTAGAGAGAAAGGAAAAAGAAAGAGAAAAGTAGTACACAAAGTGGTCTGTGTCCTACGTGGCGGCTGTCCGGGCGTGTTCGGCAGCCCCCAAACCCTCCCCACATATGGGGTGAGTTTGGGGCTGCCGGACAGCCCGGACGTATGGGGAGAGTTTGGGGACCATGCTTGGGTGCACAATTTTACTCTCTCTCATGTCTGGACGCCCCTCCGGACACCCCTCCGGACCTTTGGGGAGGATTTGGCAACCGTGACTGCAGATGCTCGTAGAATGTTAAATTAATTTGGGAGCCTATGGAGAGCTGGGACTTGGGTACCTGCAAGTTGAGAAGAGTAGTTAAAGGGCGTGTTTGGTTACCTGCATGGATTTTGGGCCATTCTTTTTCGTGGCCCAACTCAGCCTGGCCCTGAAGAAACGCGGCCTGAGCCAACATCTCCAGCCCGTTTGGTTGCCTGCATATTGTTTTTCTTTTTTGCCTATTTATTTCGGTTTTTCGTATTTGGTTTCCCGCATTCTTGGCTGTGGGGTGTTTAGGTGCAAAGCCCGGTGTTTGGTTGTATGTAAGTTAACTCTAATACTCACCACTTTCAGACTTGGTGATCTTACCACCGATTAACACAAGCAGCAGCACAGAACCAGTAGCAAAGAAAGCAGCAAGCTAAGCAAGCATCAATCAGTCAAGCTAAGCAAGCATCAAGCTAAACATGCAGTAGAGGAGTACCATAACCTAGCATGCTAGAGGTTCAAGTGCACACACTACTTACTTACATCACATCAGGGATATAAACACCCTGATGAACTGATGAACTAACAGGGGACATACCCACCCTGATCAAAACAAGTTTCTGGGCATTCTAAGCCCGAGTTAACAACTAGAGGGGCATCCCATGCCCCTGATGAACACTAACAGGGGCATCACATGATGCCCCTGATCAAAATATGTACTTACCTTCGCACGCTGGAACTAGCCGTGCTCAGGGCAAGCGTAGGACCTCGCCGTGGACTCATCGTGCTTGTAGATGTCCATCTTGAAGCCCATGGCGGTGAGATTGAAGACGACGATATCGTCCTGCTGGAGGTTGTACTTCTCGACTACCTGTGGCCAGTTCCTCCCGATCACTATCTCCCCGGTGTCCTTATAGTACCGGAGCTGGCAATGCTCGTCGCAGTACTTGCAGGCGCCGATGGCGATGACGTGAGGCAGGGGGATCAGCAGCTGGTGCATGTAAAATGCATACATGAACTTTGCATTATATTGCTTATATTCTAATCATATTTGCATCATATAAGGGTTATATCAATGTTTTATCATGATTTTGGGAATATTTTCTTGATTTCCTATTTTTATGGAATTAACCCTGCGCAGGCAGAAAACCCTATTTTCTATATTTGATGTTTTAGTGACCCAAACGACGTCCAAATGACCTGATATTTTACGAGCATCATTTTTGGAAGTAAGAAGACTTGGGAGCGAAGGAAGCGAACAAGCGGAGACTCGTGGGCCAAAAGAGGGTGGCCCACGCGGCCAGATTCCCTGGCCGCGTGGGACCCACCATCCTGGCCCTCGTGGCTCCGCTGTCGTCGATCTTTTCTCCACCGACTTCGTCTTGACCTAAAAACGCCTATAAAAATAGTCCCCGACGCCCTCTGGAAAGGAGCGCCGCCGAAACACAGAAACACCGAAACAGAGACCTGGAGCTGCAGATTGGAGGGGGAAAACTCCGGCGGGGCGCTGCCGGCGTGGTCTCCATCTCCTCCAACAACTTCTCCACCGTCTCCATGATGAAGAGGGAGTAGTTCACCCCTAGACTATGGGTTTGTGGAAGTAACTTATGTATCTCTCCTCTCTTTGAGCTTCACTAATTAGTATTGTATGAGCTGCTGAACATGATTACAGTCATCTATGTTATACCTATGTGGTGGATCTTTTTATGAGTTAATAAATGTTTGAGATTGCAATAGTTTTGTTTCAGTTATGAAAGTAGATGCATATTATGTACCCGTTCTTGCGCACTTGTTTTGATCAAGCATGTATATGAGAGCGTGTGTAGGGTGATGTGTGCATTAGTTGGAGTAATGGGGGTGGCTAGTGCGGTGAAAGTGAGAGAAGTTCCGCGATCCACTTGGGTATGTTTACCTTAGTTTGTTGCCTCACTATGTATAAAGAAAAATACCTTGCTACAGGGGTTGTGGGTGACCATGCCACTTCTCCATGACTAGATCTAGCATGTTCTTATTTTAACTTCATGTCATAAGACTTAATGCTATACTCTGATTTATCTTAATTACTGATGTGTTATGATTTAGTTTGCATCTTGGTGGAGTATAAGAGAGACTAATTAAAAATGTCTCTATGTTAGGACGTGATGCCCATATTATTAGTAACTTGTCACTAAACTTATTTGTTGCAATCTCATATGTCAACTCTAGTGTTCCATTGTCTACCACTTTATTAAAGAGAGAGTAAATTTGTGAAACCATGAACCCCCGGTTCATTTTTAATCATAAGAAACACATTTCCAACCACTTTTACCACTTTTACATTTTCTGCCATTTAAAAATCCGAAAATACAAAAACACTTTTACATCTTGCATTCATCATAAAAAACCCAAAAATATCATTTATCATTGTTTCCACCATCCTTGCATATTTATTTACCACCACTGCATATTTATTTCTTGTTTGCATTACATATCATTTTCATATCATTCTCACACCTTGTGCTTGACAACCACTAGGTGAGGTTGAGGACCAAAACATTTACCTTGTTTTGTAGATAACCAAGAGAAGGATAGGAAGATAAATCTTTCACTACTGATTCCCTAAGAGTTCGATATTAAATCCTCGAGTCACCCCTCGTGGAGAAAACCGTCTTCTATATACACTCTGCACTTGGAGTCTCAACCTAACCCATTTACTTTTCACGCAGGTAACTACGTGAAGGGCCATCAGCAGCCACGCCTTCAAGCTGGCATGGAAAGCCTTGGGGATCATCAGCATGTGCAGGTTCTCATGGTCCAGCTGCACGTAGAAGCGGCGAGGCAGGCACTCTCTGGGCATGTGGCCGATCTTGGGCTTCTTCCCCTTCACCGACTTCAGCAGCTCCTGCGCTTCCTCCTCCCTACCAAGCAGCAATGGCTTCTTCAGCCTGCTGTTGAAGCTAATGACGCCGGGTTTTGGCACCAGAGGCTAGAAGCCTTGGGGGAGGTCCATCAGGGTCGACCTTGAGTACCTTGTCATACAATGAGACGTCCGTCAGAATGGCAACAATGGCACACAACAATGGCATGCACAAAAAACTCCCAATCTCAAGAAGATGTCTATTTTGGGGCACAGAAAACCACAAATCTTGCAAAAATCGCATCTGTCTGGTCAACCTACCACATCGGCGAGTAAATCGGAACATCTAAGCATCAATCTAAGATATACTACATTAATCTTGTTGGAGATATGCCCTAGAGACAATAATAATTAAGTTTATTATTTATCTCCATGTTTATTATTAATGTTTGTATCTTTATGCTACAACTGTCTTGGCTATTTGTATAGCAAATACAACGTATGCAAGAGGAAAACCTCCAATACACGTGTAGAGATATGAACGGAAAAAGAGTTCCTGGTCTTGTCTCTAAGACTAGCCTATCTTGTTGCTCGATGACCGTGTTTTCCTGATCATGGACTTTGTATAAGTCATTCAACTATAGGAGTGGATTATCGGAATGATAATCGCACTGAACCGACCCACCGTATGATCTTGCTATGAGACAAATCGTCGACGATGAAATAGCGATTGATCATCTATTTAGTTATCATTAGCTGGATCCCTATGCTATGAGAAGCTTCATTTGTATGAGAATATCTTCTGACCGCTTATTCGACATTCGAGCTTTGATTTCCATCAAACGTCTTGCAGTAACATGGAACTATGATAGGTGGCTTTTGGTCTTGAACTAGAATATGTATTGGAACAGAGATCGTTCAAGAATGGCACTTACTCCTCCAGACGATGGAGAGATACATCCTCTAGGCCATCTCAAGTATTAATGTTGTCACCCAATCGTCTGGCCAGACACAAGCGTGATTTATCACGGGACAACATATATACAGAATGAGAAAAGAGAATGATATTGGTAGGAGAATAATATGTGTTATGGTCAAAGGGTTTGATCACACTAGAGCACATTGTCTCAATCTCGAGATATAATTGATATCGTGTACGTAAGGGGATTAAGCGTAATGGTTAACGCACAGGTTCTGTTGTTCATTCACAACACAAGGGTGCCAGTACGAATGCCTAACCCCTGCTGGCTATTGTTTGGTAAGCTCCCAAACAATACTTTGTGATTGCTGAACCTTTCGGGTCACACGCTTAAGCTGTAGGTCAATCTTTGATCGAGAGTAAAGATGTAGTATTAGTGGAAATGAGATTGTGTCGGAGTAGCTCCGATGTCACTGGGACTTGTTCCGGTGAATTGTAAGTTAGAGAGAATGCGGACATCTAATGTCCCGGGATGATAGGAATGGTTTCTATCATCAGCGGATTTAATCCGAGTGCTTATAAAGAAGGAACTATTGTTCCGATGTTTTGTCGGCGGATACTAGGTATCCCGGTTCATATAAATATGAGTTATATGATAAGTAATTAATTCCAGGAATTTTCTGTAAAAGGAAATATTCATTTACGAATTAATTAGACAAAACAATTAATTATTTATTTAATTAATAATATTGGAAAATATAAATAAAGGATTTTATTTGGAGTCTAATAAAAAGGGGGCTGCCAAGTGGGCCCATGGGGCCCACAAGGCAGCCGCACCCCACATGGTATGTGGGGGGAGGCCGAGTCCGAGTTGGGGGGGCTCCCCCCTCCCGGCGGCGAGGACGGCGGCCAGGGCAGGCCCCACATGGGGCGGCGGCCCAGGGCGGGCCCCACATGGCAGGAGGCGGGTGGGGGAGGAGTCCTACTCCTCCCTCCAACCCGAGTTGGAGTGGGGGAGGGTTTCCTCTCCCCCTTCCTTGTAGGGAAAGGTAGGTTTTACTCCTCTCCCCAATCCGAGTTGGGGAAGGGGAGGGACTCCTCCCTCCCTTCCTTGGCCGGCCGGCCCAAGGGGAAGGGCTTGGCCCGTTCCCCAAGCACCTCCACCCCTTGGCCTCCTTTATAAGCAACCCCAACCCCCTAGGGTTGAGAAAAAACAATTGAAGCAATTGCAAGTTCCCTCTCTCTCTTGTAGATCTCATGTGTTGAGAATTAGACGTCTCTAATCTTCTCATATAGATCTAATCTAGTTGATTAGATCTACCACCTAAACTACGCCGCAAGGCTGACTCTCTTCACCACGTGCTAGTAGCTAGGCGGTGAACGCACGGGGTGGGTTGACACGGTGTATGTGTGGATACCGCTAGAGCGGGATTTGCGCAAGTAAGTTCCTTGGACAACAGAGCAACTACATCAAGGTCTACATCAACGACGACGTACGGCAACAATCTCACCTCCCGACGTGGACGTGAGATTCTTCATCAGGCTTCACCGACATCTACTTCGACAAACACAAGATCCTCCACAAGCGTGTTTGTAAGTATTCTGGATCATCGCATTATGGGGTGCAACGTACCTTCATAGAATAGATCTTGGTGGTAAGGTTACGGATAAATTTTAAAGTTTTCCCCGCAACCCAATAGTGGTATCAGAGCCGATCTATGCGTTGGTATGATTTGATCTAGAGCACCAGTTGGTGTGAGCATTGCATGGTTCTTGCATTAAGTTTATTTAGTTGCTTCCCAAGAAGTTGTACATCATATTCCATGGCAGTATTGGCAAGATATTTACGAACTTCTGGCTATCCGCGGACCTTCCGGCTGCTCCTAGTATGCTTGTTGGCGCCAACGATGTGCTTCAGTAGCTTCGGGTCTATACCCTTAGTTGTGCAAACAAAGCGTTAGATACATCTAACTTGGTTTTGCAGGATTGAGTGCATGTGTTTTGGTATAGCTGTTTTGTTACGGTGTCTTAACATGATGGTGGGAGCCAAAACAATTGATCGAGTTCGTCATCGACAATCAAGCGAAGAAGAGTTCATCGTGGAGACCGCGAGGAGGCGCCGGCATTGCGTCGGCGACGTGTACTTGGCGAGGTTTCGGATATGGTAAATTTTCTTCGGGAAATTTTGCCATGACCGGAGACAATGAAGATGGTGATCCTCAAGGACGAGCGCCAAGGACTTCCGAGGAATAACAAAGGCTATACCAAAGCACATGAATTATTATTAACTAGCAGGTTGGCCCGCGCATTTGCACGGCTAGACTTACCTTTTGTCCTTCATCTGGTTTGTGGATTATCTAACACATTCAAAAATTATAATGATAAGATATTTTCTTGTATTATAATTAGTTAAAATAATAGAAAATATTGTTTCTTTAATATGTCCATGAAAAAATGTTCATCTTATGTTTCGGCAGAAGCTTTTTCATGAAGGCGCTTCTCGCCCTGTATTTCCTTATATCCATCTATTTGTATATCTATTTATCCGGGAGAGGCGTTTTGGCTCCCGACTTCATATGCTCTTGTTATACTAAACGAAATTTTAAAAATAGTAAACATGTCCAAAAATTCTGAATTTTTTGGTGACAAACATATGCATGTTTTGTAAATACGTGCAAAGTTTCATGATGAAATGTCAGGTGAGCCATTCTGTGAAAAAATAACAAAATCAGTGCTACGAAAAAGTACGTTTTTGAAATTGGATTCATCAATGGGTTTGTCCTTTTTGCACTGGGCATATCGAATGTCATTTCGCCACGAAACTTGGCACGTATGTTGGACATGGGTATGTGTTCGCGTCCAAATTTTTCAGAATTTTTTAGCATGGTTTTCTGGTTTTAAAATTTTGTTTAATAAATCAGGAGTACATGAGCTCAGGAGCCAAAGTGAATTTCAGTATCTATCTACCTTTATATATCTCTTTCTTTTGAATTATTATTGTCATGTAGAAACTTTTATTTACAATATATGAACTACATATAACCCATGTTTAAAATAAATAATTCTAGCCAACATGTGCATGTCTTATTTTACATAAAATCGACACTTTATTGATTAATAAACATAAATGCTCTTCCTGAATGCACTCGAGGGCAACACAAATTGAAAAATTACAAACTGGACATGAAGGACTACGTACAACAAAAGTTGGCAAAACATTATTTTACCATTGTGATTTTTTGTACTCCCTCCGTTCAATAATAAATGTCTCAAGTTTGCCAAAATGTGGATGTTTCATGTCTAGATACAGTCATTTTTTGGCAAACTTGAGACAGTTATTATTGGACGGAGGGAGTATTAAATGTAGTTGTTGAGCACACATACTTGTAAATGACAACAAAGTTCAATGCAATTGTGGTCACAATTTGTAGCCCTCTCTCTTCTCCTAGCTTTTACTTTTCTCTCTTCCACTTCTTATGATTCGTTCATGGCTTTCGTTAACATCCTGAGAAAAAAAAATCAAATCCAACATTCAGTGTATCGTACAAATATTCATGCAGTCTCCAGTAACATATTTCATTGACCGCACTGCAATTTAATTATTGATGACATAGCAAGTAGCACTAATCACTTGAAGAGTAAGACAACCTAGTTATTTAACCCTATATATTCATTAAAATTTTAAAAAACAATTTCCTTGGCGTACTGGATTGTACCATGGAGCTGGCACAATATAGTGTCTCACCCATAGCCTCGGTGAAGATTTAATCGTTGTAGAACGGCGATCAATGAATCTAAAAATGTCCGATCGGTCGATGCTGCATCCTGGACCACCCGAAGCATCGGAACCACGAAGCTCCTTCATGTGTGTGTGCTCCGTCTTGTGGTCACCGGAGACACCGGGTCTCCGCTAGGCAGGTGCCTCCGCTCGGCATGCCTTCGATTTGGGTCCCTGGCCTCTAAGCATTACGGGAAAAAAGAAGGTTTCTATGGTGTCAGTTCAAAAAATCCGCTGAGTGCCCAGTCCAAATAGACAGAGTCGCTGGATCTGCTCCTTCTAACAAAACAGCATAGGGTTTACCTTGAGCTCAATTTGGAATCGCGCTCCCTTCCTACTCACATGGCGCCCTGCCGTTCACTGCATCCTTAACTTTGAATTACGCATGCAGATATCAAACTTCCTATCGAAGTAGTGAAACCAAATACATATGTATTCTTTTGTTTAAATACTCCCTAGAAGAAAAAATCAGTTAGTGTTGGCCATTAGCATCCGTAATATATACCAGAAAACTTTAATTTCTGCCCTGAATAAAAGTACTTGGTAAACTCGCTTTACAAAAATCATAAACTGATATATACTTGGAACCAAAAAAGGTGGAACAGCAGTATTTCCATGGCTGATCCTTTCAAGATTTATGTCAAGTTCATGAAGATATGCAGATTAAAAAAGAACATACTACGAATCTTTTCTTGATTGTCCAATCTCTCCTGATCACTCCACTAATTCCTGCATTAATGATCTGGAGCTTCAACCATATCAGGAGAGAGCTCACGTAATGAATCGATCTATGTATATTTTTCCAAATTCAACTCATACAATGCAGATGAAGACAAAATATTTTAACAACACAACCTAGAACGTGTAAGACAAATATGTATAGTTGTCAAACATCAGCAAAACAACGAATCCAAACCTATTGCGGGTCACGAACATCTGTGATTAGGGCACATGTATAGATTCATGTACAGTAAATCTAGAGCATAATCAGAGTACAGGAAGTGTTAGGGGTACCGCTGCAGGTGTGGGTTCTTGGCCAATTACCAGGTTAATCTGAAGAGAAGATGACACCCATGAAGCTAGCTTTACTTAAAGCCTGCAACGCATCACAATCAGCTTCAAAGAGTGCCTGTACGTCAGTACGTGGACGTTGTTTTTTTTGTATCCATTAAATAAATCTATGAATTCCTGTACTGTAGAACAACAATTTCAATGAGCGAACTGCATCAACTTGCCAGTGTTCACTTCAATGTGCATATCCTGCAGAGTGCAGACGCGTAAACATTTGTACACGAAAAGCTGATAGTTAAGAAAACTTAGAAGATCGTAAGCCAGGCCATGCTTTATGCTTGCATCCTGCTTCTCCAGCGTGAGCATGTACCAACCTTGCCGGTGTTAGATCATCCCGTTCCTATCGTAGCTGGGCTGTAGCTTTATGCATGGACTTTCCGATCCGGTGATCTGGACCGCGCAGAAACCAATCCTGGAGCCGATGCATGATGAGTGCTGTAGGCCAACGTACGGCCTTCTTTCCGCTGCGTCCTGTGAGTATTGGACGGGAGAGTGCGGCTCTCCATCTCGTCGGCGTGGCTGACCGCTGACACCTTGTCGGCGACGACAGAGCAAAGCGAAGCAGCCAGTCGAGTGCTCCTCGCCGATGGCCCGTCTGCTGCCAGCCGAGACGGCAGATCGCCTGGTTCCATGTCTGTTCCGTCCCGTCCTTGATGCGATGATTGCATATATCTGTAGAATTAAGATGCCGATACGATCTCTCCCATGGAGGAAGGTTTTGCTTTTCCTTTCCTTTTGTAACACCCTGATGGGCTAGTTTGTAGACGTGAAGAAGAAGGACACTGTATTCTTTGGTTAGCACTGCTACCGGCCGAAAAGTACGAAGTGCTAATCTCGGCCGTTGGTCTTTATTTGATTTTGTCCAGCTAATCTTAACCAAGGCAATAATAATTAAGTTTATTATTTATCTCCATGTTTATTATTAATGTTTGTATCTTTATGCTACAACTGTCTTGGCTATTTGTATAGCAAATACAACGTATGCAAGAGGAAAACCTCCAATACACGTGTAGAGATATGAACGGAAAAAGAGTTCCTGGTCTTGTCTCTAAGACTAGCCTATCTTGTTGCTCGATGACCGTGTTTTCCTGATCATGGACTTTGTATAAGTCATTCAACTATAGGAGTGGATTATCGGAATGATAATCGCACTGAACCGACCCACCGTATGATCTTGCTATGAGACAAATCGTCGACGATGAAATAGCGATTGATCATCTATTTAGTTATCATTAGCTGGATCCCTATGCTATGAGAAGCTTCATTTGTATGAGAATATCTTCTGACCGCTTATTCGACATTCGAGCTTTGATTTCCATCAAACGTCTTGCAGTAACATGGAACTATGATAGGTGGCTTTTGGTCTTGAACTAGAATATGTATTGGAACAGAGATCGTTCAAGAATGGCACTTACTCCTCCAGACGATGGAGAGATACATCCTCTAGGCCATCTCAAGTATTAATGTTGTCACCCAATCGTCTGGCCAGACACAAGCGTGATTTATCACGGGACAACATATATACAGAATGAGAAAAGAGAATGATATTGGTAGGAGAATAATATGTGTTATGGTCAAAGGGTTTGATCACACTAGAGCACATTGTCTCAATCTCGAGATATAATTGATATCGTGTACGTAAGGGGATTAAGCGTAATGGTTAACGCACAGGTTCTGTTGTTCATTCACAACACAAGGGTGCCAGTACGAATGCCTAACCCCTGCTGGCTATTGTTTGGTAAGCTCCCAAACAATACTTTGTGATTGCTGAACCTTTCGGGTCACACGCTTAAGCTGTAGGTCAATCTTTGATCGAGAGTAAAGATGTAGTATTAGTGGAAATGAGATTGTGTCGGAGTAGCTCCGATGTCACTGGGACTTGTTCCGGTGAATTGTAAGTTAGAGAGAATGCGGACATCTAATGTCCCGGGATGATAGGAATGGTTTCTATCATCAGCGGATTTAATCCGAGTGCTTATAAAGAAGGAACTATTGTTCCGATGTTTTGTCGGCGGATACTAGGTATCCCGGTTCATATAAATATGAGTTATATGATAAGTAATTAATTCCAGGAATTTTCTGTAAAAGGAAATATTCATTTACGAATTAATTAGACAAAACAATTAATTATTTATTTAATTAATAATATTGGAAAATATAAATAAAGGATTTTATTTGGAGTCTAATAAAAAGGGGGCTGCCAAGTGGGCCCATGGGGCCCACAAGGCAGCCGCACCCCACATGGTATGTGGGGGGAGGCCGAGTCCGAGTTGGGGGGGCTCCCCCCTCCCGGCGGCGAGGACGGCGGCCAGGGCAGGCCCCACATGGGGCGGCGGCCCAGGGCGGGCCCCACATGGCAGGAGGCGGGTGGGGGAGGAGTCCTACTCCTCCCTCCAACCCGAGTTGGAGTGGGGGAGGGTTTCCTCTCCCCCTTCCTTGTAGGGAAAGGTAGGTTTTACTCCTCTCCCCAATCCGAGTTGGGGAAGGGGAGGGACTCCTCCCTCCCTTCCTTGGCCGGCCGGCCCAAGGGGAAGGGCTTGGCCCGTTCCCCAAGCACCTCCACCCCTTGGCCTCCTTTATAAGCAACCCCAACCCCCTAGGGTTGAGAAAAAACAATTGAAGCAATTGCAAGTTCCCTCTCTCTCTTGTAGATCTCATGTGTTGAGAATTAGACGTCTCTAATCTTCTCATATAGATCTAATCTAGTTGATTAGATCTACCACCTAAACTACGCCGCAAGGCTGACTCTCTTCACCACGTGCTAGTAGCTAGGCGGTGAACGCACGGGGTGGGTTGACACGGTGTATGTGTGGATACCGCTAGAGCGGGATTTGCGCAAGTAAGTTCCTTGGACAACAGAGCAACTACATCAAGGTCTACATCAACGACGACGTACGGCAACAATCTCACCTCCCGACGTGGACGTGAGATTCTTCATCAGGCTTCACCGACATCTACTTCGACAAACACAAGATCCTCCACAAGCGTGTTTGTAAGTATTCTGGATCATCGCATTATGGGGTGCAACGTACCTTCATAGAATAGATCTTGGTGGTAAGGTTACGGATAAATTTTAAAGTTTTCCCCGCAACCCAATAGTGGTATCAGAGCCGATCTATGCGTTGGTATGATTTGATCTAGAGCACCAGTTGGTGTGAGCATTGCATGGTTCTTGCATTAAGTTTATTTAGTTGCTTCCCAAGAAGTTGTACATCATATTCCATGGCAGTATTGGCAAGATATTTACGAACTTCTGGCTATCCGCGGACCTTCCGGCTGCTCCTAGTATGCTTGTTGGCGCCAACGATGTGCTTCAGTAGCTTCGGGTCTATACCCTTAGTTGTGCAAACAAAGCGTTAGATACATCTAACTTGGTTTTGCAGGATTGAGTGCATGTGTTTTGGTATAGCTGTTTTGTTACGGTGTCTTAACATGATGGTGGGAGCCAAAACAATTGATCGAGTTCGTCATCGACAATCAAGCGAAGAAGAGTTCATCGTGGAGACCGCGAGGAGGCGCCGGCATTGCGTCGGCGACGTGTACTTGGCGAGGTTTCGGATATGGTAAATTTTCTTCGGGAAATTTTGCCATGACCGGAGACAATGAAGATGGTGATCCTCAAGGACGAGCGCCAAGGACTTCCGAGGAATAACAAAGGCTATACCAAAGCACATGAATTATTATTAACTAGCAGGTTGGCCCGCGCATTTGCACGGCTAGACTTACCTTTTGTCCTTCATCTGGTTTGTGGATTATCTAACACATTCAAAAATTATAATGATAAGATATTTTCTTGTATTATAATTAGTTAAAATAATAGAAAATATTGTTTCTTTAATATGTCCATGAAAAAATGTTCATCTTATGTTTCGGCAGAAGCTTTTTCATGAAGGCGCTTCTCGCCCTGTATTTCCTTATATCCATCTATTTGTATATCTATTTATCCGGGAGAGGCGTTTTGGCTCCCGACTTCATATGCTCTTGTTATACTAAACGAAATTTTAAAAATAGTAAACATGTCCAAAAATTCTGAATTTTTTGGTGACAAACATATGCATGTTTTGTAAATACGTGCAAAGTTTCATGATGAAATGTCAGGTGAGCCATTCTGTGAAAAAATAACAAAATCAGTGCTACGAAAAAGTACGTTTTTGAAATTGGATTCATCAATGGGTTTGTCCTTTTTGCACTGGGCATATCGAATGTCATTTCGCCACGAAACTTGGCACGTATGTTGGACATGGGTATGTGTTCGCGTCCAAATTTTTCAGAATTTTTTAGCATGGTTTTCTGGTTTTAAAATTTTGTTTAATAAATCAGGAGTACATGAGCTCAGGAGCCAAAGTGAATTTCAGTATCTATCTACCTTTATATATCTCTTTCTTTTGAATTATTATTGTCATGTAGAAACTTTTATTTACAATATATGAACTACATATAACCCATGTTTAAAATAAATAATTCTAGCCAACATGTGCATGTCTTATTTTACATAAAATCGACACTTTATTGATTAATAAACATAAATGCTCTTCCTGAATGCACTCGAGGGCAACACAAATTGAAAAATTACAAACTGGACATGAAGGACTACGTACAACAAAAGTTGGCAAAACATTATTTTACCATTGTGATTTTTTGTACTCCCTCCGTTCAATAATAAATGTCTCAAGTTTGCCAAAATGTGGATGTTTCATGTCTAGATACAGTCATTTTTTGGCAAACTTGAGACAGTTATTATTGGACGGAGGGAGTATTAAATGTAGTTGTTGAGCACACATACTTGTAAATGACAACAAAGTTCAATGCAATTGTGGTCACAATTTGTAGCCCTCTCTCTTCTCCTAGCTTTTACTTTTCTCTCTTCCACTTCTTATGATTCGTTCATGGCTTTCGTTAACATCCTGAGAAAAAAAAATCAAATCCAACATTCAGTGTATCGTACAAATATTCATGCAGTCTCCAGTAACATATTTCATTGACCGCACTGCAATTTAATTATTGATGACATAGCAAGTAGCACTAATCACTTGAAGAGTAAGACAACCTAGTTATTTAACCCTATATATTCATTAAAATTTTAAAAAACAATTTCCTTGGCGTACTGGATTGTACCATGGAGCTGGCACAATATAGTGTCTCACCCATAGCCTCGGTGAAGATTTAATCGTTGTAGAACGGCGATCAATGAATCTAAAAATGTCCGATCGGTCGATGCTGCATCCTGGACCACCCGAAGCATCGGAACCACGAAGCTCCTTCATGTGTGTGTGCTCCGTCTTGTGGTCACCGGAGACACCGGGTCTCCGCTAGGCAGGTGCCTCCGCTCGGCATGCCTTCGATTTGGGTCCCTGGCCTCTAAGCATTACGGGAAAAAAGAAGGTTTCTATGGTGTCAGTTCAAAAAATCCGCTGAGTGCCCAGTCCAAATAGACAGAGTCGCTGGATCTGCTCCTTCTAACAAAACAGCATAGGGTTTACCTTGAGCTCAATTTGGAATCGCGCTCCCTTCCTACTCACATGGCGCCCTGCCGTTCACTGCATCCTTAACTTTGAATTACGCATGCAGATATCAAACTTCCTATCGAAGTAGTGAAACCAAATACATATGTATTCTTTTGTTTAAATACTCCCTAGAAGAAAAAATCAGTTAGTGTTGGCCATTAGCATCCGTAATATATACCAGAAAACTTTAATTTCTGCCCTGAATAAAAGTACTTGGTAAACTCGCTTTACAAAAATCATAAACTGATATATACTTGGAACCAAAAAAGGTGGAACAGCAGTATTTCCATGGCTGATCCTTTCAAGATTTATGTCAAGTTCATGAAGATATGCAGATTAAAAAAGAACATACTACGAATCTTTTCTTGATTGTCCAATCTCTCCTGATCACTCCACTAATTCCTGCATTAATGATCTGGAGCTTCAACCATATCAGGAGAGAGCTCACGTAATGAATCGATCTATGTATATTTTTCCAAATTCAACTCATACAATGCAGATGAAGACAAAATATTTTAACAACACAACCTAGAACGTGTAAGACAAATATGTATAGTTGTCAAACATCAGCAAAACAACGAATCCAAACCTATTGCGGGTCACGAACATCTGTGATTAGGGCACATGTATAGATTCATGTACAGTAAATCTAGAGCATAATCAGAGTACAGGAAGTGTTAGGGGTACCGCTGCAGGTGTGGGTTCTTGGCCAATTACCAGGTTAATCTGAAGAGAAGATGACACCCATGAAGCTAGCTTTACTTAAAGCCTGCAACGCATCACAATCAGCTTCAAAGAGTGCCTGTACGTCAGTACGTGGACGTTGTTTTTTTTGTATCCATTAAATAAATCTATGAATTCCTGTACTGTAGAACAACAATTTCAATGAGCGAACTGCATCAACTTGCCAGTGTTCACTTCAATGTGCATATCCTGCAGAGTGCAGACGCGTAAACATTTGTACACGAAAAGCTGATAGTTAAGAAAACTTAGAAGATCGTAAGCCAGGCCATGCTTTATGCTTGCATCCTGCTTCTCCAGCGTGAGCATGTACCAACCTTGCCGGTGTTAGATCATCCCGTTCCTATCGTAGCTGGGCTGTAGCTTTATGCATGGACTTTCCGATCCGGTGATCTGGACCGCGCAGAAACCAATCCTGGAGCCGATGCATGATGAGTGCTGTAGGCCAACGTACGGCCTTCTTTCCGCTGCGTCCTGTGAGTATTGGACGGGAGAGTGCGGCTCTCCATCTCGTCGGCGTGGCTGACCGCTGACACCTTGTCGGCGACGACAGAGCAAAGCGAAGCAGCCAGTCGAGTGCTCCTCGCCGATGGCCCGTCTGCTGCCAGCCGAGACGGCAGATCGCCTGGTTCCATGTCTGTTCCGTCCCCGTCCTTGATGCGATGATTGCATATATCTGTAGAATTAAGATGCCGATACGATCTCTCCCATGGAGGAAGGTTTTGCTTTTCCTTTCCTTTTGTAACACCCTGATGGGCTAGTTTGTAGACGTGAAGAAGAAGGACACTGTATTCTTTGGTTAGCACTGCTACCGGCCGAAAAGTACGAAGTGCTAATCTCGGCCGTTGGTCTTTATTTGATTTTGTCCAGCTAATCTTAACCATTGGTTGTCCTGTGTTTTAATTATATAATAGATAGATTCTCTGTGATGTTTATCCTTTGTTGTTTGCACCTTGATTGCGCAGTAGTCGTTTATTAGGGTGAATCCTCAAATAAAATCAAGGAGACCGTGTTCTTACCAACCGTGGCACCGTCAAACCGGATACTTGTTGCCGTGCGACCTGTATCCAGGAGTAATGTGCACCAAGGGTTCGGGAGGCGGGCGCGAACAGTTCCAGCAGCCAGTGTCGGTTGGTTGTCTTGACGTCCAAGCATAACACAACCATGAGTTCGGAACACATCCGTCGAAAGACGAACAGGAGTTGTAGCTGCTGCAACTAGCATAGTGCTTACCGGTTGGCCGACGGACATGACATGTATCCATGCTTGCTTCGTAGGGCAATCGGGTCCTGAATCACTTAGTGCCAATCAAGAGGATTATTGGACTTAGTGGGAGCATATCTTAGATTCATGTTTGATTGAATTAAAGTAGTGCATTAAAATTAGTAATAAACTAAAGTCTAAATAAACTTGTTTTGTTGTAGAAAATGGATCCCGTTGAAAAGATTTATGAAGAAGACTTGTTAGGAAAGTTGACTGTGGGAAGCGCAATCTTTGCGGATTGGCTTCATGGACTGAGAGAAAATCTCAGGAGACGCGATTTAGAGCATATTCTGGATACACCTGTTCCGGAAGGAGAAGATGACTATTCTCCTATGGGAGAAGATGAGTATCAAGCTGGATTAGTTATGCTAGACAGATGAGTTTTGAGCTTAGCGATTTGTATCCGTACTATCGCCCCTTCCGTCTTATGGAAGCGTTGAAAGCTCGATTCTCAAATCAGATGTGTCTGGGCATATACAAATTCAATGTGGAACTTAGTGATTGCAAACTATCGAGCGATGGCTCGATGAGGGAGCACAAAAAAAGTTCTGCAAGATACTAAGGAAGCTTAAGGACATTGGGAAACCAATTCCAGAAAAGCAAGCAGTTGACACACTTCTGAGATCACTACCATCATACTACTATGCTTTGTGGCATGCTATGAATTGATGGGAGTTGAGAAGACAGTCAATGAGGTCTTCGACATGCTCTTATCAGCAGAGATGGATATCTATGTGCATCACTTGATGACTACAACCATCTTGCAAGACAAGTGGAAAATCCACAAAAGGTATAAGAGTTATACACAGATTATTGACATAATCTCGACTCGAATATATTTTGGTATTTAATACTGAAATTTTTCATATTGCATGATTGCAGTGTGGAAAGGAAAAGAGCCAAGAGATTCAAGAAGAATTGGAGGAAGTGGGGAAAGAAAGCACTCAAGAGTGATGATCACCACTATGTCTTCAATCCAAGTCAATGAAGAAGATTTACACTAGAACTTTAAATAAGAGTTATTTTCAGTTTGATCATTATGTAATGAATATTTTGTATTCTGGAACAAGTCATTGTTCGAATTATAAAGTATGTGTGGGAATTCCAAGTTTGGAAATTCAAAGTTTATATCTTCTTTATTGTGTTATGTCATTAATTATTTGTTTGTTAAGTCTTTATTGTTTTGATTCAAGTTATTGCTTAAAGTTTTGAGTAATAATAAAGTTAGTTTAATCTTTAATTTGGAGTTATACTTTTCGTTGGTTCTCTTTGAGACTCTTAAAGTTATCTCTAAATTAAATGGATAAAACTAAAATCACAAAGTGTCATACACTTGGAGAAATTCGAAATTCATAAAGTGCTAGGCATTTGATGAAAATCGAAATCCACAAAATGCTAGGCATTTAGTAGACTCGAATTTGGCAAAGTGCTAGGCACTAGTAAATTTCGAGATTTACATAAAGGAGTGGAATCTACCCATTAATTCAATTCTATTGAGGAATTAATATGAAGTTGCATATTAATGAAATAGAGTTAATGAAATTATTGAAGTTTCAATGTTTCATATAATTCAGTGGGAGAGTGTGAGAATCAAAATAAAGGAATCAAAGGAATTTGATTAAAGTTAAAGAAAGGACTTAATAAAATATTGTAACATTATTGACGAAAGAAAATTATTTCTTAGTCAAATTACTTATGATGGATTTTGGTAACTCGAAATCATCATGGTAATAAAATCTTTTGCAAGATAAAGATTAAAAGGAAATGTTACAAAGTCTTGCTTAATGTGTTGTGAAATTAGAATTCCAAATTACCCACTAAAGTAAATAGATTATTTTGTTTGATATCTTGGGATTTGTGTCAATTATAACTTAGAGTTATTTTGATAGTAAGTTCCATATTTTTCAATTAAGGATTTAAAGTTTTAAGTTCGAATTGAAAAGGTGTTTTGCAAAAGTCCAAAATTGTTATTTTGGCAAGTGACTTCCACACATAATTCTAAATGCTTGTTGACTTTAGAATTGGAGAAAAGTGTCTTCTCATGAAGAAGAGTGGAAATCATAATACTAAATTAAGGCTGAGAGTCTTTGGGCAAGTGTTAGAATGAGAAGGGAAAACATGCAAATGTTTCCATATCATTACTTTGTCCAGGAATACATGTAAGGCATACATGGTTCGAATTAAGTATTAAAGGAAAAATCATGTGAGGAATTTGATGATTAAATCACTAGGTGATTAAAATCATTTAATGTCCAGGAACATGATATAAGCAAAACAATTACAAGCAAATAATGAACATTCATTAATGACGGCATTTGTCATAAAAGGAGTTCAAGAAAAATTCATGAGACTCTAAGATCCAATCTTGAGAGTTGTTTGGATGTGATGTAAAATCATGTGCATGAATATTTCATAAAGAAAGGACATATATGAATATCTAATATTCATAGAGCTAGTCTTGATTAAAATTGTTTTATCAAGGACGAATAACTGATAGTGAAAGTTGCAATACTTTTCATATCAATTGCTTGATGCTGTTATTGAACTAAAGTAGCAATATTATTGCTAAGGATAATTAGTTTGGATTATGAAAATAATCTAGATAATTATATTATGAATGTTTGAAGTCAGTCGTATTAATGAGTAAGAATTTATTCTTTTCATTATATAAATCGAAGGGACTTAAAAGACAGTGGGAGCTGATATTATATTTATTGAATAAGGCTAGGCCGAATTAAAATATATAAATCTCGTGATTTAAAGAGTTTAAATAAAAGGTCGAAAATGTCTTATTAAAGTTTTGTCTCTAAGATAGAATTTAATAAACATGAGTATGAATGTACTAAAGTGCAATTCTGAAAGGTAATTTCGAATTGTGTCTTGAGTCAAAGAAATTTGATCAAGAATTCATAGCGTGATATTTGCAAGATACCTTGACCTTCGTAGTCCTGGATGAGCGAATAGAGAGGAATAAGATCAAATCATATTTAATGTGATTTTGCTTATGACATTGCTATATATAGTACATAAAGCCGGAAAGTTTCCAAAGTGCTAAACTTTTATAAAGTTTTGCCACCGGCGTTAATGAGAAATTCTTAATAAGGATATTCTCATAAGAGCAGTTAATTAAGATTGTAATTGATCATATAAAGGTTTGGTAAAAGAACCTGATGGTGAGATTACAAAAAGGAAAACAACAAGGTGGATTTTGTAAAGCTTCAAATAGTGTGTATAGAGAAGTTACTCGTATACATATTTGTGGTGGAATTATGAAATCAATTTATTCTGATAAATGTTTTTCAATGATAAATACTAAGTGTTTTGATTTTATCAAATACACATGTATCTTATGAGTGGATTCTACAACAAAGATAGTTATCTATCGAGGATAGTTGCGTCATTGATGTGAGACGTCATGATAAGCAAGTTATTGGATGAGTCATTACTCAGGTGAGGTTTCTATAAAGATGGTATGATAATATCAACCGGGTATTATTAATGCTACTACGGAACCGGAAAGGCCCATATCCAATTCCTAAAATATCCGACTTACATAGTCAAGTTTGGCATGTGAGGTGATAAATAAAGTTTATGAACTTTGGTTGGATCAAAGTGCGGACACAGTTTCAGATCCGCATGCGAAAGCGTGAGTGGCACCTTAGTTCCATTTGGTGTCATGTCATCATGCTAACTAGAATCATTATTGTTTCTAGTGCAAGTGGGAGACTGTTGGAGATATGCCCTAGAGACAATAATAATTAAGTTTATTATTTATCTCCATGTTTATTATTAATGTTTGTATCTTTATGCTACAACTGTATTGGGTACTTGTATAGCAAATACAACGTATGCAAGAGGAAAACCTCCGATACACGTGTAGAGATATGAACGGAAAAAGAGTTCCTGGTCTTGTCTCTAAGACTAGCCTATCTTGTTGCTCGATGATCATGTTTTCCTGATCATGGACTTTGTATAAGTCATTCAACTATAGGAGTGGATTATCGGAATGATAATCGCACTGAACCGACCCACCGTATGATCTTGCTATGAGACAAATCGTCGACGATGAAATAGCGATTGATCATCTATTTAGTTATCATTAGCTAGATCCCTATGCTATGAGAATATCTTGTGACCGCTTATTCGACATTCGAGCTTTGATTTCCATCAAACGTCTTGCAGTAACATGGGACTATGATAGGTGGCTTTTGGGCTTGAACTAGAATATGTATTGGAACAGAGATCGTTCAAGAATGGCACTTACTCCTCCAGACGATGGAGAGATACATCCTCTAGGCCATCTCAAGTATTGTTGTCACCCAATCGTCTGGCCAGACACAAGCGTGATTTATCACGGGACAACATATATACGGAATGAGAAAAGAGAATGATATTGGTACGAGAATAATATGTGTTATGATCAAAGGGTTTGATCACACTAGAGCACATTGTCTCAATCTCGAGATATCATTGGTATCGTGTACGTAAGGGGATTAAGCGTAATGGTTAACGCACAGGTTCTGTTGTTCATTCACAACACAAGGGTGCCAGTACGAATGCCTAACCCACTGCTGGTTATTGTTTGGTAAGCTCCCAAACAATACTTTGTGATTGCTGAACCTTTCGGGTCACACGCTTAAGCTGTAGGTCAATCTTAGTGGGAATGAGATTGTGTCGGAGTAGCTCCGATGTCACTGGGACTTGTTCCGGTGAATTATAAGTTAGAGAGAATGCGGACATCTAATGTCCCGGGATGATAGGAATGGTTTCTATCATCAGCGGATTTAATCCGAGTGCTTATAAAGAAGGAAATATTGTTCCGATGTTTTGTCGGCGGATACTAGGTATCCCGGTTCATATAAATATGAGTTATATGATAAGTAATTAATTCCGGGAATTTTTGTAAAAGGAAATATTCATTTAGGAATTAATTAGACAAAACAATTAATTATTTATTTAATTAATAATATTGGAAAATATAAATAAAGGATTTTATTTGGAGCCCAATAAAAGGGGGCTGCCAAGTGGGCCCATGGGGCCCACAAGGCAGCCACACCCCACATGGTATGTGGGGGGAGGCCGAGTCCGAGTTGGGGGGGGGGGGGGGGGGGGGGAGGGGGGCTCCCCCCCTCCCGGCGGCGAGGACGGCGGTCAGGGCGGGCCCCACATGGCAGGAGGCGGGTGGGGGAGGAGTCCTACTCCTCCCTCCAACCCGGGGGGGGGGTTTCCTCTCCCCCTTCCTTGTAGGGAAAGGCAGGTTTGGAGGGAGGAGTCCTACTCGTCCCCACAATCCGAGTTGGGGAAGGGGAGGGACTCCTCCCTCCCTTCCTTGGCCGGCCGGCCCAAGGGGAAGGGCTTGGCCCCTTCCCCAAGCACCTCCACCCCTAGGCCTCCTTTATAAGCAACCCCAACCCCCTAGGGTTGAGAAAAAACAATTGAAGCAATTGCAAGTTCGCTCTCTCTCTTGTAGATCTCATGTGTTGAGAATTAGACGTCTCTAATTTTCTCATATAGATCTAATCTAGTTGATTAGATCTACTACCTAAACTACGCCGCAAGGCTGACTCTCTTCACCATGTGCTAGTAGCTAGGCGGTGAACGCACGGGGTGGGTTGACACGGTGTATGTGTGGATACCGCTAGAGCGGGATTTGCGCAAGTAAGTTCCTTGGACAACGGAGCAACTTCATCAAGGTCTACATCAACGACGACGTACGGCAACAATCTCACCTCCCGGCATGGACGTGAGATTCTTCATCAGGCTTCACCGACATCTACTTCGACAAACACAAGATCTTCCGCAAGCGTGTTTGTAAGTTTCTGGATCATCGCATTATGGGGTGCAACGTACCTTCATGGAATAGATCTTGGCGGTAAGGTTACGGATAAATTTTAAAGTTTTCCCCGCAGCCCAATAAATCTAGCGTACGGACAATTCGATTGAGGACACTAATCTACCCAAATCGAACATCAAACCCTAGCCGTCATGCGGTTGACAGATCAAAACTTACCCGCCACGATGAAGACAGTGCTGCTGGAGGTGGAGGAGGTAGTTGCGCCGCCGGCGATGTAGGCGCTGAAGGTGGTGGAGGCGGTGCCCGTGGTCCGGTCGAGGAGCCAGGCATCGTGATGGCCACGAATGTCAGCGCGGCCATCAATCCAGTCGGCCCCGCCGCACGCACAGCAGGAGCGTGCGGCCACGGTGCCGTGGATGGCCCCGCTACCGATGCGGCGGCCGATGTGGCGGCCGGCCGTGGCCCCGGTTGCAGATTGGGGACGGCGCCTAGAAGTGACGGCGGAGCTCCTCCGGTGACATCTCCTTCGCCCATATGTTCTGCACCCACCGGAAATGAGGCTCATCGCTGAGGGGGCGGCGCGGCGGCGGCCGAGGACCGGCCATTGCGGTTGGGCGGTGAGGCGGAGAAGTTGAGACGAGAGGTGAGAGAGAGAAGTGATGCGACAGGGCGGTGACTGGAGTGGGGAGTTAACGCGAAGCGTCACGTCTCCCGCGCTTTCCAACACGTGCAACTCGGCGGCACACGTGGCTCTCCTCAGCCTGGCCCAAATAAAACGGCCGATTCGGCCGTTCCTACTCAGCCAGGCCCAGCGTGCTTTAAGGTTCGTGCAGATGTAGGAACGCGAGCTGAGCCAGGCAACCAAATGCCCGACTTTTGCATCCCAGGGCATGGTTGGGGTGCTCATGGGCTACCAAACGCGCCCAAAGTCTACGAGCTTGACATGTTCTTAGAAAGCTTTTTTCGAACAGTTCGGGACAACTTTAAAAGAAGGTCCACACATATGGATCTCTTACATACATACCCGGCACGGCATTCGGCCATGTTCATCAGGTCTATGAAAACATATCGTGACACTAGGTCTAGTTTATTATTTTAAGTTCTGATTGCTGGCTCCAATGTCCCGATAGCAGCTTATAGTTTTATTCAGCGAGAGAGAACTGGCAAACGTAAACCCTAGCAGCGCGCACAACATATGATTCCACCTTGTTTCAGAACATTGCGCCGCTGTTCATGTCTTCTCCATCCCTTTTTTCGGCGTGCACCGGTAAGATGGACAGTAGGCCTCCAAAATCACGCTTATTGTAGTCCTGTACATGAGAGAGGCGATCAGATTTTTCGGAGTGGATTGGTGCAGCTACAGCAAGAAACTACTAACCTCTTCATTAATGACATAGATGACAACACGAATACATCTTAAAACATCTTAAATATTTGCATTACTATTTAATAGAGAGTACATCTTAAAACATGTGTGTTTACTATAGATTCAAACGCATGGAGGGAGTTATGATTTTTTGAAAATCCAGAAAATGTATTTTTAATTTCAAAAGATTCTGTTTTTCACAAGGATATATATCCACTTGTTCTAGACATCAATCTTTCTTATTAACTAACACGCTAATTAAAGGCTCTACTGAAAAGACAAACACGTGGTTTGAAAAATAAATAGTTACTCCATTTTTATAAGTGTATTGGCTTTTTTTATGTACACCACAATGAAATGATATATGAGAATTTGTATATAGGTACTACACATCTATATGTGGACGTATAGTTTTTGTTAGATCTCAAACTAACGTTGTTGCAATTTCTTATAAAGGCTCGAAGCTAGCCCAGATCCATTTCAGTTTTTCTGATAGATGCCACACCAATTAAAAATTGCATTGGAGATGCTCCACTATAGAAGTCCCTACACTAGTAGGAAAACCCTTATAGGGAGGTTGGCATTCTGTGGCGCATCCTTAATTGGTGCGCCACAGAAATATTTTTTGTCGCGCACCAAGCCCGGTGCGCCACAGAAAGTTACATTTCTGTGGCGCACTAAACCACATGCGCCACAGAAATTAGACATTCTGTGGCGCACCTAACTTGGTGCGCCACAGAAATGTCACCTTTCTGTGGCGCACCAATCATGGTACGCCACAAAAAGTCACATTTCTGTGGCGCACATGGCCAGGTGCGCCACGGAAAGTTATCTGGGGGCCGGGTAAAATTTGAAGAAAAAAAAATCTGTGGATCGCCTTTTTAGTCTTGCAGGAAGTAAAATAAAATGATAAAAAATTCAATAAATAAAATCCTTTCAGATGTTGTTAGGTATGAGTGTCTAGTAGGTATAGAAATTTTGAAATATGAATTTTCACCTTTTCTGCAACAAACAGAAAAAAAAACTTGTAATGGCCATAACTTTCGCATACGACGTCGAAATAACGCGTTTTATATGCAAAACAAAAACCAGAGAAAAATCCGAGTTCGAATCCACTGGGGTTTACCCGGTCAGCAATTCACAGATTACTCAAATTCCAACAGAATTTTTTTTTCAAACAGACGATTTTTCGCAGCAAAATAAAAAAAAAGTAAAAAATTCAAAAAGTCCAAAAAAAGATACAGACTTGTATAACAAAGAAAATTGTTGAATGTTTTGAAGTGTTTTGACTATTTTTGGATTTTTTGCAATTTTTTAAGTTTTTCGATTTTTTTTGGATCTTTTGAAACTTTTGAATCTCCTTTTGAAACTTTAGTAGTTTTTCAAAAATCTGAAATTTAAAAACCCACATTTATAACACATAATACACATATACACATACAAGACTTAAGAGGGTTCATATGATATATATATCAATAAGAACTTGAGTAGCACAAGGGTAGGTGAACTGGGTGGAACTTAGAAGTTAAGCGTGCTAGGGTTGGAGCAATTTGAGGATGGGTGACCTAGCTGGAAGGTATCAGTTCAAAAAATCTTAAAATAATTCCAATAATTAGAATTTTTCATATTTTGATTTTTCTGATTTTTTTGAAACTTTTTATATATTTTTTTGCATTTTTTGAATTCTTTGAATTTTTGAGAATTCTGTGGCGCACCAGGCCAGGTGCGCCATAGAAATGTGAGAATTCTGTGGCGCACCAAGCCAGGTGCGCCACAGAAAAAATTTAGTGGCGAGAATTCTGTGGCGCATCCAGCAATTTGGCGGGTGCGCCACAGAATTGCAAAAAGGTGCGCCACAGATAGGCCTTTTCCCACTAGTGCTAGTCCAAAAAACAGAGATAATATTAGAAACAAAATTGATATTTGGAAGTAAGGAGGCCTCAGCCCAAGTACACAATTGCAGAATTAGCCTTGGTCTTATTCGGGCTGCGCCCCGTGCCTTATTGTTAGCCAAAGATAATATTCTTGACAAAAAGGGCACATACTGCTCACTGAAATAAAATTTCTGAAATTAATACACTTAATTACTACCAAAATTAGCACAACTTATCCAGCCCATGATATATGGTGATTTTAATGTAGAGTAATGACCATTGATAGGCCACCCATTATAAAAGGCTGGTTTCTTTCCCGACTAACAACTAAGATAACCAACCATCAACAACATTTCATCGTTGAACGCCACATCTAGCTAAGATGGTGATGAGGTCTACTGCTGTCTTTCTACTTATGATCCTGGCTTTCGTCATGCTTTCATCTGGTACCACCCTGTTTGCTCCCTGTGTGCACACATTATATTGCATCTTTTTGAAATTTAATGGTCAAGCCGTGTTGGGCATTCAATTTTGTATTATTTTCACGGCGTTGTTCATTTTATTATGCAGACGCGGAAGCATGGTGCAGGTACAAAGTTGTGGAGCCAAAACATAATTGTAAGCCCAAAGGTTGTAGGGTGGAATGCCAGAGGGAGATATTCCGTACCCCGTGCCATGGATGCACCGTCCATTCTAACACAACGTGCCTTGTTGGTGCTTGCTACTGTGTGATGTGCTCAAACAATGATCTATCCTTGTAGGGAGAAGGGACATACATGATACATGCATGTTTTACAAAATAAAAAATATTAGTATGGTGTTCGGAAGTTGAATAATTGAAGGTGGTGCTTGATTTATACTTTTATAGCTCTCTGGCACTCGAAAGGTTATTGCTCTTTTGCGAACAATCCTTGTGACCTTAATAAAAAATCCACCCATGAATCTCGTACCTATGTTGACACTCGGACCCGTCACGACACTTGGCCATGTTGTCGAGATGGTATCTTAATTTCAAGAAAATCCCAATCACCACGGGGCATCCGCGCGTGGAAGCATAGGTGTTCATGGTGGCGATTCTAGATCTATGGACATATGTGATGTTGCGGCTAGTGGTGGTAGAGAGAAGGGCAAGTTGTGCCAAACAGATAGGCCACACGTACACTTGTATGCTGACGATTTTGAACCACTGATAGATATACATCATGCATATCCAGTTTATCGACATGATCGATCATCGTTGCCTCGGATGTTGCTTCGTCCATTGTCAGTGAGCAGCAGCGGCGCGGCCTCCATGGCCCTACCCGTGTGCCTGCCAGATACGAATGTGCTGCGAGTCTGCAAACGTCTCAACTATAGGAATCTGGCTATGCGTTCGATGGCCAATAACCGTCGGCACAACCATGAAAACAGTTGGCATACAAGCCCATGCTGATGGTTTTCTTTGGTCATCGGCAAACAAAGTCCTCGACAAAAAAATACAGTCCATTTGATTGTAAGACGCCTATGGTGATGGAGCACCGATTCGAAAATTATGTTGCCATCCATACTGGGAAAACAAAAATGTTACTAAACCACCTCTCACAAGAAATTGCTATATGTCTGACGAGGTGTGTCCTCGGCAATACCCATGGTAAGGTACCTAGGGCTAGAGTTATGAGGTAGAGAACGCGTAGTGTTAGTAGAATCATCGACTGGCAAGCGGGATTTACCCAGTTTCAGGGCCCTCGCCTGAGGTAACACCCCTACTTCCTGCCTGTCTGTATTGATGATGGAATATGTTGTGGTTACAAGGGTCTAGCAAGGGTTTGATCTCGCTAGGGTTTGAGGGCTCTGGTGTTGCGTGTCCTTGATCGGCCACCCTCCCAGCACTTATATAGGGGGCTGGGTCTTGGGTACGTAACCGACTAGGTTTTACAGATAAGGAAACTATAACCGACTATGCCTAATTTGGGAAGCAATCTTCATCTTGGGCCTCCCTTGCTGGGCTTCATCGGACTGTTGACAATTGGGCTTTAGTCATCACGTGCACCAGGTACCCTCATGGTAGGGTACCCGTTTGGTATAACCTCGTCATTAGCCCCCGAGTGCTTGGTTGACTCGAAGAATCAGGCATGGACTCACTCGATAGTGCACGTCCCATGTTTATGCCTATGCTTTATGTCACATATCTAAATTTTGACTGAGATTGTGTGTTTTGACAAAGGATTATAGCTTAGTAGGCCTGGGTTTACTCGATAGATAAAGACCAGTTAACTGCGCATTTGGGCAAAACCTTACTAGCTTTCAATCAAATTCGAGTCCTTGGGCTCGAACCTGGAACATACTGGACAGATTCGACTCAAGCCATTGAGGTCTTACTGAATCGCTCCGCAGTTATTTATTTGCTACCTAGCGCGTCCGCCAGGATTTTCATCATGTCTGCTGGCACGGGAAATTTTTAAGGACTCGCACTGCCGGAGTGGTCCTCAGCCCAGCTCGACTGATCGGCGGGTCTTATCTTTGCATTTCTTGCATGCAGCATCCGAGTCATTTGCGACTGACGTAACTCGGGTATCTTATGGAATATGCTCTTTTGCAGTTTTTCATTTTGCATTTTTGACTGAGTCGGATCTGTTCGTCGACTGCATTTCTTACTCTGAATCTATCGGGTCCGTGACAGCGCTCCCGATGGGAGTAGCCCCCGAGATTGTGCTTTATTACTTGTAATGGAGGATAATCTCAAATTCACTATATCCTGCGTATGTTAGTCGAAGAAATTTTTGATACGCTCCCGATGGGAGTACTATACTGTACTCGATAGAATGTCGAGTGTATAACGTCATCTAAGTCGACAGACGTTGCACACCTGTCGTTTCTGTTTAGTCGAACTGCTTTTGCCTCACACAATTTGCTTGATAAGTGACGACATGCATGACGCTTGTGGCGTGCGCGCAGAATTTTGACAAGACATGTCTGTGTGGGCCCGTTGTCAGGATTTGACCACAGAGGACGCCGCTTCGGTTCCGATTTGACCGGACGTAGCGGAAATTTCGCCGCGTAATAATAACTTCCGCGTTTTACGTACGTAGTGGGCGGAATGGCCTGCGACGGTTGTTCTCCAATCACGCCACGTGTCTCACAGATCGTGCACGGACGTTCGAGATTGCTTTGCTCGTTGTGGTAAATATAGATCTCTTCTCCGCCAAATTTTTACCCTGCCATTTGCTTCCTCTGCCTTCGTCTTCCTCCTCGCGCCCCTTTCTTGCCGCCGTTCATCAGAACCTCCGCACCACCCACCATTCGACATGGGGAAGCCTACGAAGCGTGGTGCTGTTGCTGCTGTGTTTGCCGCCGCGGATGTGGTGGACAAGAAGAAGAACAAGGCTGCGGTCGCCGCCGCCGCCGATGCTGGCCTCCAGAAGACTCCTGGAGATTGGACGCGGTCGACGATGACCAAGGCCGGCCTCCAGCAACTCCGGCAGAAAGGATTGCTGCCGCCGGAAGAAGAGCTGCAAGCCCGCGCACCCTCCAAGAAGGAGGTATTCCCTGAACCCCGCTCTAATGAGCGTGTGTGTTTTGCGGAGTTTCTGCCTCGCGGTTTTTCTCTCCGCCTCCATGATTTTATTCGTGGGTTGACGTACGCCTACGGCGTGCAAATCCATGACTTCACTCCCAATGGAATCTTGCACATTTCCGTTTTTATGGTTTTGTGCGAGTGTTTCCTGGGAGTGACTCCGAGCTGGCCGCTTTGGAAGTCGATTTTCAAAGTGCGCCATAACTGCGGAGGTGGCCGCCCGTTCCCAGTTGGTGGCCTTCTGATCCAGGTGCGGAGCGACGTCAACTACTTCAGCCTCATGGCGGTCGACTCTGCTCAAGGATGGCGCAACCGATGGTTTTATGTGCCAATCGATCAAGCGGTTAGTCCCGCTTTTTCGATTCGCAAGCCTCTGCTGAAGACCAAGGCCTGGGACCATCCTCTTTCGACTGAGGAGATTGCGGAGGCGACGCCTCTTCTGACGCGGATTGGCAATATGCTTGGCACTGTCTCAGGTGTCCAACTCATTGGCACCTTTGTTAAGCTGCGGGTATGTCCACTTCATCTCCGGGCTCACCCGATGTGGCAATACGAAGGTCCACTCGACGCCACCCGGATGAGCCAAGAAGAGCTGTCAAAAGAAGAACTAGATGACCGGGTGAGGTCTATTACCAGCATCAAGGCTGCAGAGCCCTGCCAACTTGATGGCCCGGTTGCTCCTTTCTCAGCCAACAATCCTTTCCTTGAAGTAAGTTTGTTTGCTCTTATTGTCGAATTTTGCCACCCTTTTCTTCTGGTGTCTATGCCTGTTTTGAGTATCTCCTTCTCTGCTTATGTTTAGGGACACTCGACTGTTGCCTCCCTTCCTCCTCTTCCCGAATCTGGCCCTACCGATGAGGTAGCTTTGCTAGATGAAGGGAAGAAAACCACCGTATCCCCTCCTTCGGCTAATACTTCTGCTACGGAGGAGACCGAAGCCGAAGAGGTGAACCAGGTACAGAAAGAGGGTGTCTGCGACTGAGCCTTCAGCTAAGCGCCGTCGAGTGCTTCGTTAGCAAGCTTCCAGCTCTCACTCGGGAGGTGCAGAGAAAAGGGATGACGAGGACTCTGGCACCTCCCCACCTACTAGGGGCGATCCCCTGAACATCTCTCCTCTGGCGTCATGCCCTCCTCCGAATGTGAATAAGCCTTTGATCTTTGGAGGCCCGCCCATTGAAGCTGAACCAGATTCAGATGAGGATGAGCACAGGTATGTGTTACGGTATGTCTGTATCTGTAGTTCGTTTGCTACCGCTTCTCTTATGCCCGTTTGCTATTATTTTTGCAGCGCCGGTGACGCGCAATTGCGCTCACCACCAGTCGCAGAAGAAACCACTCTGGTTCCTCCCCAGGCCGCTCCTGATGTTGCCGAGACCACTCTTGTGGTTGGGCGACTGATGGGGGGAGGACGGCGTCTGCCTCTACTCTGGATGCGGGTCCTTCGACTTTCAGGACCTCTTCTTGGACTGAGCATGTAAGCACTTTGTTTTTACCTTGTTGTACTCGAAACCTTTCTTGCTTTAGCTGACACTTTTCGATTTATGCGCTGCAGCCTGTCTTCTGCCACATTGCTGTAGCTGGCCAAGCTTATGTCCAGATGGAGGAAGAGCGGGACTCACTCCGCTCCAATGTTAACCAGCTTACTCGTAAGTTACTTTGGCCTCACTCGAAGTTACCCACCTATGTTTCATTATTTTACGACTGAGCTGGCTGCTGCCCATCCAGGTGACAAGAACTTGGCCGAGAAATGAGCAGCTGATCTGGAGAAGCAACTGAAGGACATAGAGAAAAAACTTGCCGATCAGCAGGCCAGCTCGAAGAAAGAACTCGATGATGCCCGAACCTCGGCCACCTTGCGCGAGAAGGAATATGCTGGGGGGCTATCAGACCTTGTACGTGCTGTGGAAGGTTAGTAACCTTCTTTTGTGCTTGTGCTTCCTTTGCTTTCTTTTTTGCTAATATTCCACATGCTCTCTTTTTGATCATATGAAGGAACTGTTGATGCGCCAGCACCTGCAGATGTGGCGAGTGACGATTTTTCGCTTGACCATGCATTCGAGGAGCTGAACGCCGCCATCATGAACACAAAGAACTCCCTGGCAACCTCCACCAGCACACTTGGCGCCGTATTCCAGGAGGTGCTTCCCTCGAGTGATGTCCCAGCGACTGCACAAGGCTTTGCAGACGTCCTTGGACCCAGCACCTCGACTATGGCAGCCTTTGCCCGCGATCTTACGGTACGCGGCTCGGAGTCCACCCTCAAGCTACTCCTTGGTAACGGCGTAGCCATCGATTACGAAACTCTCCTGTCTGACTTCCCCAAAAAGCCAGATGGGAAGCCATTGTCTTTGAAGGGTGTGACCGACACAGCAGTGCGACTGTCAGACATGTGCATCCGCACTATGGAGCGTAGATCACATGAGATCGCTGCCCGGTCGCAGTCGCGTAGGGCTAGATCAGAGTCTGTGTCCCATGTCTAAGGGTTGTTTTATGTCTTTGTAAATATAACTTTCACACACCATGTGTGCTTTTGCTACTTTTGCTATGCAAGTGAATGCTATGTCGTGCCTAGTCTTGTTTTACCCGCCTATTTCTGCATCCCTTTAATTTGTATTCTTCTCTGAATTTTTATGCTTACGATCTTGACAACCAGTTGAACATAACTCGGCCAAGTCCTCACAACCCTGGGTTGATACTCGATGACCTGCTCAAGTAAAAAATGATGCCAGGGTTCTAGCTTTTGCGAAGAACAAGGTGGTGCAACTGACTCAAGAGCTAAAAAATGCTCATACCGAGTTGAAAATATTCAAGGGGATGCCAGCTTTTGCCACCCAACAAGAGGATTATGTACTCGCCGAAATAGAGATTGTGAACAGTCAACTGGATGGTAAGGATTGCTATTTTGCATGATGTATTAGTTGTAGCATCCCTACTTTGCTTACTCGACTTGCTTTCTGCAGTTTTTGTGCCTAGTTTCAAAGAAGAAGAGGAGCGTGTTAACGAACGTTTGGACAACGCGACTGATAATCCAACTACGGGCCGTCGGCACTTTTGGTTGGATAGATATCGCGCCTGCAAGCTGGCCACTCTGAAAGATCGAGTGTTCCGCGGCGCGATTTTACTCGAGCGATGTAGGGCAGCATTTTTGCGGATCAACCACTACCTGCTTCCAACTGGGATACAGCCGCAAGGGATTCATGCTTTGGTTGACCTCTTTGGCTCCACAGATTCTATCCGGGAGGCGATAACTCGAAGAGTTGTGCTTGGATCAAATGCTGCTCTGGCCTATGTCCGCAGCCGGAAACCAACTCTGCAGATTCCCCCTCCTGCGATTGGCTCGCAGCTAGATCAGTCGTGCTTAGACGGGACTGTAGACGCAGCCAACACACTAGTGGAGCGTTTTTATGATCAGCTCGTTGGCTCGAACCTTTCTATGAAGGATGAGCCCGTGTAAATTTGGTACTTTGCATAGTAGAGTGTGCAGCCCCCGAGCCTGTCGAACGGGGTGTATGTGAAAAATGCTTACTGAGCTATGTAATTACCCAGCCCCCGAGCCTGTTGAGTGGGTGGTGTAAAGTAACATTTTTCTAACCCATGTTTCTTCCATCCCCCGAGCCTGTCGAGTGGGGTGTGTGAGATAAATGTTTTTTCTAACTTATGTAATTTGCCAGCCCCCGAGCCTGTCAAGTGGGGTGTGTGAGATAAATGTTTTTTCCAACTTATGTAATTTGCCAGCCCCCGAGCCTATCGAGTGGGGTGTGTGAGATTAGCTTCGCGCTAGTTGTTTATGTATCTTGAGTAATCGAATTATACTTTGAAAACGTAACTTTTGTTACCACTTTTGTGTAAGACCCAGCCCCCGAGGACTCGGGCGTGGCTGAGTTTTTGTTGGTGAGGTTAAGGCCCAGCCCCCGAGTACTCGGGTGAGGCGTGATTGTGTTATGATTTGTGAAAAGGATTTATGATCCAGCCCCCGAGACTTCGGGTATGGAGACATAAGAAAATATGCGAACAACTCATAGAGGAACATTCTTCTTTATTCCAAATATAAACCAGCAAGCCGACTTATTAAAAACCTTCCAGTCCCCTTAGGTACCCTGGTAAGGGAAAGAGTGCATCTGAAACCTGCTGGTCGTTTGACATTGTGCTGTATTACATTTATCGACTGGAAGTCTAAGCGTAGAAGCGACGCAGATGCGCCGCATTCCATGGGTTATGTGATATCTCTCTTGTTTTCGCGTGCTTCAGTCGATAGGCTCCTCCATCGATGACCTCCGTAATGATGAAGGGTCCTTCCCATGGAGACGCAAGTTTGTGCACCTTCTTCTGCTTCGGTCGAAGTACCAAGTCTCCTACAATGAATGACCTTGTACGCAGTCGACGACTATGGTAGTTGCAAAGATCCTGCTGGTAGACAGCTGTGCGAGCAAGCGCCGTGTTGCGTGCTTCTTCGAGTAGATCAGCAGAGTCTTCGAGTGACTCGTTCGCATCGTCTTCGTCGTATACTTCGACTCGAGGTGCGCTGAACTTTACTTCTGGTGGCAGTACTGCCTCTGCGCCGTAGACCATAAAGAATGGTGTGTACTGGGTCGAGGCGTTTGGAGTTATCCGCAAACTCCATAATACCGCTTGGAGCTCGTCGACCCAGGCACCTGCAGCCCGTTTGAGTGGTACCAACAACCTTTTCTTGATACCCGTGCATACGAGACCATTGGCCTTTTTGACCTGTCCGTTGGACTGCGGGTGTGCCACTGACGCATAGTTAAGCGTGATATTCCACTCTTTGCAGAAAGAGCGAAACTACTCGGCTGTGAAGTTCGTGCCGTTGTCCGTGATGCTACTGTCCGGGACACCAAAACGATACATGATGGACCTTATGAAATTGACTGGTGTAGCGGCAATCGACCTTGTGATGGGAACTGTTTCGATCCACTTTGTGAACTTGTCCACCGCCACCAGTAGATGAGTATGTCCTCCCGGTGGGGATTTTTTGAGTGGCCCCACCATATCGAGCCCCCATTTGGCGAAAGGCCACGCCAGTGGTATGGTTTTTAACGCCGATGCGGGTGCATGAGATTTTTGACTATGTCCTCCGCGTCTTTGAGTGATGTTGGCCAGCAAAACCCTGCTCGGAAGGCTTTGGCTACGAGTGATCGACTGCTGGCATGATGCCCGTAGGTACCTGCATGGATATCACAGAGTATTGCTTTGCCATCCTGCGTTTGTACAACTCACCGTTAATTATGGTGTATGCTTTGGATCGTCGAGTGACTCGCCGGGCGTCTGTTGTGTCTTCGGGTAGCTCGTCCCGGAGCATGTATGCCAAGAAGGGTTTAGTCCATGCTGGTATCACCAGATCATCATGGCATAAGAGTACTTCTACTGGTGGATCTTCTGTACTAGGTGCTTTACCCTTTGATGTAGCAGTCGAAGCGGGCGGAGGCCGCTGTGCTTTGATGGACCTGTGCTCAATGCGCTCCAAGAAGACACCTGGTGGGATTTGTGCTTTAGTTGAACCGATGTTGGCTAACCTGTCTGTTTCTTCGTTACTTTCTCGCCCAATGTGCCGTAGCTCGCATCCATCGAATCCACCCTTCAACGTGTTGTAGAGGTCTCGATATGCGATCATGCTGTCAGCTATGGCATCACAAGCTTTCATCGTTTGCTGCACTACCAGGCTAGAATCACCATAGATCATTAGCCGAGTGCATCCAAGTGCTTTGGCCATTCGCATGCCGTGGATCAGGCCTTCGTACTCTGCTTTGTTGTTGGACGGGAACTCGAAATCCATCTGCAAGACGTAGCAGAGTTTGTCGCCTTGGGTGATATGAGTATGACGCCTGCCACTACTAGGAAAAGGGTTATAGGAGACTTGGCATTCTGTGGCGCACCCTTAATTGGTGCGCCACAGAATTATTTCTGTGGCGCATGGACGATGCTGTTGCGCCACAGAAATTTTGGACTTTCTGTGGCGCATCATTTGCCCATGCGCCACAGAAAGTCAGAATTCTGTGGCGCATGCCCACCCATGCGCCACAGAAAGCCAGACTTTTGTGGCGCATGCCCACCCAGCGCATGAGACCCCATGCGCCACATAATTTCTGTGGGTCCCACGTGCAATCATTGAGCCAAGGTCCATCCCGGGACATTCTGTGGCGCACCGTGGCTGGTGCGCCACAGAAACTCAACTTTCTGTGGCACACCTGGCAAGTGCGCCACAGAAATGCTAGGTGCGCCATAGAAAGGTGAGATTCTGTGGCGCACCAAGCTTGGTGCGCCACAGAATGTTTTTTTTTCAAATCCCATCCCCCCCTCGTGGATCGCCTTTTTAGTCTTGCAGGAAGTAAAAGAAAATGATAAAAATTTCAATAAATAAAACCCTTTCACATGTAGTTAGGTATACGTGTGTAGTAGGTATAGAAATTTGGAAATATGAATTTTGACCTTTTCTGCAACAAATGAAAAAGAAATCTTGTAACGGCCATAACTTTTGCATACGACGTCGAAATAACGTGTTTTATATGCCAAAAAAACTAGAGAAAAATCCGAGTTTGAATCCATCCGGGCTTACCCGGTCAGCAATTCACAGATTCCTCAAAGTCTAAAAGAAAAAAAGTTATTTTAAACAGACGATTTTTCGCAGCAAAATCAAAAAAAAAGAAAAAAAATCCAAAAAAGGCACAGAAATGTATAACAAAGAAGATTGTTGACTTTTCTTGACTTTTTTGGATTTTTTTGGATTTTTTTAATTTTTTAAGGTTTTTTTTTGAATTTTTGGACTTTTTTGGATTTTTTGAACTTTTTTGGATTTTTTGAATTTTTTTTGGATTTTTTGGATTTTTTAATTTTTTAAAGTTTTTTGTATTTTTTGGAACTTTTGAAACTTTTGAATCTCCTTTCAAAACTTTAAATTTTTTTGAAAAATCTGAAATTTAAAAACACACATTTATAACACATACCACACATATACATATACAAGTCTTAAGAGGGTTCATATGATATATATATATGAATAAGAACTTGAGTAGCACAAGGGTAGGTGGACTGGGTAGAACTTAGAAGTTAAGCGTGCTATGGTTGGAGCAATTTAAAGATGGGTGACCTAGCGGGAAGGTGTAAGTTTAAAAAATTCAAAAAATATGAAAATAGTTCCAATAATTAGGATATTTCATATTCTGATTTTTCTAAATTTTTTTGAAACTTTTTATTTTTTTTTGCATTTTTTGAATTTTTCGAGAATTCTGTGTTGCACTAGGCCAGGTGCGCCACAGAAATTTGGACTTTCTGTGGCGCACAAAGCCAGGTGCTCCACAGAAATTATTTTTGTGGCGAGAATTCTGTGGCGCACCCAGAAAACCTGGGGGTGCGCCACAGAATTGTCATTTGGTGCGCTTTTGAAACTTTTTATATTTTTTTTTGCATTTTTTTAATTTTTCGAGAATTCTGTGGCGCACCAGGCCAGGTGCGCCACAGAAATTTGGACTTTCTGTGGCGCACCAAGCCAGGTGCTCCACAGAAATTATTTTTGTGGCGAGAATTCTGTGGCGCACCCAGAAAACCTGGGGGTGCGCCACAGAATTGTCATTTGGTGCGCCACTGATAGCTCTTTCTGTGGTAGTGTGCGCATGCGCCTTCGTTTTTCTTGGACCCATCAAAGTACATTGTCCAGGAGTTAGATACATCAGGAACTCCTGGCAGTTGAGCTTCGATCCACTCGGTTGTGAAGTCAGGTAAGACTTGTGCTTTGATGGCCTTCTGGTGGTCATATGTGATTCCTAGTGGCCCTAGCTCGATGAGGCACTTTGCTACTCGCCCAGTTGCGTCGAGGTTTGTGAAAATGTCTCCAATTGCAGATTTTCTTATCACTGTTATCGGGTGCTCCGTGAGGTAGTGGCGCAGCTTCCTGGAGGTCCTGAAAACAGCGTATGCTAGCTTTTGAAAGCGCGGGTACCGTTGTTTGGACGTGGAGAGAACTTCGCTGACATAGTAGACTGGTCTTTGCACACTTTGAGCTTTTCCCTCCTCCATGCGTTCGACTACCAAGACTGTACTTACCACTCGATTGGTGGCTGAGACGTACAGGTACAATGGTTCTTTTTCTCTGGGTGCTGCCAGTATTGGAGGATTTGTGAGGAGTCACTTGAGATCGACGAAAGCTGATTCAGCTTCGTCTGTCCACTCGAACTTGTCTGCCTTCTTCATCAGTCGATAAAGTGGTAGTGCCTTTTCGCCTAGCTTGCTGATGAAGCGACTGAGTGCCGCCACTCGTCCTGCTAACTGCTGCACTTCGTAAAGCTTTGTAGGCCTTTGCATGGTGAGTATGGCATGTATCTTCTCGGGATTTGCTTCTATTCCCGTGCTGACACCAAGTACACCAAGAGTTCTCCGGCTGGAACACCGAACGTGCATTTATCTGGGTTGCGCTTGATGTTGTAACTTTTGAGATTGTCGAAGGTTTCCTGTAGATCTGCCAGTAATGTGCTTTCTTCCTTGGACTTGGTAAATATGTCATCTACGTATACTTCGACATTATGACCAATTTGCTTCTTTAGACAGTTTTGCATCATACGCTGGTACGTAGCACCTGCGTTCTTGAGCCCGAAGGGCATTGTGGTGTAACAGTATACTCCGAGTGGAGTTGTGAATGTTGTTTTTTCTTCGTCTTCGACTTTCATCCGTATCTGGTGGTACCCCGAGTACGCGTCCAGAAAGGATAGACGCGCACACCCTGCGGTGGAGTCGATGATCTGATCGATTCGCGGAAGTGGAAAGTGATCCTTGGGGCAACACTTGTTAAGCCCCGTAAAGTCTATGCACATCCGAAGAGCTGCTGTTTTCTTCTTCTCGATGAGCACTGGTTTGGCCACCCAATCTGACTTCTTGATTTCTTGAATGAAGTTTGCTTTGAGTAACCTGTCGACTTCCTTCTCTATGGCTTCTCTTTTAGGACCGGCGACACGACGTGTTGCTTGCTTAATTGGCCTTGCGCCTGGAGTAAGTTGAAGAGAGTGCTCGGCGAATTTCCTGGGAATACCTGGCATGTCGGCTGGACACCATGCAAATATATCCCAGTTCTCACAGAGAAATTCGACGAGCGTGCTTTCCTATGCGGGAGGCAGGCTTGTGGACACCCTGACTGTCTTGGATGGATCAGTCGGGTGGACTTGGTGCTTCCTTATGTCATCCGTGGCGCTGAACGCCCTATCGACTGCTTGCTTCTTGTGCTCAGGCATGAGTGTATGGTCATTGGTGAGTGAAAGATCTGCAAAAGTTTGCTTCATACCGAACATCTCCGAGATCTTGCTGAAATCTCGGTCGCAAGCATCTGACCTTTGGAAGTTTCCATTAACTGTGATGACTCCCTTGGGTCCTGGCATCTTCAACTTCAGGAATGCGTAATGTGGCACTGCCATGAACCGAGCAAAGGGTGGGCGTCCAAATATGGCGTGGTACTGTGACTTCCAGTCGACGACCTCGAACTCAATCGATTCTGTTCTGAAGTGGCTTGCATCACCAAACGTAATGTCGAGTTGTATTGTGCCTTCTGGGTTAACAGCTTTACCTGGAACAATACCATGAAAAGTGTTTGTGGATTTAGGTAGATTTTCGACTGACCTATTCATTTTCCGGAGTGTGTCGGAGTAGATGATGTTTATGCCGCTGGCTCCGTCCATGAAGACCTTGGTCATGGCATACCCACCGATCTGGGCGTCGAGTACCAGGGCTGCATGGCTCCTTTCAGGAATTCTAGCATGGCTGGCGGCGCCATGACAGTCATGTTGACATGTCGAGTGTGTAGCTTTTGCTGCCTGTTGGAAGGACGTCCTTTTTGGATCATGTACATTTGTCCTTGAGGCTTCGGGTACTGATCCTCTGCTGCCTGCGGCACGTGATGTATAGCTCCTGCGACTTGGCTCCCTGCACTGTGCTGCGGTGGAGGTAAGAGTGCCGGGACTGGCTGTGCCGGTGGTGCTGCAGCAGGGACTGGCTGAGCAGTCGCGGGTGCGACCCTTCTGATCTTCATCATGTAATCCATCGCCATTTGATCGAACTCCCTACAATTTCTCATGGTGTGATTTGAGATTAACCTTCCATCATCACCTTTGAACAGGTGAAATCTGCAGTAGTCGTCCATCTTCTCCTCGAATGTCCTTTCTGGCCTTGTGTCCGTGCGCCTGCGCCACTCTTGCTTTCGGTAGTTGCCACTGTGCTGGTCACGGTCTCGATTTTCACGGTGATCGTCCGTTCGACTGTCACGACGGTCATCACTGCGACCATCGCGACGATTTTCGTTTCGACTGTCGCGGCGGTCTTCGGGTCGCCTGTCGTCTCTGACGTGATTGTCTTGTGGCTGAGAGAAACCAGCTGCCATGAATTTTACTCGATCATCGTCGGAGTAACGGTTTTTGCGTTTGCGCCTCCGATCGTCTCTATGGCTGTCGCGGTGGTCTCGACTGTCCCGATGATCTTCGCGGCCCTGCGGGGAGACTGGGCGTTTAGCCCTTATGGAATCTTCTCCGTCTACCCACTCGGTTGCTATTTTCATGAGCTTGGCCATGGATTTTGGCTTTTGGCGACCGAGTGCTTCTCTGAAATCCTCTCTGAAGACTCCCATGGTGAAGACATCCATAGCTCTGTCTTCGGAGATTGTGCCTACTGAATTACGGATGGTTGTCCATCTTCTGATGTATGCTCGGAGTGTCTCGTCGGACCTCTGTGTGCAAGCCTGTAGTGTCTCGTCACACAGAGGATCGAAGTATTTGATGAAGTCCTCCCGGAAGTGATCCCAAGAGTCGTATGATCCTTCAGGTAGTGCTTTGAGCCAGTCGCGTGCTGTGCCGTCAAGCATCAGTTGTATGTATTGTAGCGCTGTTGTGGTTGTGCCGCGTTGGCATACGACTGCCAGCTTATAGTCCTCCAGCCAGCCGGACGGCTCTTGCCTGCAGTTGAATTTTGGGGTTGTTGGCAACCCGAACTTCTTGGGCATCCTGGCTTCGCGGATGCGTCGAGTGAAGCATCGTGCTCCGCATGGCCCTTGATGGCCCTTGAAGAGGTTGATCTACAGTGCCAGAAAACAAGCTTGATGCCCAATGGACAGTCTTGATCTCCGGTGCGTAGTTTACCTGCGTCAAAAGTAAATGGGTTAGGTTGAGACTCCAAGTGCAGAGTGTGTAGTAAGTGGAAGACGTGTTTTCCCCACGAGGGTGACTCGAGGGTTTAATATCGAACTCTCGGGGAATCAGTAGTGAAAGATTTATCTTCCTATCCTTCTTTTGGTCACCTACAAAACAAGGTTAATTGTTTTGATCCTCAACCTCACCTGTGGTTGTCAAGCACAAGGTGTATGAATGATATCAAGATAATTATGTAATGCAAACAAGAAATAATTATGCAATGGTGAAGGATGAATGTGCAAGGATGATGATAACAATGATAAATGATATTTTTGGGTTTTTTATGATGAATGCAAGATGGAAAAGTGTTTTTGTATATTCGGATTTAATAATGGCAGAAAATGTAAAAGTGGTTGGAAAGGTGTTTCTTATGATTAAAAATGGATCGGGGTTCATGGTTTCACAAATGCACTCTCTCTTTTAATAGTGTGGCAGACAATGGACACATAGAGTTGACATATGAGATTGCAACACAAAGTTTGATATCAAGTTACTAATTATATGGGCATCACGTCATAACATAGAGATCTTTTGGTTATTAATCTCACTTAGACTCCACCAAGAAGCGAACTAAATCATAACACCTTAGCAATTAAGATAAATCAGAGTATAGCTTTAAGTATCATGACATGAAGTGAAAATAAGAACATGCTAGATCTAGTCACAGGAAGAAGCTTAGTCACCATCAACCCTTGTAGCATGGTATTTTTGTTTATCCCTAGTGAGGCAACAAAGTAAGGTAAACACCCAAGTGGATCGTGATATTTCAGTTGTCAACTTACCACACTCACCACCCCCCGTTACTCCAACTAATGCACACATCACCCCACACACGCCCTCATAAACATGCTTGATCATAACAAGTAGATAAGAACAGGGTACATAATATGCATCTATACTCATAACTGAAGCAAACATTGCAATCTCAACATATATTAACTCACAAAAAGATCCACCACATAGGAATTACATATATGACCGTAATCATGTTCAGCAGCTCATACGGTACTAATTAGTGAAGCTCAAAGAGAGGAGAGATACATAAGTTACTTTCACAAACCCATAGTCCAGAGGTGGACTACTCCCTCTTCATGGTGGAGATGGTGGAGATGTCGATGGAGAAGATGGAGACCACACCGGCAGCGCCCCGCCGGAGTTTTCCCCCTCCAGTCTGCAGCTCCAGATCTTCGTTTTCGTGTTTCTGTGATATGGCGGCGCTTGTTTTCGAGAACGTCGTGGGACTTCTTTTATAGCCGTTTTTAGGTCAAAATGAAGGCGGTGGAGAAAAGATCGACGGCTGCGGGGCCTCAAGGGCCAAGTTGGTGGGCCCCACGCGGCCAGGTACAGTGGCCGCGTGGGCCACCCGCTTTTGGCCCTCTGGCCTCCGTTTGCTTGATTCCTTCGCTCCTACGTCTTCCTCCTTCCAAAATAATGACGCCTGTATTTTTCTAGAATTTTATGACGTCGTTTAGGTCCTTGAAACATAAAAGGAAAGAAATAGGGTTTTCTGCCTGCGCAGGGTTAATTCCATAAAAATAGTAAACAATTATTTTATTTCCTAATATCATTAAATAACAGTAGTATAACCCTTATATGATGCAAATATGATTGGAATATGAGTGATATAGTGCAAAGTTCATGTATGCATTTTACATGCATCAGCCCTGTATCGCGATTTGCGTCTGAGTCGCTGCTATCGGATCTTCTGGATCTGCTCCTTGATCGGCGGCGACTCGAGTCTCTCCGTGCACTGCTCCTGTGCGGACTGCGACTGCGATGATGTCGTGATGTATGCCGTGAGCGGCTCCTGCTGCGCTCCCTGCTTTTTCCTACCTGAAGTCCTTTTGCTGCGAGTGCCAGCGCCTTTATCTCCTGAAGATGTGCTTCTGCGGCCGGGTCGCCTGCTGGGCGTGCTGTTGCCTTCAGGTAGGCTCCAATCGACAGTAAAGCTCCTTCGGTTGTTTTGGGCACTAGCACACCTTCTTCATCCAACGTCATGAACGAGTGTTCTAAGTTGCGAGTGATTCCTGATCTTTCTCCTCCTGGAAGGTGTGCGAATCTCGATCTGCGCCTGGGGTCTGTCCCTCCTGTGGATCTGAGGGATAGCTGCTTCCTTCGCACACTCGAGATGCTAGCCTGTTTTCTGCATTCTTCGAGTGTTGCCCTGTACTGCTTTAGGCGCATCGTCTGTTGCCAGTTGAAGAAGTTGTATGCCATCATCTCTTCTGGGGTTGCATCCGCTGGCATCATTATGCACTTTTGATTACTTTGTCCACCTTTGCTGCCATCTCGGCTGTGATAGTTAGCGTTGATACGCCATCAGGTAGCGTTACTTTGCACGGGAATTCTGTAGGCCTGCGACTGGCCGCTGCTGAGGTTTCTGCGCTGAACGCGACGTAGACCTGCCGGGGTATGACCGAAGGGCACGTGTATGTGTTATCAATGCCAGTCATGGACTCGAACTTATCGTCCAAGCTCATGTCAGAGTTGTTGATTTTGCTGATCTGGGCGTCGGTGTTGACGTGTGCTTCGAGTGTCTGCTCAAGATTGTCTTCGTTGTTGGAGAAGAACTCATGATCTGCTTGGATCTCTAGTCCGCCGAAATGGGCGAGGCAGATGCCGTCGTTTGCGTCTTCAGATTGCATGTAGTCGAGAACCATGTCGAGCGATTCGGCGTCTTCGACTATGCCAACTTGATAGGTGGACTGTACCTCATCGTCTCGGATCTCCTACGCCATGAGCTCGTTGAACTCTCGTGTTGACATGGATGAGGCTGGTGATCCTAGCGGTGAGATCGAGTCGATCTGTGACGAGGCGGCTTCCATAACTGCTGGCGATGCAATCGTAGTCGATGGAGCGTCGGGTGACTCAGTCGCGATCGGATCGGTCAAATCCTGCACACCAAACTTATCGACGAAAAAATTGTGCTTTCCAACAATTAGATCCAAACCTGAGTCGAGGCTGGCAAAGGCCTCTTGAGCTTCTGGCGAGTACGGTTTGATCCGCTTTGGTGATGCGATCTTTGAAACTTGCGAGTGATCGCCTGATGATCCGACGTTAGTCGAGCTTGCCGGCGAGTTGCCATTTGCAGATGTGGCCGGCGAGTTGCCGTTTGAAGATGAAGCCGGCGAAACCGTGAATCCAACACCACCTGTTCCCACAGACGGCGCCAATTGACGAGGTGTGTCCTCGGCAATACCCATGGTAAGGTACCTAGGGCTAGAGTTATGAGGTAGAGAACGTGTAGTGTTAGTAGAATCGTCGGCTGACAAGCGGGATTTACCCAGGTTCAGGGCCCTCGACTGAGACACTAACTTATTTTCTCTAATTTGTGTTTTGAAGCTCCCTTTTACCGAAATGGCTATTAAATGTTTTTTCGAGAATAGCGGGGGGGGGGGGGGGGGGGGAGAGAGCTATCCCCACCGATTTTATTACTAGACGAACCAAAGAACAGCAGTTACACGTTACAAAGTCGTGACAGCAGTGGGTGGGGGAAAAGAGTACATCAACAGTGGAGAATGAAGCCACGTAGGGCCTCTACACGGGGGAGGAGAGAGTCACTCATACGGTGCACCCATAAGGTAATGCCGTCAGTCGCTCTCCTAAGAACATCCGTAGCTGATGCTGTTTTGGCGTTGAAGACCTGATCATTCCGGGCCTCCTAGAGCTGCCACAAGATAGCCGCCGAGCACAACTCCCAGTCAGCATCTTGCCCCCCTATCAGAGGAGAGATGTCCCAAATCGAACGGCAGGAGGTGGTGGTGCACCCCAGCCGAATCCACACCTCGGTAGGCATGGAACACTCGAACAGAAGATGTCGCGTAGTCTCCGATGCGCCACAGGAGACACAGTGAGGGGAGGGAGCACAACCTGTGAAGTGAAGGTTGCTACGGGTGTGATACGTGCATTTTATATCATCATTTATACAACTTTTATTATCATACTAGCAAAAGTGCCCGTACGTTGCCACGGGTATAAAAGGAAAACTGAGAAATAGTTTATCACTCAAAAACTTCACAAAACAAAATAATATTGGAAGTACTCGACCTGACCATTCTTAAAGAAACAATGAAATCTCAAATAGAAGTGGTTGAGCCTCTTCTATTGCAGGATCACACATGATTTACAATCGTTCTTGTCAAGTTCTAGGTTTAACATAGTCTTTAATTTAAATATTTTTTTCAATCATTTGAAAAAGCTAGCTGTTACAATTGACAACCCATAAATTACACTTGCATATTCACATAAAAATTGTAGGATGTGCTATACGCTTGGAACGTACATTTGACCTATCACCGAATTACTTAGATTGATTATTCTACAATCCCCATGTCAGTAGTCAGTAGTGCTACCCGAGACATTTAATGGAACATATGACATGCATGATACTGAAACATGAAGGGGAAAAACTGGAGGGAGATTAGGCGAGCGGGCTTCCTGTATTATTCTATAATATGTAACTGCTCCCAATCTCCAAACCAGATTAAGCCATAAAAAAATAAAGAAGGTGGATGAGAAATACCGTGTGTTGCGCTACATGCTAGTCGCCACCACTTCTCTCGGTTACGCTGAGGGGACTCAGTGTGCGTTGTCCGGCATAATGAGGACGATCCGTTGTTGAGCAGGCTGAACAGTAACCTTGTGCTTGCTTCTTGACCTGCAGGCTGCAACGCGCCAACTCTGTTTGTGCCCACGAATCTTAGGAGGTGATCAGCCTTCGTGAGAACAGCAAAGCAGCCGCCACCATGGCCGCAATTTGCAGAGTCTAAATGAACTGCCGGCAACAAATGATGAGAATAGTGGAAAAACAAAGCGTTGTCTCTACGGTCATGCACTACCTGCGGCGATGATTCCACTGAATCAGCAGATTAATCGATCTGCATCCCCAAGTCGGATGGCCGCGTGCCTTCTTTCGCCCTGGCGAGTGACCCTGGCGGCGACGGGTTGACGGCTGGCCCCGCGCGCGTCACGCTCTGCAAGCGGGACCTGCGCTTGGAGGCTATGGTGGTGCGGGATCCTGGCGACGACGCGGCGGCGGCGGCGCTCCGTGAGTCCGTGGCGTGGCACCAGTGCGGTAAGGCGGGACTGCAGGAGAAGCTCGGGGCGGAGCGCGGCGCCACCGCCGAGACCGCTAGCGAGGCCATGTCCATGATCCTCCGCTTGCATCGGGACATGTCCGAGGCCATGATGGAGGGCTGCCAGTTCCGCCGCTTCGCGCACTACGCCGCGGAGGTCGCCGAGTTCCAGGACGCCGTCACGCGGCGGGACGCGACAGTCCAGTCTCTCTCCGCACACGACGTAGCGGAGGTCGCCGCGTTCCATGACGCCATCGCGCGGCGGAATGCTACAGTCCAGTCCCTCTCCCCGCACGACGCCACGGAGGTCGCCGCGCTCCAGGACTCCGTTGATGTCTCCCGCGTCTCCATCGGGGCCACGCGGACGACTGCGTGGCTTGGGGAGACGGAGGCAGGCCGGTGGCAGGGCAGGCGAGGAGAACGATGGTGGCGGCGCGGGTGGTTAGTGATCGAAGAGACTTTGCAAGTGACCCATGGAGAGCACGTTCAGGAAAAAAAATCGTCTTTTCCACTTACCGGTGGCAGTGGTGGATGATTTCTTTCAACTTTGAGGGTATTATGGGAAACAAAAATGACGTACCACAAGAAACCTTATTGCTCTTATTGCTTTTATTATTAGGTATAGATTAGAATGTTATTTGCATTGTTATATATCATTGTTTTTACATGTTTAGATGATTTATGGGACGTTCATACAAAGTACCTTTTTTTGGTATTTAATTTCTGGGAGGCAGAAAACCTCCTTTTTCTTATTTTTAATGTTTCGGGAGCTACAGGGGCCCAAATAATAAAAGGAAAATTACACAGCTGGTTTTTCGTCGGGAGAAAGGCAGTGGGAAGAAGATCAAAGAGAGGAGAGCCACGAGGCCCAAAATGAGTGGGCCCACGCGGCCAGATTCCTTGGCCGCGTGGGACCCACCAAGTGGAGCCTCGGGCACCTCCTCGCCAGGGGCTTTTTAGCGACGCCTTCGTCTCACCCGAAAATTTACGCCCTAATTTTTACGAAACCATCCATGGCCGCGGCGGCAGCGAAACTCCTGATTCCCTATGTGGGGAATCGGATCCTGCTGCTCCGGAGCTAAGGAGAAGGGGGAAATCACCGTCATCGTCATCACCTCTCCTCCTTGGCGTAGGAGGAGGCCTCTACATCATCACCATCATCATCACTAGCACCATCACCGTGATCCACTCCGTGATCGACTCCGTTCCCCTCCTAGTTTGAGAGTTGCTATACCCTAGATACTTGTCTTGTGCTACTATTCATGTTTGTGATTGAGTACTTGTCATTATTTGGTGGTGAAGTTATATTTTCATATTGTGTTGTACCACTTATGCCACTGAATATCATCATGTTTGCACGTTGTGAGTAGTTCCCATATGTTCCTGAGGGCATAGGATGAATTGGCAATGATGTGAGTTTATCTTTTATGTGAATCTATGATGGTGTTGTGCGAACGTCGACTGCACAACACTTCACCTATATGGGCTCATAGGAGAACACCGTAGTGTAATGAATTGAGGGAGACTTGGGAGGACATGTAAACCTGAGACCGAATCATGAAGTTATGTTATGAGGGTATTAATATCGGGGACCTTTGAGTATAATGCTATGGTGGGACATTATGTCTTAATAATTCTTGTGCAGTCATTTAATTGGCCACATGATTCATCATAAGGGGTTGTAGTTTATTTATTTAGCTATACCTAATGATAACCCACAAGTATAGAGGATCGCAACAGTCTTCGAGGGAAGTAAAACTCAAATTTATTGATTCGACACAAGGGGAGACAAATAATACTTATAAGCCTTAACAGCAGAGTTGTCAATTCAGCTGCACCTGAAAAAACACTAGTAACAGGGGTGATGTGAAAGCAGCAGTAATATGAGAGCAATAGTAATAGTAACACAGCGGCAGTAGCAGTAACACAGAGGCAATGGCACCAGAAAATAGTTGATACTATTTCTAATGGCATATATGACCGAATGAGTATTTGATGATGACAGAAGGACCGGTGTTCCCAGCTATCTACACTAGTGGTAACTCTCCAATAACAAGTGTTGACAGAACATCTAGTCTATTAATCATACGTAGGCATGTTTTCCATATATAGTCATACGTGCTCGCAATAAGAAACTTGTACAACATCTTTTGTCCTACCAGCCCGTTTGCAGCGGGGCCTCAAGGGAATCTACTGGTAATTAAGGTACTCATTTTAATAGAGCACCGGAGCAAAGCATTAACACTTAGTGAAAACATGTGATCCTCATATCTAAACCATCCCCTCCAGTTATCCTAGTTGCTGTCACTCGGGGCCTCGGGTTCCGGACATAGATATGTGCAAACAACTTGTAGATACAATCTAAGCAATAATTATAGAGCTTAAATCTAAGATCATGCCACTCATGCACTAGTGACAAGCATTAAACACAACAAGATTGCAGCAACAATAACTTCACAAACTTATAGATAGACTGATCATAATGTAACAATTCATCGGATCCCAACAAACACAACACCGATTACATCAGATGGATCTCAATCATGTAAGGCAGCTCATGAGATCATTGTATTGAAGTACATGAGAGAGAGTACCAACTAGCTACAGCTAGAACCCGTAGTCCATGGGGGAACTACTCACGGAGCATGATGGAGGTGGTGGCGTCGATGGAGAAGGCTCCGGGGGTCAATCCCCGTCCCGGCAGGTGCCGGAACAGGACCTTCTGACCCCCGAAACTAGGTTTCGATGGCGGCGGCACTCCGGGAGTTCTTCTGGAATATGATGTCTATTTTTAGGGTTTTCGCGTCGGGGGAATAAATAGGCGAAAGGACGATGGTCGGTGGAGGCCGAGGGCTCCTCCCCACATGGCGGCGCGCCTATGGGCCCACCCGCGCCATGGGGTGGGGAGGGAGCCTCGGTGCCCCCCTTCGTCTCTCCTTCGGACTTCGTGTACGTGTCGGAAAAATAGGAGCGTGGCTTTTTGTTTCGTCCAATTCCGAGGATATTTCCAGAACAGCTTTTCTGAAACCAAAAACAGCAGAAAACAGGAACTGGCACTGTGGCATCTTGTTAATAGGTTAGTCCCAGAAAATGCATAAAAATGATATATAATGCATATAAAACATGTGAATTGATATATAAAACAAGCATGAAACATCAGAAATTATAGATACGTTTGAGACGTATCAAGCATCCCCAAGCTTAGTTCCTACTCGTCCTCGAGTAGGTAAACGATAAAAACAAAATAATTTCTGAAGTGACATGCTACCAACATAATCTTGATCCAATAATGATGTAAGGCATGTGAGCTGAGATCAAATCATTCAAAGCAAATGTCTATAATTGATATTAAATAAGAGATAATAAAGCAAGATAGTTAAACAAGCTAAAAGTTTTCATGAACTATTGCTTTAAAGACATGAAACCGTACAAGGTTCATTAAAGATGTTTTAAGTATCCAGTGTAGGAGTTCTATCCTTCAATTCCAAGCATCAAGCAAATTTTCATAACATAGAAGGATTCAGTCAAGTAAAAATAAACATGAACGTCATGAATCAACTGTTTCGAAGTCTACTCAACCGGTGAGCGTAAGCATTTGGTATTGGCACCAGGATGTTATGGCTAAGAGAACATTAATGGGGGTTTGGAAGGCCAATGGAAGAAAGTCTCACAAAGCTATAAGTGATCATTAGACAAGAGGAAGTCTTATAATCGAAGCTATGTAAGGAGTAGTGATTGCCATGCAACGGATGCACATAGAGCTATATGTGTATGAAAGCTCTCCAATGGAACTAGTGGGGGTGCATCCAACTTGGTTGCTCATGAAGACCTAGAGCACTTTTGAGGAAGCTCATCATTGGAATATACAACCCAAGTTCTATAGTGTAAATTCCCCACATAGTTATACTAGTAAAACATGAAAACTCTCTCACATGGAGTATAGGTGCTAAACATGAGCACAAATGATGACTATGAATACTGCAGGTGCTGAAACATGAGCACAAGTGTGGATAAAGGATAGTAATGTTGCCCCCTTTTTCTTTATTCTTTTTTTTTCTTTTTTTCTTTTTTTTTTTTTCTGTTTCTCTTTTCGATGGCCTCCATGGCTCTTTTCACTTTTAGGGGCAACATTCTAATATGACAACACACTTTTTGGTACAAATAACTCATAATGAACAAAACATGATGTATGAAACTGTATGCCTCTGCCAGTGTAGCAGGATGTGCAATGATCTAGCGTAACATGGGTAAACCACACATCAGCTGTATAGAATCATGCAAAGCAATATATAAATGATAAATGACAACAAGTCATGTAATGTAAGATGGAAGTTGCATGGCAATATATCTCGGAACAGCTATGGAAATGCTGTGGTAGGTAGGTATGGTGGCTGTTTTGAGGAAGATGTATGGGCTTATGTGTAGGAGAACAAGAGAAAGTCCTCCCACGGGTTTGGATGTACTGGCGAAGTATGCACAACTCTCAATGTGAGCAGAAGGCAATGCACACACCGAAGAGGCTAGCAAATTTGGATGGTGGAAGTGCCAAAAACCGTAGCTTAACATTAGTCAAAAAGAACTCACAAGCTTATTGCAAACAACTAGCAGGTTCAACATTAAGAGCATGATTAAAATTCACTCCAAGAAGGGCCGTTCACGGCGGCACAAGTACCCCGCTAGATCCCTCGACCTTCAGCACAACTTAGTTATTACGAATACTTTAGACATGGAAAGCTATCAAGTCCAACTACACCTTCAACAATTTTAGTAGAGTTTGTAGTACGGTACAAGCTTAAAGACAACAATCCACTAATGATTTTAACTTAATTAACCAGCAAGCTTTACCATCTAAATACCTCAAAACGTTTGCAAAGAATCAGATTATCAAAGTTCAATGATCTACAAGATTATGCAAGTTTTTCATTATACCACTACCACATGCAACATTTTCTGAACCAACACATCAACCAAGCAACTCTCCAAACAAATATAAGTGAAGTAAGAGAGTACTTTCTATAAATAGCTCTGAACAAGAGATACATGAAAACCAAGAGCTAGAAGCTAAACAGTGCGAAAACTGAATACTCAACAGATATAAGTGAAGAATAGGAGTATTCAAATGAAAAAGCGGAGCGTGTCTCTCTCCCAAACAAGATAGATAGGATCCGACATTGATATGATCAGAAAATAAAAATAACAAACTAAAAATAAAAGCACACAGACGCTCCAAGAACAGCACATATGATGTGAAAGAATTAAAATATAGTTTCACTAGAGATGACCTGATAAGTTGTTGATGAAGAAGGGGATGCCTTGGGCATCCCCAAGCTTAGACGCTTGAGTCTTCTTGAAATATGCTTGGGTGACCCACGGGGGCATCCCCAAGCTTAGGCTCTTCACTCTTCTTGATCACATTATATCATCCTTCTCTCTTGACCCTTGAAAACTTCGCCACACCAAACTTCTCATAAACTTCATTAGAGGGGTTAGTACTCAAAAACATTAATCCACTTTGGTTCTGTTGTGACACATTGCAAAACTCAATAAAACATTAGCTACAGCCCTCCACGTCTAGAGCCTTACTTAAAGTCCACAAGAGACAATGCAAAAAACAGAGACATAATCTGTCAAAACAGAACAGCCAGTAAAGATGAATTTTTTCGAGGCACTTCCGTTGCTCAAATCGAAAAATCGAAACTAATGAAAGATGCGTACATATATGAGGATCACGCATGAATTTTTCAGAATTTTTCAATTTTTCTGGAGTTTACAGCTCAAAACGGTGGACAGCAAAAATCTGTCCCTGCGCAGAAATCCAAATCTAGCATCATCTCATTAGAGACTCTTCTTGGCACAACAATTCGAAAAAGTAAAGATACAAAGGAGTTGTTACAGAAGTAAGCAAGCTCCTTGACTCAAAAAGCAAAGAAAAATTTCAGAAATAAAACATGGGTTGTCTCCCAAGAGCGCTTTTCTTTAATGCCTTTTAGCTAGGCTTGATAGTTTTAATGATGCTCTCATGAAAATAGAAAATGAAGCAAAAGGAGCATCAAGAAGCAAATTCAAAACACATTTAAGTCTAACCCACTTCCTATGCATAGGAATCTTGTACACAAATAAATTCAAAAGAACAAAGTGACAAGCATAGGAAGATAAAACAAGAGTAACTTCAAAACTTTCAGCATATAGAGAGGTGTTTTAATACCATGAAAATTTCTACAACCATATTTTCCTCTCTCATAATAATTTTCAGTAGCATCATGAATAAACTCAACAATATAACTATCACATAAAGCATGCTTTTCATGATCTACAAACACATAATTTTTATCAAGCTCAAAAATAGTGGGATTAAAATTTCAAACCCACTTTTAACATTTTATAACAAGATGATTGATCATCTCAAAGAGGTATGGGACTCTAGATAAAGTCAAGACCTCTCCAATCCCATTTTCATTAGTAGTACAATTAATATTATCAAGTAACATAGGACCATCATCTAGAGCTTTATCATAAACATTTTCTAAGCAAAACTCTTTAGTACCATGCATTTCGATATCAGCCACAAATAAAGGATTATCATAAGATTTTTCGAAATAGCATGGATTATCATAAATAACAGTAGCATAATATTTCACAAGTTTTACTCATAGGAATATTTCAAGAGAATCCACAGGAACATAACATTCATCCTCCTTTGGTAAGCATGGGGGCAATCAAATAGTGTAAGAGATAAAGAGTTACTCTCATTAGAAGGTAGGCATGGGTAGCTAATCCATTCTTTCCTCCTTTTTTTTCATCTAATGAGCTTTCAGCTTCAGCAATTTCTTCTTCACAGGTTCCTGCAATTGTGAGTGCATTCTTGTGCATGAATGAGTCTCTCTTTATAATCAATGATATAAGAATTATTGCTGAAATTTTCTAGACAATAATCAAGGATAGAAGAGACATAATCTTTAAGGTCCTTACAAGCAATACAAGTTTCATAATTTTTAGCCATGAAGGATTCTATTTCAGAAGCTCCCATAAATAAAACAAATTGTTCTACTTCTTCAGCTCCAGATAAGCATAGTTATAACAATGATAGCTCATAATTATATCTTCTTTACTAAAGCCACATTGAAATTTAAGATGTTTAGTATCCTGTTCAGAGCAACAATTTATATCATGGCGTTTAAGCAAAATTTAGCAATTTGATTCAACTTTTTAACACGCCTCTCATGACTTTCCCTTTCTTGATTCTCTATACTTCATATATAATTCTTTAACTTCCATAGAGGTTGTAGCATGTTCTTCCATAACAACAGTTTTTAGATTTTCGGTTTTTCAAATTTTTATGGATTTTCGGGTATATAAGAAAAAAAAACAAGACAAAAATAAACTAGACAAAAGTAAACAAAAAAAAATAATAGACAGAAATAAACTAAGCACAAATAAACTAGACAAAAGTAAACTAGACAAGACAAAATAAAATAAAAACAGAGAGAGAGGTAGAGTGTACTCCCCAGGTGAACTTATGAGTAGAGCTATGCTCCCCGGCAACGGCGCCAGAAAATAGTCTTGATAACCCACAAGTATAGGGGATCGCAACAGTCTTCGAGGGAAGTAAAACCCAAATTTATTGATTCGACACAAGGGGAGACAAAGAATACTTATAAGCCTTAACAACGGAGTTGTCAATTCAGCTGCACCTGGAAAAGCACTAGTAACAGGGGTGATGTGAAAGCAGCAGTAATATGAGAGCAATAGTAATAGTAACACAGCAGCAGTAGCAGTAACACAGAGGCAATGGCACCAGAAAATAGTTGATACTACTTCTAATGGCATATAGGACCGAATGAGTATTTGATGATGAAGATGGACCGGGGTTCCCAGCTATCTACACTAGTGGTAACTCTCCAATAACAAGTGTTGGGTGAACAAATTACAGTTGGGCAATTGATAGAATTGAAATAGCATTAAGACAGAACATCTAGTCTATTAATCATACGTAGGCATGTTTTCCATATATAGTCATACGTGCTCGCAATGAGAAACTTGCACAACATCTTTTGTCCTACCAGCCCGTTTGCAGCGGGGCCTCAAGGGAATCTACTGGTAATTAAGGTACTCCTTTTAATAGAGCACCGGAGCAAAGCATTACACTTAGTGAAAACATGTGATCCTCATATCTAAACCATCCCCTCCAGTTATCCCAGTTGCTGTCACTCTGGGGCCTCGGGTTCCGGACATAGACATGTGCAAACAACTTGTAGATACAATCTAAGCAATAATTATAGAGCTTAAATCTAAGATCATGCCACTCGTGCACTAGTGACAAGCATTAAACACAACAAGATTGCAGCAACAATAACTTCACAAACTTATAGATAGACTGATCATAATGTAACAATTCATCGGATCCCAACAAACACAACACCGATTACATCAGATGGATCTCAATCATGTAAGGCAGCTCATGAGATCATTGTATTGAAGTACATGAGAGAGAGAGTACCAACTAGCTACAGCTAGAACCCGTAGTCCATGGGGGAACTACTCACGGAGCATGATGAGGCGGTGGCGTCGATGGAGAAGGCTCCGGGGGTCAATCCCCGTCCCGGCAGGTGCCAGAACAGGACCTTCTGACCCCCGAAACTAGGTTTCGATGGCGGCGGCGCTCCGGGAGTTCTTCTGGAATATGATGTCTATTTTTAGGGTTTTCGCGTCGGGGTGAATAAATAGGCGAAAGGACGATGGTCGGTGGAGGCCCAAGGGCTCCTCCCCACATGGCGGCGCGCCTGTGGGCCCACCCGCGCCATGGGGTGGGGAGGGAGCCTCGGTGCCCCCCTTCGTCTCTCCTTCGGACTTTGTGTACGTGTCGGAAAAATAGGCGCGTGGCTTTTTGTTTCGTCCAATTCCGAGGATATTTCCAGAACAGTTTTTCTGAAACCAAAAACAACAAAAAACAGGAACTGGCACTGTGGCATCTTGTTAATAGGTTAGTCCCAGAAAATGCATAAAAATGATATTAAGTGGATATAAAACATGTGATATTGATATATAAAACAAGCATGAAACATCAGAAATTATAGATACGTTTGAGACGTATCACCTAATAATGGCTCCGTCCAAAGAAGATTAAAACTTGACAAGATATTCAACGTGTTGTTTAATAAATCTCTATGCCTAGCAATATCCATGCCGCACTCGGTAACGTTTTCCACATATAAGTTACACATCACTTGAGCTTGTCCTCTTACAACATAAGAGGATTGGTCTTTCTCTATTTGAGAGCTTTCAATTGCTACTATTTATTTTCAGCATTGCAACTATACAACCAAAAAAACCAAAAACACTTGCATCTTTTATTGTTTTATTTATCAATCTTGCTAACCAATACCTTCAGCTCCTCGTGGGTTCGACAACCTTTTCTAATCGAAAGGTACTACAATTGATCTCCTGTACTTGGGAGTCATCAGGGTGCTGAGGCGGTCGGCGTCGGCAAGCAAGCAGAAGATCTTGATCTTTGACGGCAGGTGGGAGCCCCAGCTGATGATGGCAGACCGGTCGAGGGTGCCAACCTGCGAGGTGGCAGCATACGCCAGGGAAGAGGTGAATGGAGCGTGTGCCCTCCAAGCCATGCGCGGCTGGTCCTCAGCATCATCGAGGACGGTGCTCGCGGTGATGACCAGAATGGTAGGGAGCTCAGATTCAGCAACGGCTGAGAGGCGGGGGCGGAAAGCGAGCTGTCCCGAGTAGGCATCGGCAACAGAGATGTGGGGGCGAAGGCAGTGAGAGAAGATGGCAGGGTACTTAGTGGAGAGTTGCACCCCGTCAAGCCACCGGTCGAGCCAAAAGGAGGTGTGAACCCTATCGTGGATGGTGCGTAAATAGTGAGAGAGCGATAGGTGTCTAGGCCTAGGTGGAGAATTTGTTCAAGGTAGGATGGGGAGTTAGAGACAACTCCGAGATCGATGTTGTATGAATGCATGAACCACTCCTTCCATGGAAGTTTTCCCGCTGGTGTAGTTTATGCACGTAGTTCAGGAGGAGGACCAAGTTTTGCCTATGAAGATTCCGCATCCTGAATCCGCCAACCTGCTTAGACAAACAAACCTTTTCCCAAGCCATTAGACAACGAACCCCAGAGCAAGAGTCTTTGCCCGTCCAAAAGAAGGAATGGCACCTCTTATCAATCGCCTCAATCACACCACGAGGTAAAAGAAAAGAACACATAAAATAAGTTGCAAGATTATTTAAAACAACATTACACAAAACCAGACGCCTCCAGATGAGAGGAGCATCTGACTCCACCCGGACAACCTCCTGTCGAAGGAAGAAATGCGAGAGGCATAAGCCGACGCCGGGAGTTTGGTGGGCGAGAGGGGAAGCCCAAGATAAGGTTTGGGAAAGCTGGAGATGGGGCAGGCCAGAATGTTTGCAATAGACTAGGTGACGCTAAGACTAAGGTGCATGGGGATGAAACAAGATTTGTGAAAGTTGATGGCTAGGCCTGTGGCAGTAGCAAAGTTGTCAAGAATTTTCTTCAGGACGAGGGCAGACCGAGTGTCCCTGTCGGAAAATGATCCCCGTGAACCAGGAAACGAAGGGGCTGAACACGACACTTAACAAATCTCTCGTCAACCTCGGCGACCAAGCACGGCGAGCTCGACGACACGCATCACGACAGAGATGGACACCAGCACGTACCTAGGTTCAGGCCCTCCGCAAGGAGTAAAGACACTACTTCCTGCTATATGATATTGCACTGCTTCGTGAGGTTACAACACAGAGATGCTTGCCGAGGGCAAAGCTTACAACGAAGGCCGAGCTCCCAAGTGTGGAAGCTCTCTTCTCCTAGTGGACTAGTTGTCTTCAGTGGGTGAATGATCGATCCCCTTCTTCAGTGGTGCTCCCCCTCCTTTTATAGGCGCGGGGGTTGAAGCTAGGGTTCCTCCATGGCGCCGGTCCAGGAGGGTGGCGCACCCTTGGTCCAGGGGTTATGGACGAGGTCCACCGTCGTTGGTCTTCCTCGGTCTTCGACAGTCCTTGCCTCCGCCCGCTCAGAGCAGTGGCCGGTGCTCCAGTGGCCGTGGTGTCATGTCGATGACGTCGCCATCGGAGTGGAGCGACAGTATGTCCCCTTAGCACCAAAATGGCTTGCTTGGTAATCCTCCTCATTTTGGGCAGCTTTTTCGCCCTCCTTTAAGCACGGGAACGGCAACTGCGGCCTGTTCGTCACTCGGCGCAGATGCGCGCGTCACCCTGCTGCGGGGTGCAGGCTCCATGTGCGTCCTGCCAGGATGGCAGAACCTCGCCAGGCACTTCGAGCGCTCCGTCACCCCGAGAGGGGAAAAGTCTCTCGAAGGGGTCCCTGGCTCGGGGAGACTTGAAGCCTCCGCGAGGGGCGGGGCCCCGCGGGGCTCGCCAGGCGCCACACCCCAGTCCTCAAATGTGTCCCAGGCCCAGGTGTCCGGGGCTAGAAAGGCCGGCCCGTGGTACCCCGGTTTCTATTGGGCCGACAGTAGCCCCGGTCCGCGGCGTGCGCGTCGTGGCCTGTACGCAGGCGAAATGTTGCGGGCCCAGAACTGCCGTTCTGGGCCAGGACGCGTGGCAAGCAACCGTCATGTGGCGCCGTCTCGGCTTCTCCGGCCGTGATGATGGAAGTGGCAGGCCCGGCTGCTCCTGACGGAACCGCTCCACGCGGTGGCTTTAGGCAGTGGGATTGGCGCAGTTCCCCATCACTCGCCTCACTTGCCTTCGTCTTTCTCGTTCCTCTTGCTCTCCTCTGCCCTGCATTCCCCTTCGCCACTCTTCCCTCCATTCTTCGGTTGCCATGGCACCCAAGAGAGCTTCGGCGGCTCAGAAGGGCAAAGGCGTGGCGCCTACGGGAGAGGCGTCCTCGCCTAGTTCTGGCGGCGGGCATAAGCCGGCGCTGGAGCCCAGCCGCGTCGTGACGGACGCGCAGTTGGAGAGAGTGCGCCGTCTAGTGGCCTCTGCCTTCAACGAGTGGGGCGCAACCAGCCTGAGGCCAGGCGGCGCCCCTGGCGGACTCCACGCTCCCTTCTACCCGGTGTTTCTCCACTCCATTTCGCGGGCCTGGTCCCGCCATTCTCCGCCTTCCTTTTCGCCATTCTGGAGCACTACCAGATTCAACTTCTCCACCTTGATCCCAACTCCATCCTCACCATTGCCATTTTCGCCTATTTCTGCGAGGGGTACGCCGGGGTCAAATCGTCGGTGGACCTCTTTCGGCGCTTCTTCGCGCTTCGCTTCTCTGCCTCCGGGGAGGCCTCCGGTTGCGTCTCATTCCGCATAGCAGAGAGCATGTCTGAGCGCTACATTCCCATCACCTGGGATGACGAGGCCGCTATAACCAGGGTGACAAAGCGGGTGGACGACTTCCGCAAGCGGTGGCTCTATGTGGATGCTGTGGAGCAGCCAACCCCTGGAAGACCCATCGCTTGAGCTCTTCGAGAAGCGCCTCCTGGAGGCCCGCGCCCACGGGCTCACTGGCCAGATGGTGGCGAAGGACTTCGTGGCGCAGCGCATTGCACCGTTGCAGGCGCATTCGGAGCCGATGTGGGCCTACTCTGGCGGAGCAGACCGGATGCGGTTGAGCGGCGAAGTCTTCACGGTCGAGGTACTGAAGGGCTTCATGGATGCTCTTTTTACTTCCCCGCAGATCCCCGATCCGGCAAACAACTCCTCCAAGCCCCTGCATCATTTTGTGAAGAAGACGTGCGCCAGGTACCTGGCGGGGATGCCGGCATTCACCGCGTGGGGGCTGGTCTCGCGAGGACGTACGGGGCCCCAAGAAGGCCCTGCCCTGGCCGCCTTGGCGACATCTACGCGTGGCGATGACCCGTCCTCTGGCTCCTCCACAGCATCAGAAGGTGGCGCCGAACCCCCGGTTGGCGCCGATTCTTCAGGTGCCGCCGCGGGGCCCTCGAGGGCGGCCATGCCCGGCGCTGGCGTCTTTGAGGTTTCGTCGGGCGACGAGGAGCCTCTCCGCACTGTCCCCAGGACCAGGGCGAAGCGGGGCTTGGACATGCCGGGAGACAACGTCTCCTCCCGCACGAGGCGCAGGGTGTGGGTGGACGTGACCGTCAAGTAGGTCCCCTTTTGCTCCCTTCCTTCCTTCGTCCTCGCGTCCTTCTCTTCTTCATCTCCTGCCTTGCTCTGTTCCAGGCCTTCCACCACCCCCCCTGCTGCTCCGGTATCCTCGGGGGCAGCGACTCCTCTTGAGGCGGCGGGGCCCCTCGAGGGTGCGGACGTGGCAGCGGGAACACCGAAGGCCACAGGCCTCGAGGCAAACGTCGACACGGCCTCGCCGGGCCCAGAAGAGCCTGTTTTTGACGGGGCCTTCCTCCCTTTCAGGCAAGCGGAGTCGGAGGCGGATAGCGAGTGGGCTCCAAGCCCCACAGCAGCTCCAGGCGCAGACAGGGACGAAGGTGCCACTTCAAGCCCCCGAGCACACTCCGGAGCCATCCCGAGCCCCCGCCATCCAGGCTTTGAGCCTTTTGCGGGGCCGGGGTCTGCTACCCCTTCCGCTGACACCCAGGCCTTGGTCCTGGGCAGGCGTCAGCAGGCGGCTACCCACCGCTCCGCCCTCTTTCGTTCCGCGAGGGCAAAGCTTGAGGAGCTGGAGGCCCACCTTGCTGAGAGGGAGCTGGCCGAAGAAGAGGACCTTGAGAGCCTGGCGCAGGGTTGGTCCCAACTCCGGGAAGTGGTGGCCCGCTGCCGTCGGGAGGATGAGGCGGCGCGGGAGAAACGCACGGAGGTCCTTCGCTTCACTGCAGAGACCCGTGCCAGCGTCATGCAGGAGGCCGAGGAGACCCTCGCGAGCCTGGAGGCCAAGCGCGAAGCTCTGCAGATCGAAACCGAGGCCCGGCACCAGGAGATCTCGGCTCGCGAGGCGGCGGCCTTCGCCACGTCCCAGGAGGTTGAAGCTGGGATGGCCGCCAAACTCCAGGAGCTGGAGGAGTTCCGCGCGTCTCTAGAGGCTCGCAAGGGTGAGCTCGACATTCGCGAGGAAGGGATGCATGCGCGCGAGATGCACGTCACCCGCCTGGAGGCAAAGCTGTCTTCGGAGCGGGAAGCTCTGGGGGCTTGCGAGGCCCTCCAGCAGACTGCCGCGGGCGTGGACAGTTTCGTCGAGGAGGAGAGCCGCAAGCTTCTCTGCATCGCGGTTGGTTGTATCTTTGCCAACCTCCGCCGCCTCGAGCCCTCCTTCGACTTCCGGAGCGTGACCGAGCCTGATGTGGGTCCTAGCGCCGCAGATCGTGAAGCTGAAGTTAAGGAGGATGCGGAAGCGTATGCTGACCGCTTTAAGGCGGTGGAGGCTGACAAGAGTCCCGAGAGGATGTCGTAGTCCTGGGGCCTGGGCTACTTCTTGGCGTGCCTGGCTATTAGCTTCGTCTTTTGTGGAACTGCCTTGGTACTGTAATGACTTTTAAGACTTGTGTGACGTGTGCTTGTGCCTCTGATGAGGCCCTTTCATTGCTTGTTCGTGTCTTTCTCCCTTTCCGTCATTGTGCTTCTTTCCTTCGTGCTTGAGTGGTAGCGGCTCCTCTCGAAGTGGCGGGGACTCCTTGAGGGCGAGGGTGTGGAGGCGATGCCACCGCAGGCCATAGGCCTCGAGGTAAGCGCTGATCCGGCCCTGCCAGCCCCAGGAGAGCTTGTTTCCGACTGGGCCTTCTTCTTTCCTGCATTTGACACAATGGCACACCCACAAGTGTTGTACGGCCGAAGGGAAAAAGCACACGCGCTTATGGACCTTTCTCTTGTGTACCTCGCAGGGAAAAAGATCGCCAAAGTCCCTGGTGAGGTAGCGTGCCTGGGAGCAGGCCCACAAGCCAGGGCTTAGACCCTTTGGGGAACTCGGCGCCGCCGGGACGCTCTCCGGGCGCCGTGCCCAGCCCCCCCTCGCGAGGTACACGAGGGAAAAAAAATGAGCGCGCGTGGTCAAGAATAGAAAGGGACATCTTACCGAGGCAATATTACAAAAACGGTGCTGATGCGCGTAGTGCCCCAAGGAGGGCAATAGTCTGTTACACTTGGAGTGGCCAAGTTACACTGCGCCATGTCTGGGCATGGAAATTTTTATACTTGGAGTAGCCAAGTTACATTTTTTATACTTGGAGTAGCCAAGTTACATCCGCCAAGCTTAGGCGTGGGATTTTTTATACTTGGAGTAGGCAAGTTACAACCGACCATGCCTGGGCATGGGGTTCCACAGAGTGTGGCTGAGACTCCTCGCGGCCCGTGGCGACGCGTGTTTGATGGAGCTCAGTTGGAGAGGCCCTCGGGGAGGGATAAGCTTTTGTGAAGCTGAGCTTTTGTGAAGCTGGGGGTGGGTGACGACTCGTGCGTCCCCTTGGAGACAAAAAGCTTTTGTGAAGCTGAGAGGGGGAGGGGGCGATTCGTGCACCCTTCTCGAGACAAAAAGGAGTGTTGCCTGGCATGACTTCATCATGGGTAGAACTTGCGAAGACATTCTATGTCCCCTGGGTTCTCGATGGGCGTGCCACTCAGCTCCTCCAGCTGCGTGGTCCCACGCTTGGCGACGCGCGTGACCCTGTAAGGTCCTTCCCACAGGGGGATGGGCTCGCGGGGGTCTTCCCTGGTGAGTGCCCTCCTGAGGACGAGGTCGCCGACTTCAATGTCACGCGAGCGATTGCCGCGGCCGTGGTACCGACGCAGGGCCTGCTGACACCTTGTCGCTTTGACGGTGGCCTGGCAGCGTAGTCCTTCCAACAGCGTCAAATCGCCATTGTGGAGCGCCTCTTGATCGCCCTCGCTGAAGACTGGCGCAGCCAGCAGTTTGGCGAGATTGTCGATGTCGTTTTCGTTGAAGGCCAGCACTCGTGGAGATTCGAGCCTTTCCTCGCCCGGGAGGACCGCTTCGGGTCCATAGGCGAGGGCGAAAGGTGTCTCACTTGCTGGCCCAGCTGCGGTTGTCCTGGAGGACCACAACACAGAAGGGAGCTCGCTAACCCAGCCTTTGCCTGAACGTTTGAGGCACTTGAAACTTCGTATCTTGAACTCCTTGAGCTCTTCCTCTATCTCTTCTTCATCCGGGCTACCGCTTCGTGGGTGCCTTGGGGCATTGCACAGCTGAATGCCGAGAGACTCGCAGCGAGCCCTGAAGACGCCACTGGTGAACTGTGAACCATGGCCGGCGACGACACTGTTAGGAACCCCGTAGCGACGCGCGAGGTTATCCAGGAACTCCACCGCTGATTTTGCTGGGATGGAGCGCACGGCTTCTACTTCTGCCCATCTGGTGATTTTGTTCGACGGTGACGTACAGGTAGCGGTATCCTCTGCGTGACCTCTTGAAGGGTCCTAGGAGGTCCAGTCCCCAGACCGCAAAGGGCCAGGTGGCTGGGAGCGTCTGGAGTCCCACTCCTGGCTGGAACTCAGTTTGCCTGGCGTGGTGCTGGCAGGTTCCGCAGGCTTCGACGAGCTCCTCAGCGTCTTGGAATACGGTTGGCCAGTAGAAGCCGCTCCTGAATACCTTCCCCGCGAGGACGCGTGAAGACGAGTGATGCTGCACTCCCCGTCGTGCACGTCCTCAAGGAGTTGCCTGCCTTCTTCCGTAGGGACGCAACGCAAGGAGACGCCATTAGGCCGTTTGCGGTAGAGGTCTTCCCCGATGACGCAGTAGGTCTTGATGTGGTACTTGGCCATGTTGAACATTCGCTCTGCTTCCGCCTCCTCTCTGGGGAGAGCCCCCGTGCTTAGGAAAGCCTTGATCTCGTCGATCCAGCCTTCCTCCTGGGGCACGGTGGCGAGCATTCGGCGGATACCCGGGAGGGGCATGCCCGATGGCCGCGTCCAGGAGCTTCCTCAGCTGAGGGCAGCGGTGGAGGTGGCGGGGGCAGAAGAGTGCCTGCCACCAATGCATCTATGAACCCCATGCCGCGCTCTTTTGAGCGAGGGCTATCGGGGACCTCAGAGGCTTCGGCGGGGGGTGGCGCGTCGGAGGCGCGGACGAGCTCGGCGATGCGTGCCAGCCAGCTGGCTTGGCATCCTTCAGTGGGGAGGAAGCCCATCAGCTCTCGCGCCGCGAACAGCGTGGCTTCCGAGCTCGGAACTAACTGGCTTTGTGGTGAAGCCCCCTGTCCTTCAGGAAGGTGAGGGAGGAAGACACGGGCGCTCCCTTCACTGAGCTCCTCGACGCAGCGCCCGGGTGGTTGCAGTTCTCGGCGCCGTTGACGCTGGTTTGCGCCCGCAGTCTGCGGCCCTGCGCAGGTCCGGCAACGGTAACGCCGTCGGTCTTCGCGCGGCGAGTCAGGTGCCTAGCTCGGATTCGCGCCATGGTGCCGGAGAGGAGAGAAAGTCGAAAGCGCGCCTCAGCCCCCTACCTGGTGCGCCAAATGTCGGAGAATGATCCCCGTGAACTAGGAAACGAAGGGGCTAAACACGACACTTAACAACTCTCTCGTCAACCTCGGCGACCAAGGACGGCGAGCTCGACGACACGCATCACGACAGAGATGGACACCAGCACGTACCCAGGTTCAGGCCCTCCGCAAGGAGTAAAGACCCTACTTCCTGCTATATGATATTGCACTGCTTCGTGAGGTTACAGCACAGAGATGATTGCCGAGGGCAAAGCTTACAACGAAGGCCGAGCTCCCAAGTGTGGAAGCTCTCTTCTCCTAGCGGACTAGTTGTCTTCAGTGGGTGAATGATCGATCCCTTTCTTCAGTGGTGCTCCCCCTCCTTTTATAGGCGCGGGGGTGGAAGCTAGGGTTCCTCCATGGCGCCGGTCCAGGAGGGCGGCGCACCCTTGGTCCAGGGGTTATGGACGAGGTCCACCGTCGTTGGTCTTCCTCGGTCTTCGACAGTCCTTGCCTCCGTCCGCTCAGAGCGGTGGCCGGTGCTCCAGTGGCCCGTGGTGTCATGTCGATGACGTCGCCGTTGGAGTGGAGCGGCAGTATGTCCCCTTAGCACCAAAATGGCTTGCTTGGTAATCCTCCTCCTTTGGGGCAGCTTTGTCGCCCTCCTTTAAGCACGGGAACGGCAACTGCGGCCTGTTCGTCACTGGGCGCAGATGCGCGCGTCACCCTGCTGCGGGGTGCAGGCTCCATGTGCGTCCTGCCAGGATGGCAGAACCTCGCCAGGCACTTCGAGCGCTTCGTCACCCCGAGAGGGGAAAAGTCTCTCGAAGGGGTCCCCGGCTCGGGGAGACTTGAAGCCTCCGCGAGGGGCGGGGCCCCGCGGGGCTCGCCAGCCGCGACACCCTAGTCCTCAAATGTGTCCCAGGCCCAGGTGTCCGGGGCCAGAAAGGCCGGCCGGTGGTACCCCGGTTTCTATTGGGCCGACAATCCCCTTTATAGATGATAAGCATGTCGTCGGCGTACTGGAGGACGGGACAAGGTCTGTTAGGGTCGATCGGGTGTTGCAGGACATCGTCGACAATAATGAAAAGGTAGGGGGACAGGGCACCACCTTGCCTAAGCCCGTTACGGCAGCGGATCCAAGGTCCGGGGACGCCATTAAGAATGATGGACGTGTGACCAGTGGAAAGAATCTTTTCCATCCAGCGGCACCACAGATCGTCGAACCCTCGTGCCTTGAGGATCGAGATAAGGCTGGTCCAGTTGACGGAGACGAAGGCTTTGCGGAAGTCGATTTTGAAGACCATGGTGGGGGCTTTACGAAGGTGGCAACAACGAACAATATCCGTCGCATCGACAATGTTTTCAGAGATACGTCTACCCGAGAGGAAACCTGTTTGGTCGGGGTCAACTAGGGCGTGGATAGAGGACTGCATTCGAGAAGTGAGACACTTTGTAATAAGCTTCGTCAAACAGTTTTGGAGGGAGATAGGGCGGAAGTCAGAAGGTGAACGGGCAGCCTCGTGTTTAGGTAGGAGGACCAGGAAGGCACGATTGATACGAGTTAGGTCCATTGTTTCCGAGTGGAAGTCAGCGAAGGCAGCAACAATGTCAGCACCTATTTTGTCCCAGAAAGTAGCGAAAAAACAAGGGCCGAACCCATCATGTCTAGGGCTAGAGCCTCGTGTTTAAGCCATTTTTTATTAATGGCTATGAAATGTCACTATACACATCCATCTTATTACTGGACGATGTGAATCATATTGACGTATGTTGGGAATGTTTTCCCACCAGAGCCATGCTCATGTCTGCCTTCTACAACGTAGATGCTGGCCATATTTCTACCCAACTGCTGGCCTTTTATTCTCAGTCCGCATACTATTGAAAATACATGTTCCCTAAGGGTTTGTTTGGTTTTGGAATGGAGTGGAATTTAATGAAACCGTTCCATCTTGTGTTTGGTTAAGAAAAAAAATCAAACACACCCTAAAACAAAACGTAGTTCCCGGTGGTAGGCCTTGTTACCCATTTCTATGGCGGAAGGATTAGTTACAAAAGAACCTTGAATGCCATCGTATGATCTCTCTAGAATATTGGTACATTGCATGAGTAAGAGATAATGCCTTGCGATAGTTTTAACTAAACATCTAACATACAAAAATAGACATCCTAAGAGATAATGCATTACATGTGGCCTAAAGAAAAATATAGAAACGAATTAACACAATTAATTGCTACCAATTTTAGGAGCGCTTATCCAGTCCATTGATTTAATGTGATTCCTATATCAGAGTAATAATGAGCATTGATGTCGTATGTACTATAAAAGGCTAGTCTCTTCTACAACCCACAAGTAAGATAACCAGCCATATACAACATTTCCTATCGATCAACTCAACATCTAACAAGGATGACTAGGAGATCCATTGTTGTTATGGTTCTTTTGATCCTTGCATTCACCATGCTTTCATCTGGTAACCTACCTATCTATTCCTCGTGTGCGCACATTCCTTCTGTTGACAACCTGTGGTCAAGCCGTGTGGTGTAACTAATTTATAATACATCATCTTCATGGTGTGATGTTCTTATTTTACAGGTGTAAATGCTGGATGTACATCTAAAATCATCAAGCCGACGTTTAACTGTACGGAGACAATTTGTCAGGCGAACTGCAAGAATGAGCTGAAGCAAACGAGATGTGGCCGTGGTTGCAACGTCAGCCCCGACACCACCTGCTTTCAAGATGCTTGCTACTGTGTTATGTGCTCACATATTTGATTGATCCCTCTCTTCTACGTGGAGGGAGATGCGTGCTTCTTTTACAAAAATAAACAAAATATGTAAGAGACTGATAATTGAAGTATTGTGCTTTATCTGTATCTCAAAAGAACGTGTCTGTTTTTGCCACAAAAATCATATAACGTTAATAGAAGATCCACCGATCAATATCATACATCCATCGACTTCAAAACCTGACACGGTATTAGGCGTGTCTCCAATAGCTCAATCCATAACGAAAGGTCCATCACAACGGGTGCATGGAGCTCGCGGGTGCATGGTGATGATGCGTACATCGATGGACATTGTGAAGCTGAAGCTAGTGGATCATGAAAGAGCAGGGCCAGCTAGGACACGAAACCACCTATAGTATCCATACATGGGTAATGCCGAGGAAGCCATATATATGTTGCGACAAAACCTTTCAAGCTCCCCACGGTAGTCAGTAAAGTCCCCCCTCATCGGCACAGGTGAATCCCACGCGTCCATGGAGTGTGGTAGCTCACCCGCTTCATAGACGGACTGTTGAACAAGGAGACACTGCTAGTGATTGAACCCATAAAAATTGGTTGATCAATTTGGAGTCCTAATTTTTCTATTGTCATGCTAATGGTTGAATATCCTAATATTATTTTTTAGAGTTTTAGGAGTTCCCTTGATACTTGATTATCTTGGATTAAATTCAATTGATTAGCTATTGGTCAATTGGAAAATCTTAAAATATTATTCCCCGTTGATTACAGAAATAATGAGCACCGATATCATTAAAACCTTGAAATCTTATAGAATATTTGGCAATAATATGAGTACTGGCATCATAGTTTCTTATAAAGGCTAATCTCTTCTACCACCCAAAAGATAACCAGCCATATACAATATTTCAGTTTGTTCAACGCCCGCGTCTCATGAGATGGCGAGGAGTTCCAGAATTCTGATGCTGCTTTTGAACCCATATCTGATGTTAGAGCATCTCCAACCGGAGGCCCCAAACCCACCCCAAACGGGTGTATTCCGAATATTGACCGAATATTCGTTTTTGAGGAACGACCCGGTTCCATTCCATAGTACAACCGAACACGAGAATGGTCGATTGGAATGGAACGCTGCCATTCCGTTACAGTTGGTTCCGAAAACGAACAGACCCAGAGGACCATGACAACACGATAGATGGGCCAAGTCCAAAAAATAGCCCACTTATAGGCCTCACGTGCACCGGCCTATACAGTGACGAGATATCGATTCCGTCGACTCGTTCAGTCGCCGTAACCTGCTCGTGCTCATGCTCTGCAATGCACGTCTTGATAGTTTTTACACACATGGTCAAATTTGAGTCCATTTTACTCCTGACGTGGAGCAGCAGCTTGGGCTGACAAAATGGGACGACATGCTATGTGCAACGCCTAAACAACTACAAAAAAGGTGGACTAAACCATCAGTTGCCCAGCTAACTGGTCTCTTGCTTACTTCATGTCATGCCTATCCTCCTCTTTGTTGAGTCCTCCTGCGCAGTGCCAGGCCACCAACACTTCAAAAGCTGACTGAACTTCTGTTGCAGTAGAAAACAGGCATAGTATCAATAGATGGTCGATATGTTAATTCTTTGACTCCTAGAAACGAATTCACACGACAAGAGCAACAAAACAAAAAATCGATGAACAAGAAGGTGGCAGCAAATCATTTGCTCCAAGTATTAGAAAACCAGGGTCAATGGCTAAAGATCTTCAAACTAGAATCAATATTTAAAAGCTAATTAGCGTGATTAGTTACTGTCAATTGAATCCATAGGAGCTGTGGTTGGAGGCCAATAGCATTGGATCAGAATATCTGGTGTATTTAAAGAACAGTTAACTATCATCTCTTACGGTTTTACCCTTGCAATCAATGCAGTCCTAACACTTGGTGTCGATACTCCATAGTACTTGTGTTGGAGTACAAGTAAAACAATTCTCGAAACCACGGATGAGTTCCGGGTGCCCGTCGAGCAGGACCTTCACAGCGCTGATAAAGGCGTCAACGCCGATCCTGTAACAAAGGAAATAATAGCATCAGGCTGAAGAGTATCATTACTTAAAAGCTCAGAACATGTAAGAATTTCCGTAGATGCAGGCGCTAGTGCATTACGGACTTCCTGCTAACAAATTCTCTCTGGACCGCCAGGAATTCCTTGTGCTTCTCAGGATTGTCACTGAAACTATCCGTCACGGAGCGGAGGTACAGGAGGGAGTTGTAGAGTGCCAGCCTCTGTGGAGATCTTCAGGGCGAAGGGATCTTGAGGGCGAAGGGAGTTTTAGGTGATTTGTTACCTAGGGAGTAGTCGGTGTGTTTTGTAATGTCCGTGGGTGCGGCCGGGGGTGACCTCTTCGTCTCGCCCGGCCGTGATGTGTAATCGATAGGGGCAAAGCTTTTGCCCCCCTTTCGAAAAAAAAACGGAACGATATCAGAATATAAGACTAGGCTAAAATCAACAATTGCAGAAAAACAGTACCAGCTTGCTCGTAACGACATTGGATCAGAACAGTGATGCTGCTTCAGGAAGTACACGTCTTATGAGGAAACCAGATTAAAAAACACAGAAAGAACAAAAGTTACATTACATGGTAACAAACGTTCTAACGTTCTTTTCAAAACATTCAATCACTTTACTGTGGCTTGCTTAATTTCTGTCACAAGACAAGAGTTCCTCGTCTCTACAAAGTATTGATATGATCCATCAGGAAACGCTTATGCACTACTTTCTGCAAAAGCATCAGGATATATATTTCACACTAATGTCCTACATTAAGTTATCATTATCTTCTCTACCGTCAGAATATAGGCTTGCTAAATTCATATTGATTGACATATCGTGATGCTCGCGGTATAAGTGGGTCTGATTCTCCCCTGATCTTTGTGAGTCTCATTTTATTAGGTACGGATGACAGCAATCAAGTGCATCCCTTAGGTAGTGCTACTTTCTCGGACTACTTGAATTTTCATGCAAACAAACCGTTGTACATATTTGCCCACGGCTATTAAAATTACTCCCTCCGATCCATATTAGTGGGCATAGCTTTGTCTAAATTCATATGTATCTAGTTAAGTATTTAGACTAGATACATGTGTATCTAGACAAAGTTGTGCCCACTAATATGGATCGGAGGTAGTAATAAAATTCACTCATTCACATCAAATCGGGACTAATGGTTTGTTACACTTTTCATAAAACTCGGACTTACGTCAATTATGGAGGAATAATGGCGGGCAGAGAAGCACTTAGATGTCAGGGCACCTGCTTGTTTATCTGCACATGCTCATAATATAAGACGAATGAACACAGTTCAAAGAGTCTAATGCATATTGTAAAGGGCAAAATGTTTCCAAGAGCTAAGTTTTCATGCAGCATGTAATTAAGAGCGTATGCACTTAGATGTCAGGCAGTGCTGCATGATATAACTCCAACTACAGTAAAAGATAAAGTCTACAAACCAGTCCAAAATATACTTTTGCAAATGTGTGAGTATTTACCTACTGCCTTCATCTTGGCCTTTACCGTTGACAAGTTCAGTCTTATTGTCCTCTTGCTCCACCACTTCTTTTCCTAGTGACCTCTTCTTTGTAAGAGGCTCTAAAACTTGCTTACGTGTTTCCTCATCATTTGTATTCTTCCCATCATTCTATTAGCAAAATAGCATTTAGTAAATTGACAAACCCACTGAAACCAAAAACCTTACTAGACCAATAAAATGTCAACCCAAAACAAAGAGAATGAGGGAGAAATAAAGATAAATGGTAATCATAATCAGCACTAAGTTCAATGTGTAAATCTGAAGATGTATATACTTTAAGCGCCTCATTGATATCGTTCCCGCACTCTTGACTTCTTGAGTCTTGACCAATCTACTGTTAAAAAATATACACTAGTCCATTAAGCACAGCCCCCCACAAGCACACATTTCAAATGGTCCTACGGATATTCCTCACTATATTAAACCTGGGCAAATCGGCGACCTATCAGCGATCCAGCTACTGTAGCAACACTGTACATAAAAGAACACTAACCCTAAATCGCGGCTGCTCCTCATTTTCCCCGTCCCTTTGCGACCTCGCCGCCAGCGGTGCCGCCTCCGGCCGCCGGAGCAGCCATGGAGGCCACGGGCCACCTCCCACGCGCTCCCGACGCCTGCACGGACCCGCCACGGTTTTTCGCGCACGCGGAGAGCGGCGTTGACCGGTCGCTCCCGGTCGCCTCTGCGCGGCGCGCGTGCCCGTCGCCGCGTCGCCTTCTCCGGCCGCCTCGGGCCGCCACCGACCAGAACCGCGCCTGAGCGACCTCCGCCGCACTACCCTTCTTCTCTTCCATGAGTCTCGCGTGCCGGGAAGCCCCGAAGGCGTCGTATGGGGTCGTCTTCCCCGCGGCCGCCCGCCGCACACGATTCACCCGCTCGAGACCTCCTCCGGCCTCCCCGACCCCTCCATCTTCTTTCCGGTGAGCATCTGGACGTAGTCACAACAGGTATGTGGTTTCAAGAAATCTAAATGCTATTCATCCGGTTCAAATCATTCGCTGACCACTATCTCCTCCTATTTTTCTGTGTCAGCCAATGCACTCTAGGTGTTTGATGAATTTTTACTTGCTAAATTTTCAATAGGAGTGAACGGATGCATGCATTCAACGTCATCAGAATATTTCTCAAGTCTATGGTATGCACAGGACAGATATGTATCAAACTTGATGTTATTAGGCACCCAAGCAGCTATGCCTATGTTCCTAAGTCACCTGCTCTTAAGAGAAACCAATTTTTAGCACATACAAAGGCGCCAAGACACTCTTCATTTAGCAAATATATTTATCTTAAACTCTTCCTGTATTGCTCACTTGCACATTTCTTTGTTAGTGCATATCTGTAATATTCTAGAAAAAGGTATTGCACCTGATGGTTCCTTACTGATTATAATTAGATGAGTAAATTCCTAAGTGCCAATTGAATTTGTTTGTGAACAATATGATGCATAGGCTGACATGTTTGAAGGATGTTCTGTTCTGAAGATCCGTATTTACATGTTCTCCTTAGTTTTACTCTTTGTTCTTACTTCTTACATTAAGAGCATAAATATGTGATAAGCTCCAGTGATGCAGGATAAGCCTCCTTATTTATCATGGCAAGGTAGTGTGTCAGTTATGATTCTATATATATTGTTTTTAATAACTTGCTTTTTAATGGACCCAGTGAAGTCCTATTGTCTGAATATATCAATACTTACTGCATATAGGTAAAACATTTGTTTTCCACTATTGTTTCAAAAATTCTTTTAGGTAGAACCTTTCCTTTTCCCCCAGTTTTAGATACACGAGGAAGGAAATTAAAAAAAACAGTGCGTTGGAGAGGGCAATTATATAGCTGGATGTCCATTCTGACGGTGCACATCAGTTCAGTTTGGTGCCACGTTATTTGCCCATATTCCGAGTTCTAGATCCTGCTTAGTTTACAAGCATAAAATAGATTTACAATGCTATTCATTATAAATTCGTTTTGATTTTGTACAGTCTACTGTGAAAGTTTGAAATAGCCATCTCATCTATGTTGTTACTTTCTTACAAGATCTTTGATTAACGAATGTGGTCATGTCCGAGTTTTTTATTTAATTGTAAAAACATGATGTCCTTCTAGATATCACAAATTAGTTTCTGAGCATATTTGCCAATTGCAAACCCACTGGACTCTAGCAACAGTGAATAGACTGAATCCGCTCTTACTTGATATTATGTATTTGGTTAACATTAGTCGCAGGTATGATCGCGCATTGCAATCTTGAATGGTGCTAAAATAAAATGCAACCGGGTGCGCTTCTTTTGTGTTATTAATCCATTTTTTATTAGCAAGACATGGTATATTATACTTTACATGAACACGTTTCCTTGCTTTGTTTCAGGCTTGCAGTTCTGCAGTACTCTCGGCGGCAGCCGGAACCGAGCGAGAGAAGGGAGAGCCGCAGTCGGCAACTTCAGCTCCCGCCGGCAGGCAACGATGATTGGAGGTAAGGCCACCTCTTCTCCCTCTTTTTTCTTGATTCCCTGTTTTTTTTCCTTTTCTCACCGTGTGGAATACCATACCTTGATATTTCCTTGCTGATTAGATAGTGCAGAGGGGCGAGCGTGCTAAGGAGATAGATCATGCTTAGATCCCTCACCTTTATGCTGTTGCAAGCTCATCAGCTTGCACAATTATTTGGGCACGCAGCACTCTGTCCTCATCTTCATTTGATTGAAACTATGGTGATGCAGTTTACCGTTCAGATTATATATTATAGCTAGGGCAGGATTTAATAATTTACGGCAAACAATGATACAGGTAAAAAAGATAAAGAACGACCATAGCAACGTTACTCAATCGGTAAGTTCTACAGTATGCTACGCCGGCTATCAGTGTAAGAGGATGGAGTTCAATTTATCTCATCTAAAAGGTAACGAGTTAAATGTCAAATGTCTCATGCTTTCCTTAGTTTGTGTGTATATTGTTTTCCTGCATAGTCCTGACTTTCAAATCTACAAAGGATTGTATTGTCATTAATACTTCCATTTATTATTTTCTTGCTCATTTATAATGTGTCTGTCAAAATATCTATGCCATCACTTAAATCTGTACCGTCATAAAAATAATTGATTTTATAAGTAATCAAAAATATGATACCTGGTCTATTTCTTCCCATGACAGTGCCCGTGAAATATATAACGTACAAAATTGCATTACAACGATATCTGTGCTACCTTGTGAGAATAGGGCCTATATGTGCATCATGCAACAGGGAATTAGAACAAAGCGTAGGATATCCTTCGTTACAGTAGCAGTAGCAACTGGATCTACATTACCAAATAAATTGGTTCGGTGGATTTATTGATTATTAGTCAGAACGTAATATGATTTTTTGAACATAAAGATTCACCATTTAAATGACTCAATGCCCAATGTTTTGGTCGAAGGAAGTAGATTATACTGCAGCTTTGTATTATCTGGATTAGGCCACAGATTAGTGAATCGTGCGCGGTGTTTTTGGCATCGTGTCCTCTGCTCTTACACTAATGCCGGTTTTGTTATATCCATTTTATTTGTCTGCAGATTACAGGAAAATTAGGAGCAACAAAGTTTTAATTTTTGTGTGCAGGGCCACAGTATATTCTTCTTTCTTTCGTCTTGCCATGTGTATTACCTGCTGAATTGGTGCTGAACAATTGTGTACTGGAAGCGTTTTGTGATATTGGTGCTAAAAATTTGTGTATTGCTAAAACTTAAATGACACTTTATACTTATAGACTCAACATTGCTTGGCCAAGCCTTTTCAAGAATGGTTGAAGTACCACCTGAATTTTTAGCTTGGATTTGTGATAATGACCCTTCGCAAATGTCTTTTCACCGCGCCACTTTTTGTGTTCCGTACCTAAGGTTGTGAGACCCTACATATATGGAATGCAAAAAACAGTTTTCGCAGGAAAACTCGGTGTTGGCCGTTACAAGGACCTGAATTTAGGCATTTATATATTGCAATTAATTCGAAAACCGCAATCACAAATTTCGTACGGCTAAATATTTAATGTCCTTAATTCATCCCGTTTGCGAAAAAATAATTTGATTTTGTTTTAAATGGCAGGGTAGGTGTGACGCCTGAGCTGAAGGTGTGGATGTTAGCTGCCAACAAGACAATACAAGACATGACAAAGAGTATGCCGGACGATCAATTCAGTTAACTAAAACCTCTTATGTAAAACATGTGAAAATTAGATGCATATCTGGGGACAAGCATCTACTACAAGCAAAACATGTAACTTCTAAGAATGTTCATACGACAGTGTAGTTTGCAGATATTTGTTTAATCACTACTAGGAAAACCCTTATAGGTAGGTTGCATTCTGTGGCGCACCAGGCTTGGTGCGCCACAGAAAGTCATATTTCTGTGGCGCACATGGCCAGGTGCGCCACAGAAAGGTATCCGGGAGGCGGGTTAAAATTTGAAAAAAAAAATCTGTGGCGCACCTGGCACGTGCGCCACAGAAAGTTGACATTCTGTGGCGCACCTGGCAGGTGTGCCACAGAAAGGCGACATTCTGTGGCGCACCAAGATTGGTGCGCCACAGAATTTTTTTTTTCAAATCCCACCCCCGTGGATCGCCTTTTTTGTCTTGCAGGAAGTAAAAGAAAATGATAAAAAATTCAATAAATAGAATCCTTTGACATGTAGTTAGGTTTGAGTGTCTAGTAGGTATAGAAATTTTGAAATATGAATTTTGACCTTTTCTGCAACAAACAGGAAAAAAAAACTTGTAACGGCCATAACTTTTGCATACGACGTCGAAATAATACAAAAAATATGTCAAAAAACGTGAGAAAAATCCGAGTTCGAATTCCAAAAGACGATTTCAAAAGATTCCTCAAATTCCGCAAAAAATATATATCATACCCGGTCAGCAATTCACAGATTTCTCAAATTCCAAAAGAAAAAAAATTATTTCAAACAGACGATTTTTCGCAGCAAAATCAAAAAAATTCAAAAAATTCAAAAAAATTCAAAAATTTCAAAAAAGACACAGAAATGTATAACAAAGAAGATTGTTGACTTTTCTTGACTTTTTTTTTATTTTTTTGGATTTTTTTATTTTTTTTGGATTTTTTAGATTTTTTGAATTTTTTTGGATTTTTTTGATATTTTTGGATTTTTTCAAAAAAAATTAAGTTTTTTGAATTATTTTGGATATTTTGAAACTTTTGAATCTCCTTTTGAAAGTTTAGAAGTTTTTGAAAATCTGAAATTTTAAAACACACGTTTATAACATATACATAACATATACACATACAAGACTTAAGAGGATTCATATGATATATATATCAATAAGAAGTTGAGTAGCACAAGGGTAGGTGAAGTGGGTGGATCTTAGAAGTTAAGCGTGCTAGGGTTGGAGCAATTTGAGGATGAGTGACCTAGCGGGAAGGTATCAGTTCAAAAAATTCAAAAAATCTGAAAATAATTCCAATAATTAGGATTTTTCATATAATTTCATATTTTGATTTTTCTGATTTTTTTTTGAAAATTTTTAAATTTTTTTTGCAGTTTCTGAATTTTTTGAATTTTTTCAGAATTCTGTGGCGCACCAGGCAGGTGCGCCACTGAAAGTGGATTTCTTTGGCGCACGCCCATGGTGCGCCACAGAAAAAAAAATTGTGGCGAGAATTCTGTGGCGCACCCAGCAGAATTCTAATTTGGTGCGCCACTGATAACCCTTCTCCTAGTAGTGAATGCTAGAGAAGGCAGGTTGCGAGAGGTATCCTTTCTGACGCTACTGGGTAAATATTTTGATTTTAGAGCACCTCAATGTATTATTTGCCCATTATGTAACTGCATTGCGTTGTTTATGTGTTTAGGAGAATTTTTTAGCTATCCCAGTAAGACAGCATTCTTACCTTGCTTAGTTATGACCTATCAATAATAGTTTTATATGGTGTTGTTTATGAATGACTATGATAATTATTGCCCCTAGGCATTGCAAATTTTCGACATATTTTCGGTAGAAGATATTTTCACATCTTTGTAGTTGATTCCATGCAAATTGGCTTAGTTAGACAGTTGGTCGTGCATTAAGTTTGAGTTGTGCCTATTCTAAGCAATGGATGGTGTTGTTATCTTAAGCATTTTCTGACTTCGACTGGTTGTCAATCTGACCCTCTCAATAATATTCGGAAAAACAAATTATATAGATTATCTGTCATTAGTAATGTAGTTCCGTAATACTTGCTTCTGCTTTACACTTCTACGATTTCTATCTGATTAATTGTATTCCTATTAATGATTTTTTCTATAATTTACTATTGTCAATTTTACCCTTGCGTTCCTTCGTATACGGTGTTTGAAGGTGGCAATGTGCTCAGGCGGCAGTGCTGCCTCTCCCCTCGACATGTTTAGGGTCAGCGTAGGCAGGGCGAAGTGGCGGTTACGTCTGCTCAGGTGCCACTGTCATAATAGGTTCACAGATTGGATCTGGATGTTATTTTTTCTGTCCATGCTTCGTATCTTTGTTTTATCAGCCTCCCAGAACCTCAGGGTAAGAAAGTAAGCCACATTCATTTGTTGTATGTCCATTGCCTTTATTTTTTGGTTATGTTCATATTTCGCTTGCTCTCAAAACTGGATCAACTAATTATACACTCAGATAAATCTTTTGTCACCACGGGTGCGGCGTGCCGCCGCACCAAATTCCACTAGTCAAATATCAAAGCAAACCTAATTCCTTCGTTCTAAGTACATTTTCCACTTTCCAGCAACACATCTCATGCATGCAATCTACCATAGATTCGGATGGTTAGACATATCATGAGCAGAAACCACAATGGCATACAGAAAAACATGATTCTGGCGACCGAGTAACTTGTAAGCAGTGCCTTTGGATAAAAACATATGATCAATTCTACAATTGATCCAGCAGGTTTACTTAATAAACAGAACATTGTCCATTGGCTATATGTATGGCAACTTGGCAAGACAAGGTCATTCAACAAACAACACGTGATGAAAAAAAGGTAGTTTGGTCTACAAGGTAAAACTAGAATGTTTGTATTCGCAACAAGGCAAAAAAGATCACGATCACATGGCGTGAGGTGGTCAAGTAATTAGCATGTACAGCAACCAGGTTTATTTATTAGGCACACCATTGTCGATTGGCTGTGCATGTACGGCAAGACAATGTGACTAAACAGTAGACAAATAACTCACTGGAATAGTGTGAGCATTCATATACTTCGATGAAATACTTACATCCGATAAGAAAGTGACACACTTGCGCTTTTGGTTAGTCACAGGTTGCCCAGCCGCTAGCATTTGATTAGTAGGACATTTTTTTTGTTTCCACCGTTAAAGCAGGACCTTCAGAACAATATTTTTTCTGCGTCATCATTTGGAAGGACCTACTCTCTTGCTTATCCTCGTTTCGACAAATTACTAAGGTGACAATAGGCTCGGGTTGCTCAACCACCTTTTGATTGGATTCTTGGTTCCAAGACTTGCCTCTCTCTGTTCGGTTTCCGGCTCTTTTCTCTCACTGCACTAGGCCTAATGCATCTGTTGCCTCAGTTTGCTCTTCCTCGCCCCTGAACTTAGATTTGCAACCTCGCCTTTCTCATGCCGCTGCCTCTGAGCTTTCAAACCTGCATGCTTTTCTTAACACGGTAATACTAGATTTGAGTGTCCCGGACGTTAGGGTTGCGCGTCTCGACGGCAGGCCACTAACCACTAAATCAGCATATTCGACAGCTTTTGAACATTTGCAGGTAGTTCCCTTCGCAACGCCTACTTGGAAGAATTTCTCGACGAATCGTTCCGCTTGTTCCTTTGGTTGTTCACTAATTTGTGCCACTTTCGAAAAGGGTTGTCTACGACGGCTTCTTGTCCGTTCTGCCCTGAGGCCGAGTCCACCGAGCACTTGTTGCTGTACTGTCACTCCATTCTACCCTTTAGGTCGGCGCTTCCTGCTCTTTACGCGGACGTGCGGGAGTGCCCCGGGTGCGGGATCTTTGGGCCGGTTCTCCTCTTTGAAGGTCCGATCCTCAGTTCTTATATGTGCCCTTTGGAATATTTGGAAACGCAGGAACGCCAAAGTTTTTCGCAATATTGTGGAACCGCTACAGCTTGTCTTTCGAAGGTGTGCAGACGACCTGGTCCCATCGTTGCTCCAATCTTGCTCATAAGCATTTGACACACTCGTGGGCTGTAAAGTTTACTCAGTTAGCTTCTTAGTCCTCTATAGCTTCATCTCATCTTCTTTTCTTTTCTTTTCATCGAGCCATCTTGGAGCTCTGGCCGTTTCTTTGACCATGTAATTATCTCTCTTTATTTTTTGTTTTTTCTTTCTTTGGTTCACGGTTTTGTAAATAACTCTGTAATTTGTTTTGTGTAATGGGTCAGGCCGGCTCTTGAGCCCGCCGTAGTTTCGTCAAAAAACAAAAATCTGCGTCTCGCTCATATCCTTCTTGGGCAATTGATTTGTCTCAGACTGCTTACCTTTGTGTTTTTCAGTTTTTCCATCTATCTTCTCGGGCATACAGCGCACTTCCAGTAGCTTACTCTCACAGGCTAATTTCCTTTTGGTATGAGCTGCTTTTGCTTTTGCTTGTGCTCGCAATCTGTGAATCTCATCATCTTTCTTTTGGGACGCCACTTGCAGCTGTTCTACTTTCTGTTGAAGATCTTGCGCTCCTTCAGTAGCTCGTGTTGCCTCTTTTTTCATGTAACTAAGGAGACCAGCAGATTCCTGCTCCACTGTCTTAAGCTGATACCGGAGAAAATCCCTTTCTGCAGTTATTTGACGCTGTTATCCTTCTCTGAGCAAACAGCTTCATAACTCTGCTTCAATTTCAGTAGCTCTGCTTTTAGATCTCTTGTGATGTTCTCATGGTCTGCAGAGTTTTGACTATGGTCCATACCACCCTCTACTTCCTTCACTTTTATCTAACATAGAAGCAAAGCCAGGCCACAAAACAATGATTAAGAAAATTAACGAGACGCACAAGCTCTGCTGCATGCTTTTGAGCCATGCAACTTATGTTTCAGTAAGTACCTGAAACTCTGTGTTTTCTGCAGCCAAAACATCCACAAAAGTTGTTAAGTCCTCAAAGTCACTCACTTGGAGTTCTGCATTTGAAAGAGCATACAACGATATCAGTACCAAAAAAGTTTCATAAAGACCTGAGTGTACTGTTCGAAAAATTATCTTTAACAAAAGTAAAAGGGGAACCAATCTTGTTAATATAACTAGTTGTACTTTCCTAATTTTTTTAGATAAAGAGTATATATTAATATCGCGAAGATACCAATTACACCCAGCCTCTGCAACAACGCGTTGCCCTAGCGGCCACACGGATGCAAACAGCTCAGAATAAGAAGAAGAATTACAAAAAAGAAAAGTCCCGCTACAGTGATCTAATCCTTGTTATAGCAACTCTAACCCCACCGAAACAGTACCAGAAATCCATCTCCTCCAAAAGCGACGGCTCCAAGAAGGAAACATCATCGATCATAGGTTTTCACCCTGAAGGAGGTCCACACTCACGAAAGCAATGCATTCAACAAGGACATTGCCATGCACAACCAATTAAGGCCAGACCTTGGATTTTCACCCTGAAAGTTTAGACACTAGAATTCTCCTGTGTTGCCGCCCCCACTTGTCGTTGCTGCTGCTCCAAGTTTCGAATCACCAAGCCAATCCCTCATCGCCACCATGACTCGAACCACCATTACTAGTTCTTCAAATCTCAGCTTCCATGTCATTCTCCGCACTCTGACTTCACCATGGAACAAAAAGACATGTCCACGATGGCAACCGACTGCAGAGCTTTGCAACGCTCCCTCTGAAACCAAACGGTCAGAAAAAAACATGGTTGCGCGCGACCGAATCCCACCCGATCCGTGAATCTCTAGGCTTGAGTTCCCAATAGAGTTCGCCGGCGGAGCCTTCCGGAACTCGACACTCCAGCCAGATCGATGAAGATGGGTATCAAGTATATCTTCGTCTTGGCGTGAGAGGAATCCAAGGACCGCCACCATTATTCAAACCGAGTCGGCAGCCCCCATGCCACCCGCCGGCAACCTGCAAGATCTGCCGCTTCAGTAGCAGAGCAGGGTCGACCCTCAACCGGATCTGGCCCAACCACGCAGCGAGGAGGAAACGAGGGCTCCATGAAGAATCCCAGATCGAAATCTAGGGTTTCGGCCATGACAAGCCCAGCCCCATCTCCGCCGCTGGCCATGGCGCCGTCGGGAAAGGCCTCCACCTCCAGCCCGACCAGGGGCGCCGCCCTAGTCGCTGCTCGGCGACGCTACCCCCAAGAGCAAGGGATCACCGTAGCACCTCTCGATGTGGAAGTAAGGTATCGATCCGCAGGAGCAAGAAGGAAAAGTTATCTATTCCCTACAACTAAAGTGTCACAAGTTTTAGTTGATTATGCACTAAACAAGTTTAAAGAACAAGGTGGTTGATTTGATGGATGGAAGTTTAATGTAACCAAGCAGAATGTAAAAGTGTCCCAATCCTCTTCAATGCAAGAGGACAAGACAAAGGTTTTCTCTTATAGGAACAATGGACATGGGTTCATGGGTTCACTTAATCCTCTCTCCCTCATATACTGTGATTATCATGTTATAGATAAAGTACACACAATTGTCATGTTTTAATGGTAGCTTTTATAACGGCTATATGTCCTAAAACACATAGTTGAAAGAAGTACTCATTTGTGTTGCTAGGTCACCCTCGTAAGGCTAGCGTGGTTGTTGTCACTCCCACATCATACTCTTCCTTTTTACCCCCGGATAAAGGATGTTGGGCGGTACCGTGTCACTCAATACCTATGCCGTGTCACATCGGCCATCCCGTACCCACATACATCATACTTCTTAAAGAACAATATTCTATCAAAGCATGACAAGTCATAAAAGTTCCAACACAACAGTAAATGCATAACAAATCATCTCATACCACAATATTCACCACAAAGGTATTACATAGATGACCGTAATCATGTTCAGCAGCTCATACGGTACTAATTAGTGAAGCTCAAAGAGAGGAGAGATACATAAGTTACCACCACAAACCCAAATCCAGGGGGTGGACTACTCCCCCTTCATCATGGAGACGGTGGAGAAGTCGTTGGAGAAGTGGAGACCACCCCGGCAGCGCCCGCCGGAGTTTTCCCCCTCCAATCTGCAGCTCCTGATCTCCGTTTCGGTGTTTCTGTGTTTCGGCGGCGCTCCTTCCAGAGAACGTCGGGGACCTTTTTTATAGGCGTTTTTAGGTCAAGACGGAGTCGGTGGACGAAAGATCGACGGCAACGGAGCCACGAGGCCCAAATGAGTGGGCCCCATGCGGCACAGTACCTGGCCGCGTGGGCCACCCCTTTTCGCCTTGCGGGCTCCGTTTGCTTGATTCCTTCGCTCCTACGTCTTCTTCCTTCCAAAATAACGACCTCTGTATTTTTCCAGATTTTATGACGACGTTTGGGTCCCTGAAACATAAAAGGAAAGAAATAGGGTTTTCTGCCTGCGCAGGGTTAATTCCATAAAAATAGGAAACAATTATTTTATTTCCTAAAATCATTAAATAACAGTATATAACCCTTATATGATGCAAATATGATTAGAATATAAGTGATATAGTGCAAAGTTCATGTATGCATTTTACATGCATCAACATCCCCAAGCTTAACCAATACTCGTCCTCGAGTATGAAGGTGATAAAACTAACATGGGCTTTGCAATATAGCACTAACAATGGATATCAAAGATGATTGCTACTGCTACATAGAGTCAAATGATTCATTCTTCAAAGGAGTAGCAATATGCAAAATAGTTTATGAAGTGATATCAAGTATTCAATGCAAGGATGTTCAATGATAGTTCACAAAGTGTAACATAACAGATAGTAATATGGACATTCTTACTTTTGCATACATGTGGTCATAGAGTGATGATGAAAATCTGAATATGTTTGGTGGACACTTTGGAAAGATGAATAAGTGAGTAGAGGTAAAGCATGCATAAGTTTCATCTAACCTCCAAACTCTCCTACTTAAGTTAATGATTGCAATGTGGTAATACTTGGTGTCAAGCTCTCATTCCCTATCATAGCATCTTGAATGATTATAGTTTAATGTGAGAGCAAATATGAGTAGTGTGCTTGACAAAGTAAAGGTTGGTGTCTCATGCCCCTTGAATACAAGTACCTACACCATGAGTTACTCAACTTGGAAAAAGCAAGTTCAAGTTATCTATCATTGTAAGTAATAATAGTATCATCAAGAGCGTCAACTGGGGTACCTCTTGTCCCAGGATATGGAACAAGCCCATATCAAAATGACAAGACAAACAAACAAGATGAAAACCTCAACACCCTTTTTATTTACCATTGGAATAGCTTTTATTGTAAGGTGTGTCATAGATAATTCACCATAGCATGTAAGTAAATTTCCACCATGAATAATGCATGGCTTAGATTAGCGGCCCAGGCGTCTCTCTAACCATTTATACAAACTCATTCAAACTAAATCATTTCCCCTTATTTCACCATGATAGGCATCCATAGACAAAAGCACATGATATCAACTAAATGGAGCATGTTGAAAGCTTTGCATGTGACAGCACATATGGGCTAACTCCCAACCTCGGACATTTATCAAGCCACTAGCATCATAATCTTAATCACAATGGGTCATGTTTTATTTATAGCAAATAGTAAAAATGTGCATCAAGTTCATGAGAGCTATATAACCAACTTTTCCCACGGCAATCAATAACATAATCATTTTCATTCAGAGGTATAGATAACACAAATATCATGATGAACATACTCGGAATAGCATATAGCTAGTAGGTAGATATGGTGGACTCACTGGAATAACTTTGGTTGAAGGTGTTGGAAACAAGTTTTGACTTGTTGGAATGTTTGGGCTAGCAAAAGGGAGAAAGTTGACCATCTAGATGCATGCATGAGTGTCCATAGAACTAACTAATCCATGTTAAACCAAGTAAAATAACAATCAGCACCAAAACATGAATAAGTTATAGCTCTTCAAAAAGGATTTGCAAACTATTACTCATAAACAAGCTCATGAATCATGCAACTATATGTATCATTAAAAATCAACTCAAACATCCCTTTTCCCAATCTTATAAAAGCATCCAACATATTTCAACCCATATTTCCAGTAGCTCTCCCATATATAAATGATAGTTGGTGGTCTCTCAAAACAAATCAAACCAAAACAAAACAAAAGACACTCCAAGTTTATGCGATAAAGTGTTTCGATCGAAAAACAGAAGTTGGACGTGCGCAAACCGAGAGTGTGTAGGTCCAGCGGGGTTGTCTTCACATCCCCAAGCTTATGGTCTTCACCATCCTTGGATAACTCTTGGTGCATCTCCTCCAATCCCTGTGAAAAAACTTCAAAACACCGTTTCTCCCATTTCTTTTCTGTGGGGTGCATTAATAGTGATAAACAAATAGGTTTCTTGCTGCATATAATCCTTGAACAAAAATTCATATGAGATGTCCAGAAAGTGTATAATGTTGTATGCCTACTCATAAACTCAATTGGATCAAAAAGATTCAACTTAAAAGCTCAAAGCATGCATCAAACAAAATGGGACAGAATCTGTCCAGAAAAACAGCAGCGGCAAAACGTATTTTTCTACCCTACCAAATTTTCTCGAAAATTCCGAAACAATTCATGCATACAGAGGATGAAAAGTTACAACTACAGTTCAAATATGAGCTCATTCGGAGTTACAGAATAAGAACTAAAAATCATACCGTGCACTGATTCGTGCAGGAATAAAATCTCCGAACGCTATAAGCAACTCTTTCAAACCAAAAAGGGTAAAACTTGGCACTTTATTGAAAATTCCAGAACCTAAATTGTTGTTTATCGAAGATGAAGCTCATGAGGGAGCTTGAACTTTGATATGCCCCTCTTTCTTGGAAAGTGTTCCATGCACAATACCAGGGTCCCATGTTGCTCTCAAGCCAATGAAGATAATAGTCAAGTTGAGACCTGGTAGAGAGAGAAACAAAACACAAAGGTAATAACAACGAAGTCTAACCTTCTTTCTATGCATTGGCATTTTGTATATGAATGAAGTTTTCCAATGCATATTAACAAAAGTTACTTGCAGCCCATAATTATTAGTAGCATAAAGAGGGTTCTCATAACCTCCTCTCTCATAATAGTTGCAAGTAATAGAAGTGTATTCAACCATATAACCAATAGGATCTTCCAATTTAGATAATTTAGGCACATAAAGAGGATCATTAACTTTATTTTGGAATTCATTAGCATGCTTCCCTCTTTCAAAATAGTTATTAAGATCAATATCAAGTTTAATATCATGGTTGCAACAAAGATTTGGAACTAAAGATAATTGCAAACCACATAAGTATTTCTCAACATAAGCAAATTTCTCCTCTATGGTGTTATTAGGAGAATTCAGGAACAAAGTAGGACTCTTATTAGTAAGAGTATTTTCACCAACAGCAAGTATATCATTTTTATCCTCACATAAAGTAGTAACAAGTTCTAAACATGGAGGATTATCAATAAGCATTGGACCATCATCTAAAGCATTATCATATAACATATTTAAGCAACACTCCTCATTATCATCAATAAGTTCACTAGTAGCATTAAATAGTAAAGGAGCATTATTACTTTCATCATAATAGCATGGGTCATCATAAAGAACTCGAACATGATAAACAAGTTGTATATTAAAGGGATGGTTTTGGGTAATCCCCCCATAACTATGACAAGTTTCATGAGGATGATTGTAATTATTAGCATGATCATTTTGGAATTAGTACCAAAGAGATTTTCAATATCAAAAGTACTATGCTTTTCCCAATCATGATCACTACTATAAGTAACAGGCATAGGATCATCATCGAATTCAGACTCATCAGCAACAACTATAATAGGAGCAACATGCTTAGGGGAGGATACCGTTTTCTCTTTTTCATTAATAAGAGTAAAACAAACATTAGTCCTCTCATATTTTGGTAAGGTAGTTCCATCTTTTATAATATTTTGTATGTAAGTGTTGGCATGGCAATTATTAACACAATAGAGATAACATCCATGTAACACGCTATTCATATCAAAAGCACTCATATCTAACGAAAAAGTTTTTCTTGATAACTCTTCACACCCCAAAAATAATGTAAGTTCATCATGTTGATTAGGAGTGATCATGTTATCACACCCCGCAATATCCTTATTAGAGGCTGAGCATTGGAATTTGAAATGCCCCTCTTTATAGCAAAGTTCACAAACAAAAGGATATATGGCACAAACTTTTGCACCAAGATCATGTAGAGCCTTGCTCCACATTCTAGTTTTTTCATTCTTATGATGGATACAATATTCTTCTTCGATTTGATTCTTTTCACAAGGTCTAAGTGCTCCACAAAAATTAACATGCTTATAAGAAATAGTATTTTCAGAAGTTTGAGCATGTTTATTGCAATCATTAATAGCAATTTTATTTTCCATGCAAGTGTCTTTAAAAGGTCCGTTATACTTGTCCCAATTTTCTTTAGGAACATTCATATGAGAAGCAAAGGTTTTACAACAATTAACCATAATTTGAGAATCAAGACCAAATTTAGCACCAAGCTCATGAAAACTAGCAGTTTCAGCGAAAGACTTAACGCAAGCATGCTCATAGTTTATACCTGATTCTTTACCTTTGTCGTTATCCCAATCTTCAGTATTGCGTTGAATTGTTTCAAGAAGATCCCATTTAGCTTCAACCTTCTTACTTGTGAAAGAACCCCTGAACACGCATCTAGATGATCCTTGTAATGACCTGAAAGTCTTGCATAAAAATTAGTAACAATTATTTCCTTAGGAAGCTCATGGTTAGGACATTTGAGTATTAATGTTTTCAGTCTTCCCCAAGCTTGAGCAATGCTTTCTCTATCATGAGGATAAAAATTGAAAATGTAACTCCTAGCTAGTTGCACTTCATGAAGAGGACAAAATTTAGAGTAAAAGAGAGATTCAAGATGTTTCCAATTCGAAGGACGATCATCCAGCATCCTATACCACTCCTTTGCTTTGTCCTTAAGTGAAAATGGAAATAATTTCCTCATGAAATCTTCTCTTGATAAACCTGCAACCTTAAACAACTCACAAAGTTCTGTAAGTTTCAACAAGTGATCTTGTGGATGGACTGTTCCATCCCCTGCATAACGTTCATCCATAACCATTTCAACGATTTCCATAGGTATTTCAAAAGGAATACTTTCAGCGGGTGGATTTAGAATATCACAAGCATCCTTAGAATTATCACATATAGGAGACAAAGTATTATCAAAGCAATTTTTCTCCTTCAAAGCTGGGAAACCAAAAATATCCTTTTCATAAAAACTAGCTTCCCCAAGCTTAGGCTTTTCCATAGCATTAGCAATAGTGTGCAAAGAATTTATAGTAACAACATTGCTGCCATCATGCAAATCATTTTCCATAGATTTTTTAATTTTCTGCTCAAACACATCATGTCCTAACTCAAGATAAATTTCATAAAGCTCTCTAATTTCTTTGTTGTTTTCCATTTTCTAATTTTTATGGGTTTTTGATATATATAAAACTAATGAGAAAACTCACAACCAAACAAGTTTAAAGGAACCTCCCCAAGCTTAGATGATTGCAAGATATAAAGTCTAGTGCACACAAGAATAGAAAATTAAGCGCTACGCTCCCCGGCAACGGCGCCAGAAAAGTACTTGATTACCCCCAAGAGCAAGGGATCACCGTAGCACCTCTCAATGTGGAAGTAAGGTATCGATCCGCAGGAGCAAGAAGGAAAAGTTATCTATTCCCTACAACTAAAGTGTCACAAGTTTTAGTTGATTATGCACTAAACAAGTTTAAAGAACAAGGTGGTTGATTTGATGGATGGAAGTTTAATGTAACCAAGCAGGAATGTAAAAGTGTCCCAATCCTCTTCAATGCAACAGGACAAGACAAAGGTTTTCTCTTATAGGAACAATGGACATGGGTTCATGGGTTCACTTAATCCTCTCTCCCTCATCTACTGTGATTATCATGTTATAGATAAAGTACACACAATTGTCATGTTTTAATGGTAGCTTTTATAACGGCTATATGTCCTAAAACACATAGTTGAAAGAAGTACTCATTTGTGTTGCTAGGTCACCCTCGTAAGGCTAGCGTGATTGTTGTCACTCCCACATCATACTCTTCCTTTTTACCCCCGAATAAAGGATGTTGGGCGGTACCGTGTCACTCAATACCTATGCCGTGTCACATCGGCCATCCCGTACCCACATACATCATACTTCTTAGAGAACAATATTCTATCAAAGCATGACAAGTCATAAAAGTTCCAACACAACAGTAAATGCATAACAAATCATCTCCTACCACAATATTCACCACAAAGGTATTACATAGATGACCGTAATCATGTTCAGCAGCTCATACGGTACTAATTAGTGAAGCTCAAAGAGAGGAGAGATACATAAGTTACCACCACAAACCCAAATCCAAGGGGTGGACTACTCCCCCTTCATCATGGAGATGGTGGAGAAGTCGTTGGAGAAGATGGAGACCACCCCGGCAGCGCCTCGCCGGAGTTTACCCCCTCCAATCTGCAGCTCCTGATCTCCGTTTCGGTGTTTCTGTGTTTCGGCGGCGCTCCTTCCAGAGAACGTCGGGGGACCTTTTTTATAGGCGTTTTTAGGTCAAGACGGAGTCGGTGGACGAAAGATCGACGGCAACGGAGCCACGAGGCCCAAATGAGTGGGCCCCACGCGGCCACAGTACCTGGCCGCGTGGGCCACCCCCTTTTCGCCTTGCGGGATCCGTTTGCTTGATACCTTCGCTCCTACGTCTTCTTCCTTCCAAAATAACGACCGCTGTATTTTTCCAGGATTTTATGACGACGTTTGGGTCCCTGAAACATAAAAGGAAAGAAATAGGATTTTCTGCCTGCGCAGAGTTAATTCCATAAAAATAGGAAACAATTATTTTATTTCCTAAAATCATTAAATAACAGTAATATAACCCTTATATGATGCAAATATGATTAGAATATAAGTGATATAGTGCAAAGTTCATGTATGCATTTTACATGCATCACCATGTAGGAAACATCGAATCCCATTAACTTCTTGTTAATCGTCAACCACCTCGCCATCTCTAAATTTAGATTCATTTTCTCAACGAGCTGCTCGCGAGCGCTCGCGAAACTTAACGAACCGAGCCGAGCTTTATATTTAGCTCGTTAGCCTTAATGAGCTTAAAGATTCGAGGCTTAACGATCACGAGTCTTAACGAGCCGAGCCTTAACGAGCCGAATAGCTCATTAGTCCAGCCCTAATCACAACCACCAAAATCGGCATTTCCGAATCACATCACAACCACCACTAAATCACATCCGCAACCAAATTCACATGCATACTTCATATTCAACACTAACAATACCAAATTATAGAACATTTCACAAATAAGGGACCAAAAATAATAGTGGCATTTCACCAAACACCTTTCGTGCATGGCGGTTAACGGATGGGAGGGGAGGGAGAAGGCGGCGGGTGAGCTCACCAGGAGGGGCGTGGCGGCTTGGATGAGTCACTAGTACAGAACGACACATCGGAAACGGGCCAAAAACCCCATCAGGAACGGAGAAAGGGTCCGTGTCCCCGACCCTGTCACTGGTGTGAACGGCTCATCGGCAACGGAGGCAAATCTCTGTTTCCAATAAATTGCAAACTGTTGTTTTATTTAACCGTTTCCGATGTGATGATTAAATATTAAAAAAAAATAGCCGACTGCGAGCCGAGTCGGCTCACAGCAGCAATTAATGCGTATAGCCGGCTCACAGCTGGACTGCAGCAGCAATCAATACAGCCGGCTCAAAAAAGCAATCTGACTGGTGGTTCATTTCAGAATATAATAAGGAGCATCCAATTACACATAGGAACGGGTAAAATGCATAAAAGGTGTATACACAGAAAAGGTAAAAACTGAATATAGAACACAACTACCGTCTAACAGCAATCCACCCAAGTTGCACTTGCACCCGTAGTATAAACTGCAACGGAAAAGGCCGACTTCTTGCATCCGACAGCTTATCTGGTTCGGAGAAGGCAGCGTTGCTGCAGCTACAACGCGATGAACTTTGACACTATAAATGGTGAGCCGTGTGCAGAGTTGATGTGCTCCTTCACACAGGTAAGCATCATGGCCATGTTGTTCAGAGGAGCAAAGTTCAGCACTTACATATCGCTCTTGCAGCTGTCAAATGGAATTAATCAATTAAGAATCATAATATGTTCCAAATTTAACTATAGTAATATTCTAGTAGCAAAACAGGAAAAGAACAACAACGATGATGACAGTTGTCTCAAGAGTATGTACTAGTTCAAGAGTATGTATCACAAATTTACTTACTAAGCATTTAGTTACCAGCTAGCTTCTAACTGAAGTTCAAATAAACCATATGCAGGAAATTATAAGATATCTTCTCAAAGCGTATGTATCACAAATTTAGTTACTAGGTATTTAGAAAAAGAGAGGAACAACTCACAAGGTTATAAATGCACATAAGCGCTAACACTCTGATTTCAGAACGCAACTTATGTATCTACATTCAAGTACAAAAAAATAACAACATCACGGGTGGCCAAAGCACTAGCTAACCAGACATTTAACAACGATATCCACTGTACTAAAATCAAATATTTGCAATTAAGGGTTGGTATTTACTCTATCAGAATAGGTAAGGCAACAAATATGAACCATCTAGATGTTGTTCAAACTGAAATTGCATCAAACTGACAGAAAAGTCAGGAGTTTATCAGGTCGTTCAAACTGAGGAGAATAAATCCGACATAGAATGTGACAAACCAAGTCTTGTGCTGCTGCTTGCGGTTCTGTCAGACCTGCAAACTTATACGATCAAACTGATATTATTTATGAGTTAAATCTATAAGAACAAAGCTGTCTTTAGACCTGCAAACTGATACGATCAAAGTTATAAACAAGAATTTTGCAAGGTTTGTCTACACTAATTTTGCTAGTTAAGTTTATTTATTTTGGCTTGCTGCAATCTAAAGAGCATCACAAAACAATTCGAAATTGGATCAGAAGTTCAGAGCTTGCAAGATTAGTGAATAAATCCTGCTTATCCTTGTATAAACAAGAGCAAATTATCTGCACATGTATCACCCAAGCTACCACAAGATATCTAGCACTAGCTAGCAGCCGCCCAAACAAGCATCTATTAAACCAAGTATACAGAAACTACTTGCAGCAGTTGCAATTCTTCTCCCACAAAAACAGAAAAACCTACAACTGGATGTACAAGTAGATACAAATCAAGGTGAGATATTCTCGGCATGCAGTAGCTTGTATGACGCTGACATGAAGGAAACAGTGCAGATCAAGTAATTTGGTCTCACCTGCAGCACACGAGCCGAGTTGAGAACGGCCGGTGGGAGGAGCAGCAGGATACAGGTCAGGGAGGTGGCCGGTGAAGACGGACGGTAGCAGCACGCTGGGCTTGAGGTCCGGCCGCGTCCAAGGCCTGTCCGCCGAGGTGGACCACCACCTACGCCGCAAACCCTAGGTCATGGGCGCGCCGCGGTCCAGCCAGCTCAACGGAACGCGCATCACTGCACACGGGCGAGCCAGCCAGCCGTGACGCCGTTGCTCCTGGGCAGCGGGGCATCTCTCTCCGGCAAGGCTGATGCGCGGCCGTCGATCTGGTGCTCACCGGCGTCGATCCGCATCAGCTCGTCCCTGTCGGCGTCGGAGGAGAGCTGCAACTGGCGGAGGGGAGGAGTAGTTGACGGAGGAGAAGGCGGCGCGGAGGGGAGAAGGGGACGGTGGTGGGGAGAAGTGGATCGAGGCCGGATGCGGGAAGAGAAGGCGAGCGTGCGGGCGAGAGAGAGGATAAGGAGAGAGAATTAGGGGCTGCGCTGCGGGGATAGGGTTTGGGTATTTATATGAATAAAATTAATTTGCACACGGAGCTTAAATTCCACCGTTGCCAATATATCGGAAACAGTTAAAAAAAATTGTCCGTTGCCGATGTGTCGCGAATTCTGTACCGGATAGCCGCGGAATTTTTTTAACCGTTGCCTTCGTGAGCGCGGACTGTTGCCTTTTTGCTGCCGTTTCCATTGAGGGGTATCCTTTGTGTCGTTCTGTACTAGTGAGTAGGCCGGGGCCGGCGTGGGGTGGTCGGGGCACGACGGCATGGAGGAGGACGCCAAGGCCGGCGTCGGGTGGTCGGGGCACGGCGGGGCTGAGCAGCATGCGAGTGGGCGGCGGCGCACGGGGTGGGCGGCGGGTAGGGGCGTGCGAGGCTGCGGCGACGGCGGCGGTCCGGGATGCTGGGCAGTGGGCGGGGAGGCGGCGCGGGGCGATGGAGGATAGAGGGGACGGCGCGGCAGGGGGTGGCGGGCGGGGAGGCGGCGGGTTGGGGCGAATGGGGCGGGGCGGCGCGGGGCGGGGTGGCGGCCGACGGCGGCGGCGAATGGGGACGGCGGCGCGGCAGGAGGTTAGGGTTAGAGAGAGAGGAGGCGCGGGTGGGGGAAAGGGAAAGAGAGAGAGGCCCGGCCGGTAAGTGGACCGGCCACACTTACCGCTGGCGGACGGGCCGAGTGTCCGCCAGCGGTATATGGTTACCCCTTGCGCACGGCGAGCTTTGTCCGCCAGCGGTATTTTTTTAAATTTTCTGTTTTGTTTTTTTATTCTGTTTTTTTTTGTTATTATTTAGTATTTTCAAGTACAGTTGTGCATAGCGAAAGAGGTTGTGTGCATATAAATAAATATTCATACACATCATTGTTCAAAACATCTTAATTAAATTACAACTTTTTTGCAATAACACACACACACATGTGTGTCATCTCGCGCTTTTCTCTTAGCGTTTGGCCTTCTTCTTGCCTTTTTTGGTCTTAGTTGCATAATTCAGCCCCACATTATGACCTCTTCTTAAGAATGGAAGACCTCCTTTCGTGGGTAGCGTAGTTCTGCTTCTTCTTGATGTGTATGGCATGTTATCATTACTGGGTTTGCGCGTACGGTAAATTAAAATTTTCACGTATTGCTACGCAACCCTACTCCAAAGATCTACTATGAAGATACATGCGAATACGAAGATCCAAAGATCTAGTTTAGTATACGTTACCAACACCGTAGATTGCGGAAGAACGTGTTGATGACGTAGTCGATGTAGCCGTACGCGGTCTCTTCTCAACCAAGCCTGGTAGAGAGATTCCGACGCCTTCTTCTCCTTCGCTTCACCACCTTGTTCAACAGCTGAAGGGTGCAACGTCTATGACGAGGAACCCCTCCGAGAGCTTGTACACGTACACTGGAAAGGTTCAGCAGGGCTTTGCCGTCCAAGCTTGAAGTCTGCTGGTGTATATGAAGATGGGCTGCATTTCCCTGTTTCCAGTATTTCGTCCATGATTTTATTTCTCCATGCTTCGTCATTTCAATTGGTTTTGAAAGAATTGGAGTGATTCCATTCTATATTTCAGTGATTCGGCTAACTAGAATATAACCCTTTTTCCATTTGTCACTCTAATATTGCAGAGCAACATGGTGCGAAAGTTTCCGTAAATGATGTCATCCTAAAAGCTGTGGCATATGCCTTGAGGAATTTCTGTGAACTAAATGGTAATGCCGCAACATTTTGCGAAATTGATCCTTTAGATGAACAATTTCAACATACTTCCGTATGCGATGGGCTGCATTTGTCTGTTTCCAGTATTTCGTCCATGATTTGTTTCTCCATGATTCGTCATTTCAGTTGGTTTTGAAAGAGTTGGCGGCTCAAAGGAGACCCTTGCCCTCTTTCCAATAGCTTTTTGTTTATTATTATACCAAGTTATGACATACTATAATTTATACTCAGCTTTTTGTGGGCAGTGCTTCAGTTTAAAACAATTCAAATACTTTTTTCTATATAGCATTTCTGGTTATCTCTTTTGCCTCCTTTTCAGACATAGATGATTTTGATGGTTTGGACTGCCTGATACCTTTTCATCCAGTGTCAAAGGAGACCAAGGTTTAATGCAAGCAATTAATTATCAGGTTGACTAACTTTTTTTGGTTCCTTACTTCAGGCCTGTTCCACAGATGTGTGGTCGTGTTTGATTTGTTTGTTCCTCCTGGTCTATTGTTTTCGTCTCGTGGACTGCTGGTTTATTGTGTTTGTACAGTAGTTTGCTCTCTGATATGCTTATTTTCTTTCTAGCTAGCTTCAAAATGGTTATTCAACGAGACAAAAACATCACAAGTAACGATTTGCAAGCGAGCGGGCATAATAAACATGCTTATTTTAGGGTGATATGCTTATTTTATGCCGATACATCTATTCTATAGTTACTTGTGATGCCAAAACACATTTGAGAATAAACATGCATCTACAACCGCTGATTAAGCATCTCAATAATCAGGCATGGCTTGATTCTCTGCTTGATTTGTGTCTCCCTTTTTACAGAGATATATATTGGTTCTTGAATTTGTAGTAGCCGTTTCTACGTGAGTTCAGTCATTAAGTCGATAACTAATTTTCTCTACTACTGTCTTGATGGTTTTCATTTCCTCTATAGCTGATCTTCATTTTGGCCTATTATACATTTGTACTAAGTTATGTACCGGTGTCCTTTTATGCATGTCCGAATATAATCCCACCGTTTTTAATGCTGTCAGGAGTTTATTTTGCTGGTATTCATTTTCTGTAGCTGCTCTATATTTTGATGAGTTCAGATTTTTTGCTCTGTGTTATTTTGGAAACATCATATCCATCAAAGAATTTCTATGAATGGAATGGAGTCATTGGCTTAAAATTGATGAATGCAAGGTACATGTTCACTTTTTATATTATGACCATGCAGATATTCGTGTCCCAATACCTATTTCTTACGTCCTAGAAAATTCTTATGGGTTCTTGGGATCTGTTACTTTAAGATCAGTTTTTTGGGATTATTTTCTTAATGCTTTTAAGGTTTGCTACCTCTGTTCTTTGGAAGTTTAATGGTTAAGTTTAATCTTTGGACCATGCCATGTTCGGTTAGTAACAATGCTATTTTGTTCTTGCTACATTATGTCAATGACAAATGTATTTTTCTGAATGCACCGTGCTGTTTGTGCCCATTTGAGCTTCCATTAGTTCAGTGCATCATTCTTTTGAGGATTTCAGCCTGTTCACCCTCAGCTAAACGAGCTTTGACATAGCTCCTACTCCATGTGGTAATTTATTGCTTAGCTCCCAGTAATCGCAGTTAACATTTTTTGGTGACCTGGTGAGGCATCTGTTTAGCAAATGGTACAAAACATTTATCCTGAAGGCCTCCACATTTTGAGCAACTTATTTGATATTGAAAAATTCCTTTAGTGACATAGGCTTGCTTTATAGATTGCTAATTAATCTTCTACTGCCACACTTCTTTCTAAAATGCTTACATAGATATCAGAAAGCATTTTTGTATTATTTTTAATTAATAGTATTCCTCCTGTTTTGTCAGCCTTGGTAGATAAAAGGGAAGTTCTACTGCTGCTCAAAGATTCAGACATGGGACACATAATATATCATCTCTTACAATGCTTATCATCCGTATCTTGGTTGCAGTCTAGGTATTGAAAGTTGAGGTGAGGTCTAGAGTCTAGACATTCCATAACCTTTGTTTTCTAGGTATTGGTGGATTATGAACGAATATTAATTAAATAGTACGGTTTCTTTCAAGTAAATGTTAGGCAAGGTCATCAGACTACGACGTGACCATGCAGACATAACAACCAAGTGTTGGATAAATCCTTTTATTCTCATTCTAAATATTCCTTAACCTCTAATTTTGTAGCGTACAACTGGCCTTCAATTTTACAATATTATTATGTCTCTCTCAATTATTAAAGGTGCTTAATATTGCCCTGATTCCCCTCTCGGTTATGAGAGTTAAGCTATAGTATACAATATAAGAGTGATTCTTGGACACATATTTTTGTACCAAATGCTATTTCGCTTCTTTATTCGGTACAAACCTAAAGCCAATGCTTGTTTCAGTTCACACTTGTTTCTGAGATCAGCTTTCTATATTGCTATGCTCAGGCTAAGAAATAAAGAGAAGAATAAATGTTAGGCAAGGTAATCAGACTACGACGTGACCATGCAGACATAACAACCAAGTGTTGGATAAATCCTTTTATCCTCATTCTAAATATTCCTTAACCTCTATTTTTGTAGCGTACAACTTGCCTTCAATTTTACAATATTATCATGTCTCTCTCAATTATTAAAGGTGCTTAATATTGCCCTGATTCCCCTCTCGGTTATGAGAGTTAAGCTATACTCGATACAATATAAGAGTGATTCTTGGACACATATTTTTTACCAAATGCTATGTTGCTTCTTTATTCAGTACAAACCTAAAGCCAATGCTTGTTTCAGTTCACACTTAATTCTCAGATCAGTTTTCTATATTGCTCTGCTCAGGCTAAGAAATAAAGAGAAGAATAAATGTTAGGCAAGGTAATCAGACTACGACGTGACCATGCAGACATAACAACCAAGTGTTGGATAAATCCTTTTATCCTCATTCTAAATATTCCTTAACCTCTATTTTTGTAGCGTACAACTTGCCTTCAATTTTACAATATTATCATGTCTCTCTCAATTATTAAAGGTGCTTAATATTGCCCTGATTCCCCTCTGGGTTATGAGAGTTAAGCTATACTCGATACAATATAAGAGTGATTCTTGGACACATATTTTTTACCAAATGCTATGTTGCTTCTTTATTCAGTACAAACCTAAAGCCAATGCTTGTTTCAGTTCACACTTAATTCTCAGATCAGTTTTCTATATTGCTCTGCTCAGGCTAAGAAATAAAGAGAAGAATAAGTGCTGTTGTGGTCTTGTGGATTTGTTGGGACATTCGGCATATGTGAATTATATCTCAGGACTGCCCCGTTAGTTTTGGGGTTAATGAAATAGAGAGAAGGGTCTTTAATCTTCAACCCCTTCTAACAGTAATGTTTATTGTCTGCAGGACATTGTGTGCTTTCACGGTTTGGATATTTTTTTATCTTTGAAGCGAACAAAAAACAATAGCAGTGACTATTGTCGCCATGTTCTCTTTATTTGTGTAAGTTTCTTAACTTCATTTATACTTACCTTTTGATTATTTCAGTGAGCTCATATACTATACTTGTAGTTTTGGTTAGAGCTGATTATTGTGTTCATTCATATATTGCAGCAGATTCAAAACACTTGCAACCTTTAATAATTGGGAAAGCTTAGGACTTAATTTACAAAGAAATATCAGTTGTAAATTAATTGATTGCAGCCTTTTATCATATGATTTTGAAAATCTGAGCAACATCATTTCTAAAATTAAGTTCTGACAACCCATATATAACCTGCAGGTTTAATGATCTCAAGCGAGTAAGCTAAGATATGTGCTACTTACTAAAGAAATATACCTTGACAGGTATATATAAGTTCAGTATGACCGAGACAAGTGTAGTAATGCCAGTACTGACGTAAGCCGTACCGATACCAACTTCTGATTTTGAATTGATGTTCTGATCATCGGGATTAATTGACTCTGAGTTGCCGACAAACGGATCCACCATACTTGGAATTTACATGTTCGTGCTTCTTGGATGCTTATAATTAACAACCCTAAGATCAACATCAACGAATCTCAATTCCACACAACGACGTGCACATAGAGTAGATACGACTTGTGGCTTAAATACAACCTCGATTCCAACATTTTAACCAATATATATAGTTTATTTTTCATTACGAAATAGCTGTACAAAATTTAAACATGGATAACAATATACACAAAATATATAAAACTTAAGGCTACATTGCGGTCTTTTCTTTCGCCACCTGCGCCAGGGGCGCAACCGGTCATCTAGTTCCAAACAAAACCTGAATACCACAGCTAGCAGTTAACAGAGGCGAGTGATTGGATTCTCTCACCGGCGAACCTCCGATGATCCCCGGCTGAGGTCGATGTAGGCTGTGCCTCCTACTCTCCTCCGCCTGCACTTGACAACAACCAGCATTGGTGAGAGCGAAACCCTAGGTAGGATGCCAGGACGGAGAAGAGAGGAGGGATGACCTGGAGGAGGCGGTGCTGGAGGATTGGCGTCGCGGGCCTCCCAGAACTCGTGCTGGAGCGCTGACGGCCTCCAACCGCGCGCGCCTCCACCCGCGGCAGCATCGCCGCGACCCGGCCGTACACGCGCAGCCACTCGCCATGTCGGCGGGAGAGTGGAGATGTCCGGAGATGGCAGCTGCGAGTGACACTACACAGTAAACGCTGCACACTGCTTCGGATGCATCACAGTAGTACACAATATTTTGTTGTTGAGAAACATAGTACAACGCAGACGCTCACATACACGCGCATACACTCACCCCTATGAACACACACACGCACACCCTACCCCTATGAGCACCTCCAAAAGACTGAGCCAGCGGTTGGGTCTTGAGATTGACGAAGTCACCACGGGCGTCTCGCTGTCGACGGGAACGTCGCCTCGCACTGAAAGAATATTCCGCCTAAATGAGAAACATCAACGTCAAACCTGGGGTTTGAACTCTGGTTGGATGGGGGTACAACCACCCACCGGGTCAGTTCCCATCAGTTCGGACTTTTGGGATAATTAGCTAGTGCATCTGTCTAATATGGTATCAGAGCCAAGAGGTCTCAAGTTCAAGACCCAGCCAACGCACTATTTATCTAAAAGTAGTTGCATCTTTCATCGGTCCCACGTCTGAGGGTCTTCCTGTACGTCACAGCCTAGACGTGAGGGGGAATGTTAAATATAAAGCATAGCCTTTTCTATCAGTTCGGACTTTTGGGATAATTTACTAGTACATCTGTCTAATACTAACCATCTTGCCACAGGCAAGTTCTCAGTAAATCATTGATTTGACCAACATGATACATGTATATATTAGTATAAATCTATCATTAATTACGAAATTCAGAGGTTACATTTTCTGCAATATGGGTAGTAGTCATCTTTTTCCTCTGCATGGCAGCATAAGACATACAAATCGAGAGAAGGATGAACATCATATGAATTCTCCCTCTCCATCCAGAAAGGGAGGAACATCCTGACCGGACGCATCATAACACCATCGTCTACGAACTAGATCTCCACGGATCCGTGATCCAGGAGCACCAAAAGTTCAAAACCACTCGGCCACTAGGGCGAACACGCCACCCACATGTCGTCGCTGGCTAGGGAGAGGAAGGATGGCGGAATTATTTTTCGAGTATGTCGACCACCTCACCAGTTCGATGCGGCAGCCCTAAACTTACCTTATTTAAACACCGGGAGACATGGAACGAGATCCCCACTCGCTCCTGACGCCGAAGCCTGATCTTCTCTCTCTATCTCTCTCTCTCTCTGAATCCCTATCCAATCATATCCATACCATGCATTTGAAAACACTATAATGAAAGAGCTAATAGCCGTCTTTTAATCATCCGCGGGCACCCAAAAACACCCGCCGGTGATCTGCCGGGGCCAAATTCCTCAGCTAATCACCGGCGTGGACATTTTTCCACGTCGGTGAGTTGGCGTAATCACCGGCGTGGACAGCTTAATTAGGGTCACGTCGGTGATTTGTTGGCCCAAAAAAGTTGGCATGGTGAAATATGTTACTGGCGTGCATCGTATAGGCCACGCCGGTAATGTCTCCTGCATTCAGGCGTCGTTATGAGTATACACGCCGGTAATTAGTTAGTCAGATTCGAGCTGCACGAGGCCATCAAAATACTGGTGTGCCAATAGTCCCCCACGCCGGTTATTAGTTAGTCAGATATATTGTATCTGAGTTAGTTTGAGTACCTTATTAGCTAGAGTGATTAGCGTTGTTTGTGTAGTGCAACATGTCTGTTGATCCTTCTGATCGTGGTAGCAAATGTAATATTGTTATTTTCATATTTCTTTTAGTTGTGTGTACCAGAATCTTATCCATTTATACTGATTGTGTTTGTGTCTTATCAAGTACTGTTACTAATTGTTTTTTGTTTAGACATATAACAAAGAATGTGAAATGTAACAAGTCACCGAGCGATTTTGATCTGATGGATAAGATTCATGTAAGAAATACAACTTTTCTGCATTTTTTTATTTTTGAATTACATATCTGGGTGAAGCTTGTCCATCAGATCTACAAGTCACTCACATTGAGTCCAAACTCACCACCACCACACACACAGACCACACAAACGACCCGTCCACGCCGCGCCCGCCCACACCGCCCGGTCGCGCGGTCTCCGTCCCCGTCCTCGCCGACCTCGCCGCGTCGTCCCGTCCACGTCCCCATCCCTTTTCCGTCCCTATCCTCGCCGTCGTCGCCCGATGAATCTCCGTCCCGTCCCCATCCTCGCCGCCATCGCCCGACGAATCTTCGTGATACGTCTCAAACGTATGTACAAAAACATGCAGCATGCATTATGTTTCGGGTGGCCATTGCTCCGCTAAAAAAAGACTGTTCGAGAATACTTGACAGCACTATGGATGCACAAGTCACCACCAATGGTGTCGTCGTCCCGATATGCCAAACGACGCACCCATAACAAAGATGCCGAGGAAAACAATGAATATCACGATGGTGACTCTCAAGCTTCGCACAGCAGCCACGATAGTTTTCCTCGCATTAAGGCATGTGAAGCGCATTTTGGGTGATTTCAACATTATTAGACGACAATGTGAGAAGAACAATGATAACTTTGTGCAAAGATGGCCCTTTATTTTCAATGCAATAATTGAGAGTCTTGACTTGCGAGAACTAGATCTTGCGGGTAGACAATACACTTGGGCTAATCGTAGACCGACACCAACTTATGAGAAGTTGGATAGGTTTCTTGCTAGTATTTCATGGGAGCAAAAATTTCCACTAGTTAGTGTTAGGGCTCTCACTAGAGCAGGTTCTGATCATACTCCGCTGCTTATTGACTCGGGTGAACAAGCTTACCTAGGAAATAAAGCAACTTTTTCTTTCGAGTTGTCTTGGCTTCGCCAAGAAGGTTTTCTTGAGATGGTTACTAGGGAATGGACATCGATTTCCCATGGTAATACCCCTATGGAGGTGTGGCAAAATAAGATTCGCCACCTTCGGTCGTTCTTGAGGGGATGGGCAAAAAATCTTAGTAGTGTCTATAAGATCGAGAAAGCGCGTCTCCTAGAACTTATTAACTCACTTGACATTAAAGCTGAATCATCTCCTTTAAGTGCCTCTGAGAGAGAGGCAATGCGAGATGCTAATGAAAAAGTGGCCAAACTTAGGTGTGATGAGGAGTCTAAGTGGGCTCAAAGGGCTAAAGTCAAACATGTTCAAGAAGGAGGAAATAACACAAAATATTTTCATTTGATAGCTAATGGCAAACATAGGAGAAAGAAGATCTTTCAATTAGAACAAGAAGAAGGAACTATTGTAGGACAAGAGAACATTAAGAGTTACATTACTACTTTCTACAAGGGACTATTTGGGGCACCGGCCCAAAATAATTTCTCTTTGGTAGAATCTGAAATTTCAGATATTCCACAAATATCCGCAGAGGAGAATGCCATCCTTACAGCTGATTTCACTGAGAAAGAAGTGTACGAGGCTATAATGCAAATGGAGAAGAATAAAGCACCAGGGCCAGATGGGTTCCCTGCTGAATTCTACCAAATTTTTTGGGATATTCTTAAACCGGATTTAATGAAATTGTTTGTAAGTTTCCAAAAAGGGGAACTACCTCTGTTTCATTTAAACTATGGTAACATTATTCTTCTGCCCAAAAAAGAGAATGCAGTCCAAATTCAACAATATAGACCTATTTGTCTCCTTAATGTGAGCTTTAATTTTTTTTACTAAAGTTGGCACGAATAGAGTTATGGGAGTGGCGCAAAAGGTGATAAGACCAACACAATCCGCTTTTATGCCAGGGAGTCACATTCTAGAGGGAGTGTTGATTCTACATGAGACCATCCATGAACTTCAAAGGAAGAAATTGGATGGTGTGTTATTAAAAATTGATTTTGAAAAGGCTTATGACAAGGTTAAATGGCCTTTTCTGCAACAAGTAATGCGTATGAAGGGTTTTAACCATAAGTGGTGTACATGGATCGAGAATTTTGTTAGTCGTGGAAGTGTTGGGATTAAAGTAAATGACGATCTAGGACACTATTTTTGGACTAGAAAAGGATTGAGACAGGGAGATCCGCTATCTCCTATTCTCTTTAATATCGTAGCTGATATGTTGGCCATCATAATTGCAAGGGCTAAGGAGGATGGTCAGGTAGATGGACTGATACCGCACCTTGTAGATGGAGGGGTATCAATTTTACAATACGCTGATGATACTATCCTTTTTATGAGTCACGACTTACAAAAGGCACTGAATATGAAGCTCATTTTGTGTATGTTTGAACAACTATCGGGGTTGAAAATAAACTTCCACAAGAGTGAACTCTTTTGTTTCGGTGAAGCTAGGGAAGTAGAAGAACAATACAGAAATATCTTTGGATGTGAATCTGGCTCCTTCCCTTTTAGATACTTAGGCATTCCCATACATTTCAGAAAGTTGAAAAATGGGGAGTGGAAATCTATAGAAGATAGATTCGAAAAGAAGTTAGCTAGTTGGGTCGGTAAATTGTTATCCTATGGTTACCGGCTAGTATTAATCAATTTGGTGTAAACTAGCCTATCCATGTTTATGTTATCTTTTTTTGAGGTACCTAAAGGGGTACGCAAAAGAATGGATTACTTTAGATCACGTTTTTTCTGGCAAAGTGATGGCCATAAAAAAAAGTATAGACTTACTAGATGGAACATCATTTGTCGACCAAAAAATCAAGGGTGTCTCGGCATAGAGGATTAAGAATTAAAAAATAAAAACTTGTTATGCAAATGGCTTTTCAAACTTATGACGGGTGACGGTGTTTGGCATGAGCTAATACACAATAAATATCTACATTCTAAATCTCTATCACAGGTTAAAGCAAAACCTACTGACTCACCCTTCTGGAAAGGCCTCATGAAGGTCAAAGATGAGTTCTTTGACAGAGGCTCTTTTGATGTTGGTAACGGCGAAAGTATTCGGTTCTGGGAGGATACTTGGTTGGGGGACAAGCCCCTATCTAGTCAATATCCATCCCTGTATAACATAGTTCACCGAAAGGGGGTCTCAGTGTCTTCCGTTTTGGGGAATGCGCCTCCTCCTAATATAAGTTTTAGGAGAGTTTTAACCGGGACCAGGTGGGATAGATGGCTTCACCTAGTTAACAGGTTAATGCGCATTCATTTGTCACTTGAACCGGATATTTTTAAATGGGGTTTAACCAAATAAGGAAAGTATACGGTAAAGTCTATGTATCTTGACTACTTGAGTGATAATACTAGGTTCCTACGTAAACATATTTGGAAGATGAAAGTACCACTAAAAATAAAGATTTTTATGTGGTTTCTTATGCGCAAAGAAATTTTAACTAAAGACAACCTTGATAAAAGAAACTGGGATGGCTCTAAAAAATGTTGTTTTTGTGATCAAGATGAGACAATTCAGCACTTTATTTTTGTCATGCCCACTAGCTAAGGTAGTATGGCGTATTGTGTACATAGCCTTCAACTTACCTCCCCCTAACAATATAGATAACTTGTTTGGCAACTGGCTCAGGGGAGTGGATAGTAAAGAGAGAGTAAACATCCGAGTGGGTGTATGTGCTTTGCTCTGGGCTATATGGAACATACGCAATGACTATATCTTTAACAATGCAAAATCATCTTCTTTTATGCAGGTTATACCTTTGGCTACCCATTGGATCCGTACGTGGTCCTACCTACAGTCAACGGATCACCGCAGCGCGCTGGATTCTGGATGCAACCGGCTGGAATTGGTGGCACGGGATTTGTACAACCGATTCAGCTGGCGTTTTGATCTTAGGATATCATTTTGATGCAGTGTCATTATTTGATGTCCGTCGTATTTAGATGGTTGATACATGTTTCAACCCTTTGTGATCCGTGATGTAAACTTTTGTGATACCTGACTTCAAATAAATGAAATAAAAGCCGCATGCATCAATCGATGCAGAGGCTGGGCTGCCCTTTTCGAAAAAGAAAAAAAAAGGCATGTGAAGCGCGCACACTCGGCATGTAGTGGAATTCAAGAGTTCGCCTGCCTCGAAGAGTAGGGCGTCATGTGGCTAGATTGAACAAAGTGTCTCTAGATGTTGCAGCCATTGGTTGATCAACTATGGGTCCTAATTTTCCATGCCATCGTTTTCCTTGAATATCCCGACAATCCCCCAATTAATTATTATTTTTGAACCTCTATTCATTGACACTTAATTATCTTGGATTAAATTCAATTTACTAGCTTTAGGTTATCTGGAAGAATAAATAAAAATCTTATAAAATCTGAAAATATAATCTTTGTTATTTGCATTAATAATAAGCATTGATGTCATTACAAAATCTAAAGATCTTAAAAAATATAGAGTAATAATAAGCATTAATGTCACAAACCCTATAAAGATTGATCTCTTCCACCACCACAACTAAGATAACCAACCATATACTACATTTTCAGTTCACACGTCCACATCTAACAAACATGGCGCGAAGGTCCACAATTCCGATGCTGGTTCTGATCCTCGCATGCATCGTGCTTTCATCTGGTACCTACCTACATGTTTCTTATGCGTGCACATTTCGTCTTTTGGCAATCAAGTTGTATTACCCTTTGTGTTGTGAATATTTTAATATTAATATTTCATGATGTGATATTTTAACCTTACAGATGTAGAAGCTCACTGTTCTGATTATATGATCCCGCTGACAAAGAGTTGTGCTGATGCATGTGGGGTGGAGTGCTTGGCGCTGTTGTGGCGTATATCTTGCCCAAATTGCGGCATCAGTAATAACACCGGGTGCTATCAAGATGAATGCCGCTGCGAGATATGCACCGATATTTGATCTATGAATCAATCTTTCCCATGTGTGGATGAATTAAGAGTAAAAGTTTTGTTCTCGTGTCCGTGGAAAGAATGTGTGTGCTGTAAATCTCGATCCGACGTTTCTGTCGATCGTAACATAATACGAATCGGTTTCGATTCCATCCATATTTATATGCCGGACCGATCGATCGAGATCAACCGTGCCATATTCAGCTCCGCCCGCCGTCTCTCCCGCACAAAAGTTCCGTCCGCAGATCGCCGCTGATGGCGTCCGGGTCCCCATCGGCCGACGGCTCTACTCCCCTTCTTCGCAATCGCAGGGGCCTGATCTCGTGCTTACACAGCCCCGGCTGCCGCACCCACGACCAACACGATGCCGCGGCTCTTCTCTCCGACCGTGATCTCCACAAAGCCATCAACGAGTGTTGGGTTTCGCCCACGGATCGATCACATCAACATATCACGAATACGACGCACTCAAAATCTTATAGCCAAGGGCTCTGCCCTTTGTTTTTCTTTATTTCTCTCAATTTTCTCTTGGTACAACTTGTGTTACACGACCTGTGCATATATATGCACAGCCGACCTACAACCATCTAAACCCACTCGTATACGAACTCCTACTTAAACGCACGCATAGTACTAGTTCAACTCACGTTAAACTAGGACTCCAATCCTAACACACGTACTAACTACTAATATTAGGAAACCAACCAAACCAGCTAGCTATACTACTAGCACACGGACAACACTTTCCAAATTCAACTTGAACACAACTAGACAATATTGGATTATTTCCAACATTCTCCCCCTAATCTAAATTGTCATCTCCTTGTGCTCCTCTTGGTCTTGACGCCTTTGCAGTTTCACAACTCGACGACTCAACTCAACGCGTCCTCCGGATTACCAGTCCACGCTGTCGCATCTTAGCGTGCCACATCAAGACTAAACGCATAGTCTCATGCAGGTAACTCATCTTAACCGGTTCGCATCCATCTTCACGTTGGTCTTCGTCTTCTCGTTGAGACACGCAGATAGCCACCCACTATCTTGCCTTCGCGCACGTCTTCGCTCCTTGCAGATACACCTTCGTTGAAGCACCTCGACCGTGACGTCTCACATCTTCGCCCCTTGAAGATACACCACACTGGAGCCCCTCGACCATGACGCGCTTCAACTGCAACGAACATCCCACACACCAGCACTTGAACACAATTTCACACCTTATCCTGTTGTCGGTGACGCAACCGAACAACTCTTCGCGTCTGGCGGCAACACAACTCGTCATGTACGCGCAACACATCTTTCCATACATGAACTCGCCAGAACTTGTTTAACTTTGCCCAAGATCGAACGCACGATCTTGCGGCAATTCCACTGGTCCAGCGGCAACACAACTCGCCGTATACGGGCAACACAACTTCCGCATACAAACTCGCCGGAACTTCGATCACGAACGGAATCACAAGGACACAATATCCTTTTTCCACTCGCTCCTCCACATAATTTTCTCCGTCAGTAACACAACTGTCGAAGAAAAACTCACAACCATAAGCTCTTGGACACATCTAGCAAGAACTCATGCGCACACCTTCACAATCTCATCCATACTCCCCCCTGATGATGATCTTGACGAGATGTACCGATACCGCGCCTCGGCACCACCGCTCCCACCAACGATCGCCTACCTCCACCGACTTGCCGACGACAACTCCTGTCGTCTCCTCGGTGCCGCTCCGCCGAACAACGATCGCCCGCCCCGAGGCGCTATTACGGGTCGCCTCCCCGGGGCAAGCGTGACTTCAAATCTTCGACCTCGCTCTGATACCAATTGTTGGGTTTCGCCCACGGATCGATCACATCAACATATCACGAACACGACGCACTCAAAATCTTATAGCCAAGGGCTCGTATCGTGCCCTTTGTTTTTCTTTATTTCTCTCAATTTTCTCTTGGTACAACTTGTGTTACACGACCTATGCATATATATGCACAGCCGACCTACAACCATCTAAACCCACTCGTATACGAACTCCTACTTATACGCACGCATAGTACTAGTTCAACTCACGTTAAACTAGGACTCCAATTTTCGCAAAAAAAAAAAAAACTAGGACTCCAATCCTAGATTTTTTTTCCCCTAGGCTACGTCTAGGGTTTTGATATCCTCTGGCGGCGAGCCGCCTGAGTTCCACATATCTCCGGTGATCGTCGTGGTTCTCGGCTAGTCTCTATTCGAAGCCCACGAGAATTACCCCCCCGCCGTCCGGCCTCTCGTGGTGGAGGTTTGCATGGCGGAACCCGTGGCAGGCGGAATCTGGCAATCCGACGCATGAGGTTAGTTTTGAAGACAGGTTTGATGGGCTTAGTCTCCATGGTGAGGAGGAAGATGAGCTTGATCTCTCAGCGGAGCTAGAAGGGCTGATCAAAGAGGTTAGATGGTTGGGAATTTTCAGAGTTCATACGACCAAAAGTTTTAGTCATGCTGCTTTATTCAAGCAGATGCGTAATGCCTGGGCGTCGGCCCAGGATGTGATCTTTAAAGGCGTAGGAACAAATCTGTTCCTAGTCCAATTTCAATGTCTGGGTGATTGGAACAGAGTTATGGAGGGAGGACCATGGCTCTTTCGTAATGCTGCAGTTGTGCTGGAAGAATACGATGGATTCACGAACGTACATGAGTACAAGCTGGACAAAATTCCTGTATGGGCGAGGGTCAAGAACCTACCAGATGGCCTTATGAGAAAGAAAGAATTGGCTGAAAAGGTAGCAAGAAAAATTGGGGAGCCACCTATAAAAGTGGTCGTGAATGAAGGGAGAATCAACCCTGCAAATTATTTGCGAGTTCGCGTGTTTGTGGATATACGCAAGCCACTAGTTCGATTTGTCCCTATGACCATCAAGGAAAAGAAGAGGTACCCGGTGCTGTTTGAGAAACTCCCAGATTTTGTTATTTTTGTGGATGCATTGGGCATGTGGTGGATGAATGTGGTGACGGTGTGCACGATGAAGGGACTTGTGGTTGGGGTGACTGGTTGCTCTGGCCGTTTGATCCTATTCCACCCCGCTCAGGGGGTGGTCGTGGGGGCAGTAGAGGAGGCCGGGGGGGAAGAGGAAGGGGAGCCCCTCCCGGTGATCCTAATGTTTATGAAGAAGAAGACATGGATGTTGAACAAAATGAGCTTGCTGAACTGGATAACCAGTCCAGGGGGCTGAGAAGAAGATTAGTGGACACTGACGGTAATGTTAACACAAGCAGGCCAAATGGGGTACCGTCGGGTGTTGCAGGAAAAGTACTGCGCTTGAGAATTCTTCAAGTTCTGTGGACAAAAACCTGACATCCACACCACAGAAATACCAAGACTCGAAGAGAAGGAAGAAAACAGGAGAGGAGGGAGAAGTTTCAGATGATTTGATAGGATCGGCGGCCTCCTTCGAGGAGGACCGCCGGGATCAATGATTACCTCAGGATGGAACTGCCAGGGAATGAATACTTCCCGGGCAGTTCTAGCGCTTCTGGAAGTCCAGAGGCAAATAAAACCAGATGTGATGTTTCTGTCTGAATCACATTTGTCAAAAGCTAAGGCAGAAAAGTTGATGCGCAAACTGAATTTTGATAGGTTGTTAGTTCATGAGAGTGATGGACGAAGTGGTGGTTTGATTCTGATGTGGAAGAAAGAAATAAAGATAGTGAGTAAAAGAGTGGAGAAGAATTTTATTGATGTCGTTGTGGAAGGAGAGCAACATTGGCGTCTCACGGGATTCTACGGAGAACCAAGTTGGGCCAATAAGCATAAATCATGGGATTACATTAGAGACCTTCATACGAACCTGAATATGCCGTGGCTAATGCTAGGCGACTTCAATGAAATTTTATTTTCATGGGAAAAGGAGGGTGGAGCTCCCAGATCCCTCCGACGCATGAAAGAATTTCAGGATTGCCTTTCTGATTGTGGTCTAGAAGACCTAGGATACACAGGTGACATCTTTACCTGGAGGCGAGGAAAATTGCGGGAGAGGCTCGACCGAGCGGTGGCCAATGCCGCTTGGAATAACTTGTTTCCGTTAAGCAAAGTTGCCAATGGTGAGATGACGAAAAGTGATCACCGACCGGTAACAGTGGATACTGAATTTCTTGCGAATACACATGTTTTAAATCCGGGTGTAAAAAGATTCGAAGCTAGATGGCTTCAAGAGGAGACTGTAGATCTTATTGTTCAAAATGCATGGGCCAGAGCAGCAGCTAGAGGGATCGGCCCAACTCTTATGCAAAAAACTGCTGAGGTCCATGCAGAATTGCATGCATGGGATCGACGAGAACTGAAGGGACCGAGACGTCGTATTGACGAGCTGAAGAAGGAGCTAGAGGACCTAAGGAGAGGGCCGATATCAGATGAGTCTATAGCTGATCAAAAGGAGATTTCTTTGAAAATAGAGCTTCTACTAGAACAAGAAGAACTCCATTGGTTGCAACGTGGGCGTGCAAACTGGCTACGTCACGGGGATAGAAATACTAGTTTCTTTCACAATTTTGCGAGTGCAAGGAAAAAGAAAAACACGATCAAGTATATTGTGGATGATTCCGGTGATAAATGGGAAGACCCTGAAGGTATGAGTAATCTTATAAAATTCTACTTTGAGGGCCTTTTTACATCTGAAGTGCAGGACCCAGCCGAAGCAGTGCTTGACAAAGTTCCTAGAAAAGTTACAAATGAAATGAATCACAGTCTGGTCCGGCCTTTCACTGAAGAAGAAGTGAGAAAAGCTTTGTTCCAAATTGGAGACCTAAAGGCCCCCGGGCCGGATGGATTACATGCAGTGTTTTACAAAAGATATTGGGCTATGCTTGGATCTGATCTGACACAAGAAGTTCTGCAAGCTGTGAACTCGGGTGTCATACCTGAGGGCTGGAATGATACTGTTGTGGTGCTAATCCCAAAGGTGGAAAATGCGGAGAAACTTTCACAATTCCGTCCTATTAGTTTGTGCAATGTGGTATATAAAGTCATTTCAAAAATGTTGGCAAACAGACTCAAACTTATTCTACCGGAAATCATCAGCCAACACCAAAGTGCATTTGTCCCAGGACGATTAATCACGGACAATATTCTGATAGCATATGAGAGCATTCATACGATAAAAAAGAAGAAAGGAAAGGCAGGCTTGTGTGCAGTAAAACTCGACATGCACAAGGCATACGATAGAGTCGAGTGGTGTTTTCTGGAAAAAATGATGACTAGGTTGGGCTTCGATCAGCGATGGGTGAAAATGATTATGGCATGTGTTAAATCAGTCCGTTATCGAGTTCGTTTCAACTCCAATGAGACGGACATGTTCAAGCCCACAAGAGGAATTCGGCAAGGTGATCCGCTTTCACCGTATCTCTTCTTAATATGTGCTGAAGGCCTTTCATGCCTGCTTTCACATGCTGAAACTACCGGTGCTTTAACTGGAGTTAAAGTATGTCGTGAAGCGCCTACTGTATCCCATCTTTTGTTTGCGGATGACTCGTTAATTTTGATGAAGGCAGACGGAGGTAATGCAAGAGCTCTTAAACAGGTTCTTGATTCTTATTGTGGGAGTTCGGGTCAACTAGTAAGTGCAAGTAAGTGTAGCATATTTTTTAGCCCAAACACTACTGTTGATATGAGAGTTGAGGTTTGTGAAATTCTGGATATATGGACAGAATCTCTGAATGATAAGTACCTCGGGTTACCAGCCATGGTGGGCGTTGATAGAAGCGACTGTTTCAAGTATCTTATTGAGAGAGTACTTGCTATCATCAGTGGTTGGAAGGAGAAAATGCTATCCATGGGAGGAAAAGAACTATTAATTAAGGCGGTTGCTCAAGCTATACCGGTATTTGCGATGACAGTATTCAATATCCCAAAGAAAATTATGAAGGGAATCACTGATGCTATTTCGCAACTATGGTGGGGTGATGATGAAGACCGTAAGAAAATGCATTGGTTAGCTTGGTGGAAATTATGTATCCCTAAAGAGAGTGGAGGTATGGGTTTCCGAGATCTTCACACTTTTAATACAGCAATGTTAGCAAAGCAGTGTTGGAGGCTTATGGAAGATCCAGATTCCTTATGTGCTAGGGTACTGCGTGCAAGATACTACCCGGATGGTAATCTTCTAAAAGCAAAATTAAAGAGTGGTAGCTCCTTTACATGGCAAAGTATTATTTATGGTGTTCAATGTCTGAATCGTGGGAGCATTTGGAGAGTGGGAACAGGTGACCAAATTGATATATGGAATGATGCTTGGATTCCAACCAGCCCCAACAGAATGGTGTACACACCAAGGGGGAGAATTATGCTGAGTAAGGTTTCAGATTTGATAAATCCTAGTACGGGTACATGGGATGAAGTATTAATTAGAGAAAATTTCTGGAGCGTTGATGCTAATAGGATTCTAGAAATTCCTATATCACCATCGGGTATGCAGGATTTTGTTGCGTGGCATTATACAAAAACTGGTCTCTTTTCAGTACGTTCTGCATATCACACGGAGTGGGAGTACCAATTCGGAAGACGTAATCCGAATGTGATGGATATTGGAGGTTCGCAAGGATGTAAGGTATGGAAAAAATTGTGGGGACTAAAATTACCAGCGAAGATTAAAATATTCGGTTGGAGGACATTACATGGCCTAATTCCATGTCTTGGTGTTTTGGCGAATAGGCATATATCTACAACTAGTCAATGTCCAATATGCAATATTGGGTGCGAGGACATCCTCCATACTCTTTTTACCTGTCCACGTGCTAAACTAGTGTGGCAAGGACTGGGTATTGCGGACAAAATTGAGGAAGCTATGCTTGATCGATCAGGTTCCATGGTACTGGAGTATATGATTTTAAACCTCGGCCAAAATCTGTCGCTGACTGGGGTTGATTTACCAAAACTAATTCTTACAGGTGCATGGTATATCTGGTGGGAGAGGAGACAGTACACGCATGGTGAAGATCTTCAACCTGTTTACAGGAGTGCTATGTCCATTGGTGTGCTAGCGACTAATTATTGGCGAGCGCAAAGAAACCAGTCGAGAGGAAGAAAGAACACTGGACTCGACCACCACAAGGTATAACTAAAATTAATGTTGATGCAGCCTATGATATGGACCAGGGTCGTGGAAGTATGGGAGTTATAGCCCGTGACACTTGTGGAAAATTTATGGCGGCAAGCTGCAAGGAGATCCAATTTGTGGTTGATCCTTTTATGGCGGAAGCATATGCTTTACGAGAGGGACTGAGCATCGCTCAGTACCTAGGATGTAACAATTTCATCATTCAATCGGACAATTCCCAAGTGATAGATACTATGAAGGATGGGGTTTTTTCTGCTACTTCATCGGCAGCTATCCTTGATGATTGTAGATTACTTGCTACGGGCTTTAGAGAAATTAAGTTTGAGCATTGTAACAGGGAGGCCAATGAGGTGGCTCATGTGTTGGCTAGGTATAGCTTTGATTCTCGTATTGATTGTATCTGGGACGATGATCCCCCAAGCTTTATCTTGCCAAAACTTGTAAACGATGTAACTCTGTTTATCTGAGGCAGCAAGTTTGTTGACGCACTCTTTTCCTTACTAGGGTACCTACGGGGACTGGAAGGTTTTTAATGAGTCGGGCTTGCTGACCTAATATATAGTGGTGGAAAATTCAAAAAAAAAGGACTCCAATCCTAACACACGTACTAACTACTAATATTAGGAAACCAACCAAACCAGCTAGCTATACTACTAGCACACGGACAACACTTTCCAAATTCAACTTGAACACAACTAGACAATATTGGATTATTTCCAACAACGAGCTCATCCTCGGCTTCTACAAGGAGGCGTTCGAGCGGCTGCCCCGAAAGAACGACGCCATGACGGACCTCCTCAACACCGGCGGCCTATGCCTCGGCCTCCTGGACCCCGTCTCCAACATCGTCCTCAACACCCTCGCGCTACTACCTTACCGGAACCACGCCTCCTCCGCTCCACCGGCGACACAAGCCTGGGCCGATTTCCCCAAACCCAACGACGTTAACTACACTTGGTTCATGGCGGCAAACCAGTCCTGCTACGGCCTCGTCCACTTCCTCGTCTCCTACTACGGGGGCTGCCTCACCGACCAACAGGCCTTCCGCTACCTCTACTGGGCCGGAGCCGACCTCCCTCTCGCCGTCATGCTCATCCAACACGATCTCTATCAGCAGCCGCACGCCCTTGACCCAGACCAAGGATTTGGATTTCGGTTTTGCAAATTTACAGGTACTGAGCGAAATGGCCAAAATTCGGTAATTTCGGAAATTTCGGTGAAATTCCGGACGAAAAGCAAGAAGCAACATTTGAAACTTAGAACAAAAACTGACCGAAATTTGACAAAAAATTGAATTTTCGAGCAAATTTTAACTTAACTTTAATTATTTAATTTTATTCTACCAAAATTCACCATAATTTAGAAGATTTCGTCCGGTAAATACTTTTACCGGTCATGACCGAAATGGCCGAATTTCGGACGAATTTCGGTTTTCTCGGACGAAATCCAAATCCCTGACCCAGACTCCCCGAGGACACAAACTGCACTCAAGTCGGCTGCCAAAAGAGCAGGTCACCCTGAGCCCAACACCCTGGTGCAGCTAATGGCGACCCGGCTCTACACCGATCACGGCTTTGCCCTTCTCAAGAAGCAATTTTTTGTAGAGGAGGGTGGTGTTACTTCTCTCACCTCCAAAGATTTTAGAGCCATCCACCGTCTACTGCATCGCCCCTATGACAGCCTCACACCAGACATCCCCACCGTCGAGCGCACCATGACCTCCGTCGACGTCATCTCTACCGACGACGGCAGCACCATCACCACCACCACCACAACCACCACTGTTCGCCGAGCTGCTCATCACATCACGTCACTAAGGCATACTGACGACATGGCTGCGATGCTAACATCGTGCTTGACAAAGGCGTATGGTAAGAAACATGCTCTAAAGACCCCATGCGGCGGTGACACATGCGAGTACCTGCACTCTCTTAAGATGTACCTCCAAGGTATGATACACGACTTCTACGTCACCGCGCTCACCTTGGTGCCCACACCCTTAGGCTCCCTCATGCGTAGCATCCTCATGGCCGGCCACTGCTACGGCTGCATGGATCCTGTCTCCAACATCATCGTCAACTCCATCTGGTACGACAAGCGCGGCTGCCCTCTCCTAGAGTCTGACCGGCCGGTCAAGATTGAGCCCTACACCGACATCCTCGACCCGCTGTGTTTGTTCCGCACCGTGCTTCATTCCCTCAGGGGCCTTACAAAGCTCGCCGCATTCGTCGACCCCCAGTTCTCAACAACGGCGGCTTGTGCTCTGCAGAAACTATGTAGTGCGAAATGTGACATTGCTAGAATGTTATCATCATCATCATCATCATCATCATCATCGACAGAGAGGTTTGAAAACAACAACCCCTTCCACGAAGCTGGCATGGCCGCTGGACACCCTCTGCCTCTTCAGCTGGCTCAACTGCATCGGGAGCTGCTGCTAATGCCTGTTGAGCGAAGCAAACTACTCTCCTTGATGACTGAGTCTCGATCTAGTGGCACTGTGTTACCCATCGATGACATAGCTTCCATTCTAGATACGGTGATGAGCATCAGCTCCATGGCTCAAACACCAGTATTAGTGCATGCTCCTAAAACTTGTGCAGAAACGTCGAGCAAGGTGTCAAGCAATAGGTCTGACTATGAGAGGCGGAGGAGCATGTTTCGTTCAAAGCTTGAACAGTTGCTAAAGGAATATGCATCACAACATGCGTCGGTAAGTATATTATATAATTATAAACTTGCTTTTTATCTGCAAAATATTTATCTTGCCTTCATTTGACACACCCCACTGATCACTGCTTGCTTACTATAGGAACCAAAATATACTCTCGACTTTATATGTGGTGTGGAGGAAAGCAAGGCAGGCCATTATCCCTTTCTTGACACGGGCTACCACATTAATTTTATGGCTACTTGTGGTTTGCGGCTGCAGAAGACGCTCTTTTACGCTGAATTCTGGTTCGCTCGTCAGCAAAAGCCAAACTTTTGCTGCCCTATACCCTATCCATATGCTGGTAAGTCCTTGATTATTCCATCAAAGGCTTAAAGCAGTACTCATGAATAATCTGGATTGGTTTATATATGAAGGTGTTTTACTGTTTCTTACTTAGTAATCGTGGTGGGGTTATGTTTTGTTAATGATAGGCCGATGCTACAATGGCGTGCATATGGCGAGGAGAATTGTGTATCCGGACCGGGAGGAGTACATCGCGTGCGACGTGAGAGCCAGCACTAGCAGCGTGGATGGCATGCTAGAGATGGACCTCCTCTACTCCAGTCCTTCGGAGCCCGCGAAGGATCTGGACAGTCACTACAGGAGAACATGTTTTTAGAGGCACTTTGAAATGCCACTAAAAATCCCCAAAGTGCCTCTAAGTATTTTTAGTGGCACTTTAAAAAGCGTTGCCAATAATCGTGTTGCTAAAAATCATAGAGACATTTGAAGTAAAATGCCACTAAAAATGAGTATTTTTAGAGGCATTTCCAGATTTGCCTCTATACTTTTTAGGGGCACTGTTTTTTAAATGCCTCTAACTATTTTTAGTGGCATTTCCAGAAATGTCTCTATATTTTTTAGGGGCACTGTTTTTCAAATGCCTCTAACTATTTTTAGTGGCATTTCCAGAAATGCCTCTATATTTTTTAGGGGCACTGTTTTTCAAATGCCTCTAAAAAGTAGTTGCGTAGCAGAACATACATTCATAATATACATTACAGAATTCATAACATACATTCAGGAATTCAATATTCAGTAATTGCATTCATAACATATTCTTCAGAAAACTGACATGAAACATTCAGGAATCATCTACATCAAACTGACAGAAATATCATCATTTGTAAGCACAAATGCCTACTGACAGGAAACATTCAGGAATCAAACGTCTGTAGCCTACATCAAACTGGCAGAAATCAGACTCCAAACGGACAGAAACTACAGACTGTCCGAAACATTTGTCTGCGTAGTTTAAACATCATCTACTACCTATGTTGATTGATTCGAAGCTCAAAATACTCCTCGCTACCGCGTCTCAGCGTCGTCCTCGCCCAGCACCTGACCTCACCTGCCGGCGGCCTCCACCCAGCATTCCTGCTCGCCCAGGACCTTGCCGGCGATCTGCAGCAGCAGCACGTCACCAATCAATGCGTATGCAATGCCACATACCAATCAACACTATTTTAGGTTCAACATTTCACAAAAGATAACATAGCGATGCAATAGAAAGCATCTATTTTCTGTTGATATATAAGGAAGTAATTGTCAAAACCACTCTTTGAACCAATATAGCTTATCTTTTTTATGCAGTTGGATGAAGGTTTAACATACCCAATTCATGACTACTGAAAATTCATGCGTAAAGCAACATTGTTCAGCAAACATTGTTTGACATACCCAATTCATGCCAGTGATCTGATATATCAACCAAGTGAGCAATTAGTTTGGAAAACAACATACCTTGCAATATAGCATGTAAATCAGAACTCCCTCCTTTATAGCATGTATATGAATCCCTTACCTGGAAGAAAAATAATAATGGGCCGAGTTCAATAGGTAACCTAAACAAATTACTTGACGTGAAAGAATGTATAGCTACTACTTGCAACATGAGCCCACCACTCTAGTGCACCAAACTGTAAATGGATAGCCCAACATAATGGTGTATAACAATATTGAAAATCATTAAAGAATACATGGAGAAGAGGAACGAGAGCACTCTGCAAGTCAAGGAGAAGGAAGCAATAAAGATCCACAACGAAAAACAGTGAGAAAAAGAATTATCCTTTGCAAGCTAAGCTCTTCTTAATTTTCTGTGAACCATTTTCACAGAGATAATTACAGAAACCTAAAAAGAATATAATTTCAGACATGATAATTTGTTACCCTCATCCTCATTTGAAAATTAAAATATTATTGGACTCTTACATAATAATTCCTAATCCAATACATAGGAAACGAAAACAAATTATGGATATTTTCGAGGTTCAGTAATCTATCTGTGTGAAATAATGGAGTTACTGGATCAACCTAGGAGGTCCTGCTGCGGGTTTCCTCTGCATAGAGGCACATACCTACATGAACCCCAATTACTAGTGATCTAGCTGCTCACTTTGTGACTGGAACTAAATGAGGATGAATCAACACCTGATTATTGTGCAGACCCAAAAGGTGAATGTGTCTAGTGGAGTGCATGAATTTACAGTGTATGTCATAAACCAGGCAATATGGACGTAATGAAAAATAGGTCCCTCTACTCTCAGTCCCATCATCTGTTTTAAAGCAGAGCTGAATCTAATCACACCAAATGGATATTCTGCATAGATAATTTTGAGTTCAATAGTTCATGCAGAGTCAAGCAGAAATGCAACCTAGGCGTATAAGAAGAACAGAATGTAACATTGAACCAACAAATGATGCATAGGTCCTCTCATCAACAGTTACCCTTGAAACATTGATTGACCCAGATTTCTAAAGCTTACATCATCATCAGGAATTTCTAGGCGTCCAGGCGCTCCCCCTCCGCCCCAAGAATTCGACCGCCTTTGGCGCCTTTCCGTACAAGGCGCCCGCCTAGGCGTCGCCTAAGCGTCTAGGCGCTCCCCCTGGACGCCCCGACGCCCCTCCGCCTTTAAAACCATGCAAATAAATATTGAAAATTTGGAGTACATCATTCAAGGAACTCAACTACTTGTCAGTATGAAACTCAAACTCCAATTAAAATAGGTAATTTAGTAAAGCAGCATCCACTGCATCCACACTACCACACGACCCGAAAAAGTTTTTTTAATATGAAATGCGAGCTGGAACTGACTTTGAGCTGTGCATAGACGAATGAAGAACAAACTCTAAATTTTGGATTATTCAATCGTCTGTATCTTGAAGAGTGTCGAATTGTAGTATAGTGATAAATAGTGAGTTCAATTTAATCGAGATAAGTAAATGAATAAGAATATATGAGTGATATGTGCTAATCGTAGTTACTATATATAGAAATAGATAGCGGAGAAATGGGTATGTTGTAACGTGAAGTTTATGGTCTATGTAATGTATTGTGATTTGCATTAATTAATCAAGACGTCACAACGTATACTAGTGGATATAAAGGCTGAAAAGAAAACTATTCAGCGATAAACATTGAGCATACACATGGCCATGGTAACGATCTGCAAAATGCTTCGTTCGCCCGTAGCCTGGAAGGCTTCGACGTTCGGCCCTCATGTGTATGCTGACCATGGCAGAGAAAAGCAGAGATGTCGGGACAGCGGGACCTGAAGCTCCTTGTGGCAGCCATGGCAGACATTGCCGTCGTGAAGGTGAGGTCGTACGCGCATGCGAGCTCCCAACCTCCACCGGGGCGCTGATGCTGCATTTGCCAGAGGAAAACTCTAGAAAATAATAGACAACATACAAATAACAAAACCCCAACTTAAGTAGATATAGTCATGTCAGATCGCATCTGACTCGTGCCTCCCGTCGGCGGCCGCCGCAGGTATGGCCCGTCTCTGTGGCCTTCAGGCCATGAAGGCGCGGTGGATCTCGGCCCTCGTCGGCGGGAGGGCTCCGTTTTTCTGGTTTAGTGTTCAGGTTTGTTGGGGCGACGTCTTGTTGGTGGCGGCGGTGCTTCTTGCAATAAGGTCTCCCCGGCTTCAGCCCCATCTCGGCGGCGACGTCGAGAAGCTTGTGGGAGTGGTGTGGTTCTCAAGGACTTCTTCTGGCGGTGGTGGTCCCCGGATTGTCATGAAGCTTCATCGGCGGTTCATCCTTCTTCTTCGGTTCTGGGACGGATGTGGTCTTTTTGACCCGTTCGACGACTTCCTGTCCGCAACCAACAACGTCAAGCCGGCTCTGGGAGGAGCGGCAGCGGCGGCGCGCCGTCGACACGGTCTGGAGATTGAAGACGAAGGGCATCTCAAGGATCTCGTTGTAATTTCCTTTTTTGTTGAGATGTTTTGTACCGTTCGGTGTTTCTTTTAATGCCAGGTTTCTTTTCGCAAAAAAAAAAAGTCATGTCGAAACCTAGAAGCCCTTAGTTTTTTTAGAGATAATTGCAAGAAACCATCACAATTGGGGCAATTTTTGTAGAAAACCACAGGGATATGAAATTTTGGCAGAAAACCACCGAGATTGAGGAACATCGTGGAAGGAAGCACTGATTTGTTTGGTTAGGCGCGCTAAGCGTAATTATGAAAAGTCGGGGTCACCACAATTGGGGCAATCTTTGCAGAAAACCACCATTTCTGAGGCAATTTTGAAAACTTACGGTGGCCCTGACATGTAAGAAATACCCTTAGTGCGCCTACCTGAGCGAATCAATGCTTCGTGCCACGCCTTGCCTCAATCCTGGTGGTCATTTGCCAAAAAATTATGTCCTGGTGGTTTTCTGCGAAGATTGCCCCAATTATGGTTGTTTTCTGCCATTATCTCTTTTTTTAACATCATGTGACGGCTCCCCTTTACTCGTAATTTGTGAGCTCCCAGCGTTGATTTGGGCATTTTCCCATCAAGTAGTTCCTTCCATATATTTTAGATTTTCTCATTAAAACCTCCTTTTCTTACAAACAAATAATCCAGAAGATTTGCACGTCCATGAATACACCCGTCAACTGGTGCTTAGATATAGGTCGACGAAAATAAGCATTTACGCTAAAAAACACGCAACATGCATCGTGTTTTTTGTCGATGTGGTTCTGCTAAAAAAAAGATTTCTCGATGTTTCTTGACAAAGCTAGGGTTGCATCCGTCACAACCCGGGTGTCATCGTGCCTATCTGCCAAACATCGCAACAACAACAGAGATGTTTAGCAAATCCATGAATGTCACGACATCGACTCTTAATCTCCCCACAACAGCGAGAATATTTTTCCTTGCATATGAGTTGGCTCAGGTGAAGCCTCTAGGCCTGAATCCAATTGTCGATCAATAGTTGGTCCTAATTTTGAATGCCATGATTTTGATTGAATAAAAAATTCCAATGAATTTTAATTTGCAGAGTTTAATGAGTTTCCGCTTAGATTTAATAATTATCTTGGATTAAATTCAGGTGACATGCTTTTGGTTAGAGGGAGCAATAGGTAAAAAATCATACAAAATCCTATAATATTATTTCCCGATTAAGCATTCATACCATTAAATATTTAAAATCTTATGAAATATTAGAATAATAATGACCATTGATGTCACGTGCCCTATAAAGGATGATATCTTCCACCATCCACAAGTAAGATAACAAACCACAACATTTCATGTTGTTCAACGCTGCAACTAACTAAGATGGCGAGGAGATCCACGATTCCACTGCTGCTTCTGATCCTCGCATCCGTCATTCTTCCATCGGGTACCATCATATTTGTTCCTCATGCACGCACATTCCCTCTCTTAGCAATCTATAGTCATTCTCTATATATAGTGTGATGTCAAATTACATGATATATCATGGTGCGGTATTTCAATTTTACAGATGCGGAACCTCGGTGTAGTGTTTATATGGTCCCGCTGACAACTAGGTGCACCCTTGCGAATTGCCAGATGGCATGCGAGACGGTGTTGAAGCGTATAAATTGCCCAGGTTGTGGCTATAGTCCTACCACCGGGTGCTATCAAGATGGTTGCAAGTGTGTGGTATGCGGATATAATTGATCGGCACATTTATGTCCTGTATGGAGATGCATGTATGCTTGAAAGAATCAAGGCGATAAATTAAGCTATGTAAGAGAAATAGTAAAAGTTTTGTGCTCGGTCTATGCGTTTGTGTTCCTGGAACGAATGTGTGTGCCTTGATCCGCTGACAGTCCTTACGAGGTTGACAAAGTTTGAGATACACGTATTGATAGATTCTTGTTAAAAAAGAACTCCAGGAATGGATCTCGTCGGCCTCTAGGCCAAGATTGGGCCATGTCTTCGTGGCCGTAACTTAATCCACCTATGGAAACCATGATGCTAAATCTCCATGACGACTGGCCCAAGTCAACAGAATATAGCCAATCATACATGGACATGGCTGAAAAACAGATGTTGACGCATACACATCGGAGTAGCCTCGAACAGCTTCGTCCAGCGTTGGTAACAGCTGAAGGCGCGGCTACCTGTTTGCAGGATCGCGTGCAGAACAGCAGAAGGGAACGCCGATATCTTTTTCAGGTTTATAAACCGAACGGGTCAATTATCGATGTGGCTGATGCATGGACTACAAACTGACTAGTGCTAGGTCGGCGCGCGGCATGCAAACAAACCCAGCGATCAGGAAGGCCGGTTAACTACTCGTGCGCACAGATCAAATCAGCAAAGATTAGATTATTTTTCTCTCGTTTCCTTCTACAGCGCCGGCCATGGCAAGATCCGCGGCTACGGTGGCGCCCTCCTCCCCATGGGCTTCGCTGCCAGGCGACCTGGTTCAGCGGATAGCGTGGCGCGTTTTGGCCGGCGACTTACCTGGCTACGTCCGGTTCCGCGCCGTTTGCACCAGCTGGCGGTCCGGCACCGTCCGCCCCCGAGGCCGCGGCGTCACCGACCAGCGCTTCCACCCGGTCCGCTGGACGATGATCACCAAGAAGGGTCACCACGACCACGGCAAGTCGGTCCGCTTCCTCAACCTCGACACGGGGATCTTCGTCCGCCTCAATCTCCCGCTGCTCAGGGATCACCGCGCTCTCGACTCGGTCGACGGCCTCCTCCTCCTTCTCCGCAGGGACAAGGACACCGCCGTCCGCCTCCTCAACCCTTTCACCGGCGACATCGCCGAGCTGCCGCCGCTCGCCACCCTCCTCCCGCATACGGATGAGGTGGACCATCCTGATTTTTACCAACAACCTGATGAGAGGTCCAGGTGGTTCACCCTCACGTTCAATATCCGTGCTACGGTTTCCTGCGGCAACCCTGCTACCGGAATCACCACCGTCATGCTCGCCTTCCCCTGCCTGCAGCGTGTAGCCGTTGCTACCTCCGACGACCGGCAATGGACTATGGCAAGCTGGAAATTCCCACTTGGTGGTGAGCCCCTGTCATTCCGTGGCAACCTGTATCTCGTGCACAGCCTCGCTCCTACAATAACACAAATCTTCCGGATAGATCCACGCCTCAAACATCATGTAGGTTCTCCACAACCACAACCTTCGCCGCCAAGGTTAGTCGCCACATGTCCGCCAGATATTCTCATCTACTCTCACCATCTACTCCCTCCGTTCCAAATTACTTGACTTGGATTTATCCATATACGGATGTATCTATACTTGTTTAGTGTCTAGATACATCCGTATTTGGACAAACCCAAGTCAAATAATTTGGAACGGAGGGAGTAGTAGATTGTGACTCGGATGTCTTGGTGGTTGGCCATAGCAATGTCTCGTTTTCTCGCATTTTGGTCTATAAACTTGCGGACCTTGTGCGAGGGAGGTTTAACCCTGTAACAAGCATCGGAGAGCGTGCCCTCTTCATAGAAGAAAGGACGACTATGTGCGTCTCCTCTAATAAGACTCTCATGCCAGAAACCATCGTGTACACAGAACACAGAAGCCAAAGGGGCTATTCTGGGCAATATCACCTTCTTACTGATACTTGGTCTCGACCCTGCGTCGACGGATGTGAGCCAGATGGCTTTGAACCGGACTCTTCTAGCCTCATCTACCACGCCATGGGCAGGTCCATGCACAATGTCTGGTATGGCAGTCGCCTCTACTTTGCTTTCTTCATTATTTACTATTTTTTTTTTTTTGCGGAGGAAGAAGAAACATTACATCGGAGTTACAAAGAGGTCCCCAGAAAACACAAAATTACAAAGCCGCCCCTCTGCACTATGACCGCGTCGTCGACCCGCCGATGCCGTCGGTGGCGCGCCGCCGCCGCTGCCTCCCTCGTAGCCTTGGATCGGAAGCAGTCCCCTGGCGTGCGGGAAGTCGCCGAGCGCCGGTCCCGGAGGACCTACACCGTCGAACGCCGCCGCGGACAGCCCGATGCTCCGCTCCTTCTTCTTCAAGATCCAGCTGTGGGAGCTCCGCCGCCCTCGGAGCCTACCATGGGGAAGACGTCCACGGCACCTCCGCAGAGATGCGAGGACGCCGGTGGCGGTGGATCGAAGACGCCGCTCCGCAGAGCGCCGACGCCGGAGAGGAGATCCACCGCCCGCAAACTCCAGCCGCCGCGCCTCCACCTCCAGAACGGCGACGACCTGCAACCAAAGACAACCTACACTATATACAGGACAGAACCGGGGATCCCCCGGCCTCCCGCCGCCGAGGCGGCCGGCGGAGGCCGAGGAATCCAACGAATCGCGCCGGCGAGGTGGTTTTCTTCGGTGGATTTCAGAAATCGCCTCCGGGGTACTGTAGACGGGGAGGGGAACGTCCAAGGTCGTCTCTTCATTATTTACTAGGCTAGCTAAAAATATTTTTTCTTTTTCCTATGAGCTTAGTAAGGGGTTATTGTTGTGCAGGAACAAAAGGCGGCTGACGTTTTATATAACGGTATATCCCAAGCGTGGTCTCCTTTGGAAGGTCAAAAGAATGTTCCGCCATTGGGTAAATCATACTCACACTTTGTCCAGATCTCCATTAGTAAATTCAGGTGCACTGTTTTTACATTAGGATTTTAACTCTCATTCAGTTCTCATACTTGTTTGGTAATCAGAACTTTTTCCCCACAAATGAATTAGTTCTACAAAACAGCTAAATGATTAATGTTTTCCATGCATGTACTTTATAAAGAACAAAGTCATGGCAGAGTTAGCAGCATGCTCAGACTGATTTATTCATCTCTTTTTAGCTTTTGACTGTTTGTGTTATTACATGATGGCATAAGCGAAAAGACAAAAATTAAAGGCACGTATTTAGATATTTTTGTGCTTGATAATGTAAAATTCAGAAGCTAAAATTAAGCCTAACCAAACACCCCCTCAATCAATGTTTGGTTGGTGAATTAAATTTTAAAACCATTTAAATCCATGATGGCAACACCAATATGGGATAAGCTTTCAGTTCTCATATATAGTTGTTTGATCGCTGTGGTGTACCGGCGGATCACCTATATTTGACATCCTGTTGTGTGCTTGTTTCTAGTGCTGAATGACGCATGTTGCATGGAGAAGCCAGGGAATGTACGTGTTTCCACTGCAACCTTGTACCTCGATGAAGTAGAGAGGCCACTCTGGAGTGTTCGTCCTGCTGCTGCACTCTTAAATAATTAGCTATGCCCAGATTTGTGGTTGTACTCTTTATTATTGTTTTGTTTCTGTGTTGAGCATGAACTTATAGCCTTCTGGCACAATGTTTTATTTACATCAAGGGACTTTTGTTCAGCTCTCCTGCGGGGCGGTGATTGGCTTTATGCATTTTAGACATGTGGTATTGTATATGTGGATTTGTTTTCTTTTCAAGGGACTCCATGAGAGTACTACTTAATCTTAATCTCATGCTTTTATACTTGGATGAAGTTGTGATGATAATTGACTAATGATCTACTATGTCACTACGTAGTTCTTAAGACACTTTGACGGACACGCGGCTTCTCTAGGTCTTTTGCTATTTTTTTGGTTGAAATGGGGGCAAAAGGTTTACCCCAATCAATTAACGGTATTAAGAAGGAGGTTTACATGAAAAATCATGAGGCCAAGTGTAAAACAAAGATGACGTGTACATTGGACGTTGAGACATGGTGACTATTATTTTATTTTATTTTATTTTGCGAATAACATGGTGACTATTATTACGTGCAGACCAGCAATGGTACTTGCACGGGGAAATACGAGTGCAACGGTGGCTCCCGACATAGAGACCTTACCATTTTTGAAAAACGAAATATTATTTCAAAGAAATATATTGACAAAAATTCACTTCCGAGAGCATGGCCTACATGCTATCACATAAGCGAAGATAGATAGATATACTTCACTAAACATATTTGCAAAATACACATGGTAAACATTGGAGAGCGACACACAAATAGTTGACATCTTACATAACTGCTTGAGACATAAACATAGGAGACCATACCCAAACCATCTGGTTTTGTAAGTTAGTACGGATTATGTACCTAACGTGCAAAACAATTCCAACGAACTGGTTCTATGGTGTAGTGGTTAGCACTCCAGACTTTGAATCTAGCGACCTGGGTTCGAATCCAGACTTTTCTTCTATTAACACACTCGTCCTTCTTGCATGTCCGGTTGTACTAACGGCCTGGTCCGGACATCTTGGAAACAAATCAAACTTATCTCCCGTCTTATAAAGCATGTCAACAATTTGGGAAAATGTGGTGTTAAGTAGGACCTTTTTTATTTCGCCTCGTCCTTCTTTCATTTTTTTTCTTCTATTAACACACACGATTATTAAGCGGTGAGGACTGAACTAATCCATCGATTATCTAACCGTGCCCCGCAAATAGGGAGCTGTTGCCGTATCCGCGCATATAGCGCTCGCGATTGGACACGACCAAACCAAAATCTCGTTTGTTTTGTTAATACTAGTGAACGTGCACGTGCAACACACGTCTGATAATTTATAATATAAACATGTATTTGAATCTACATTTGTTTCATTGAGTTATTTTACCAAACCATTTAAATATGTTTTATGAAAAAAAATTGAAATTGGACCAAATATCTCATGAGAAATACTCCAGCGTCTCATTCGAATTAGCAATGCTGATATAGGAAGAGGGTGTTTGTTATTTTTTGGGATTGTCAATATATTATCTTGTGTTCGCTTGTGAAACACATGTGAAGTATACAGAAAAAAGCATAGTAATTGGTGAAATTACATAATATAATCAATGATGATGAATTGAATGAAAAATACTTAGACCATGTCTATAGTTTTTTTCCCCATAATAATAGCAATTAGCCCCGTCTGATTTACATATTTTAAAATATAACATTGACATGTATAAAAACTGGGTTATTTTTTTCCAGCAATACAATTTGGCTAGGTAAACAATTGAGCTGATGGTTGGAACATAATGAACTCGAGATCAGCTTATGGTGTTACATCTACGGACACGTCGGGAACTAAGCACTGTTTTCCCTAAGAAAACAGTAATTCCAGAAATTCGCAAGCTGCACATACATCAATCATCCAAAGACTATATGCTTCCCCCACCACCGCTTCAATATTGCCAGGGCTAAACTAAATTGTGTACAGTACTTCTTTCCCTATCTAACCATGGCTGCGTCAGTTTGATTCGATGGAAAATAATCAGAGCCGGTAGCAGGAGGACTGGACCGTGTGGTTAGGTGATCCTCGCACCTGCAGACCTGCTGCCTATAGCTCAACAGTGAGACAAGCGGTGGCGCTGCAGAACCACCGGCAGAGTGCCAGAGAATGACACCCAAAATCTCCACTGCTGTAAAAAAATCTGAATCGCAATTGCTGCTGCGACCTGCTTGTACTGCCTGCATGCAAGAACTGCAGGTGCATCTGCTGCTGCCCGTGTGTGCTGCCGAGGATGGGAATAAGACGATGAAATGACGAAGACCATCGGGAGCACCAGGCTGTTGTCCCAATGTGGCGAAGCTGGGGGAAGTCAGGCATAGCATATGAAAATTTCCATGGCGACGGAGATCAGGCCCGGCAATGGAGGTCGTGGGCTGCAGCGGGTGAGGCGCGCTGGCCGGCGGCACGGATGGCGTGACGGACGGCTGCGGGGGTAGCGGCCAGAACCGCGACGGCACCAGTGGCGCAGGAGCCCACAACAGGGACGGTCGGAGAGGAGCACCGAGTCGTGCGGCAGACCGGAGAGCCGTTCAATCAGCAAGATGAAGCCCCGCGCTGGGAGGCGGCGGAGGGGATTCAGGCGACGGCGCGGTGCATCGATCCGCCCTCCGTAGGCGTGGAGGTTGGGAGAGGGGCGGCGAGGAGGTTCGTGTCCCACTACCGCCGGTGCTGGGAACGAGGATTTGTCGGCGGCGTTGAGGAGGTAGTGCGATGTTTTTTTGGCGGTGGCAATCCGTTGTAATTATCATCAAAATGAAAATGTGTGTTGAGGTGCTCAACGCCGTTGGGACGATCCGGACGGTTGATCAGAAATTGAACGCGTGACGTTTAATGTATCCGGCATATGTTTGCTCTTTTAATAGTAGTATAGATAATGCCTAGCTAATCTCTTGCATGTCCGGTTGTACTAACGGCCTGGTCCGGACATCTTGGAAACAAATCAAACTTATCTCCCGTCTTATAAAGCATGTCAACAATTTGGGAAAATGTGGTGTTAAGTTTGACCAAAGTTTTAGTAAAACGTGGCACCCAGGTATATCGTCACCTCTCTGCAACAGACATCACCTGGTTGTACTTGCCCTTAAGTCCGCCTTAACTAGATGTATATACATTGTATTTTATACAAAAAATGTTTGATCAACAAAAATGTATGGAAAAATGGTTATGGTAAAATAAATAAAAAGGGAAGAGTTGAAGGTCGTGTCCTTCACGTGATTCCACGCACGATACTATTGTTTGCTATATATAGGACGATAGAACTTGGGAAGAAACACACTGAGCAACATTCCTCGACAACCGGGAAGTAGGTTAATTTTTTCACAGTTCCATTTCGACACCCATTTGAAAGGACACACATTTCTCGATGGGGATATGTGCTAGATTTAAGACAACTATCGAAAGCATAACAACAATCCACGAAATGAAGCACGCACCCTAGTTGGCGTCCATTCCTCCATCTCCGGGGTGTCGACTTGGCAAAACTATAGACACGTTTATTTAAAGAACAAAATTTAAAAATGGTCCAGTCAAACAAAAATGTTATAAAAAAATGGTTACTTTATAAATAAATAAATAAATAAATAGGAATAAGAATGGAATCAAGTGGCACACATCGCTATAAGTTGCTATATATAGGTCAATGGAAGTAGGGAAGACACACGACGAGCATTCCTCGTCCAACGGGAAGCTGGTTCAAATTTCTCCATTACGTGCTGATCCTTGTAAGGAAATGACGAGTTTTTTTAAGAGGGCACGCGTTCTAGATCTTGGCCAGCTATCGATGAGCCGAGGCCAGATCATGGTGTTCCGCGTCTCTTCTTCCAAGTTTGTCTCGGGATGTTGCAAGTACCACGTTCAAGGGTTGCAAAGCCACGCACGGATGTTTCAATCCATCCTCATATCGATCATCCCCACAAACGGAAAGTCGTGCCACATTTTGTATGTGTACATGTTTTCCTTCCGTGTTCTTTGTTGCACCAAGTGGTTGGGATATGTTGCAGCCAAATCTTGTCCCAATCTCCAACACGTACGAAGCAACTGCCTTTGCTATAAATTCTCTCTTCGTCTTCCGTCCCGTGTCAGGACACCACCATCTCCGGCCGGCAACCATCTCCCTCCTCATCTCCCGCCTCAACCCTAGCTAGCTAGCTAGATCGATAACCCCTCCCGAAAATGGCGGAGCCGCCCGCCGCCGCCGACGTCGCGCCGCCGGCTGAAATCGACCGCGACGTGTGGCTGGCCTGCGCAACCCCGCTCTCCCGCGTCCCCGTCGTGGGATCCCAGGTCTACTACTTCCCGCACGGCCACTCCGAGCAGTGCCCCGCGCCTCCTTCCCTCCCGCTCCCCGGCCGCAACCTCTTCCCCTGCACCGTCGCCGCCGTCCGCCTCTTCGCCGACCCCAAGACCGACGAGCCCTACGCCACCGTCTCCCTCGTCCCCGGCCCCCACCGCGACCTCCCGATATCCCCGCCGCCGCCAACCACCACCAGCCCGACCCCGGGTTCTGCTACTACGCCAAGCAGCTGACGCAGAGCGACGCCAACAACGGCGGCGGATTCTCGGTGCCGCGGTCCTGCGCCGACCTCGTCTTCCCGCCGCTCGACTTCGCCGCCGACCCTCCCGTGCAGAAGCTCGCCATGCGGGACCTCCTCGGCGCGCGCTGGGAGTTCCGCCACATCTACCGCGGCACGCCGCGCCGCCACCTGCTCACCACGGGCTGGAGCAAGTTCGTCAACGCCAAGCTGCTCGTGGCGGGCGACGCCGTCGTCTTCGCGCGCCGCCCCGGCGGGGACCTGGTCGCCGGAGTGCGCCGCGCGCCCAGGTACCCCGCCGCCTGCTCCTCCTCCCAGGAAGGGGGTGAGACGCGGCCGCGGAACGTGCGGGCGAGGGTGCCGGCGCGGGAGGTGGAGGAGGCGGCGCGGCTGGCGGGCGAGGGGAGGGCGTTCGACGTGACCTACTACCCGCGGCAGGGCGCCGGGGAGTTCGTGTTGCCGAGGAAGGAGGTGGAGGAGGCCATGAGCGTGGTGTCCAGATCGTGGGAGCCCGGCATGCAGGTGCGCATGAGGTTCCTCGACGCCGAGGAGCGCCGCTCCGAGTGGGTAAACGGCGTCGTCAAGAACGTCGACAAAGGCATCTGGCGAATGCTCGAGGTATACCGTACACGATCCACATCATTGTTCAACAATTCTGATGGATCGAGTTGATCTCTGTTAATTTGGTTCGGTATATATTGCATCTCAATTATATACTGATGGTGCATGTTTAGTTCAAGTGTTCTGCAATTAAGTCTTGAAATAATTGACAATTATGTTTAGCCACTCCAGTACTCTAGTCCTAGATTTGCAGCATGCAGAGAGACTGGCGATTGTTTCATAGTTCAGCTTTTTTTTTCTTGTGGGTTTGGTCTCTCTCTCAGACGACTTGATCAACTATCTGTTAGGTCTACCTCTCTTTCTGGTATTCAGATATCAAAATTCATGCTTGTGGGAATCTTGATTTGGAATTAACGTTAGCGCATATATGTTTCTTACTTGTTACGTTTACTGTTATTAACACATATATTACTAATTCGATCCTAAAATATACAGAGCTTACTGAACTACTGAAGTACAGCAAAGTGTGTGTCATTAGGTCCTCACAGTCATGGGTGCCCAATTCAGAGTTGTCTTCTTTCATATGACTACACTCTTTGTCTTGGTGTTTGTTGTTGCTAACTAACCTCATCTGATCGTTGCATCTAATTAGTTGTTTACTGTCCTAGTAAGTCTGATAAGCTGATCCAGTCGATCTTTGTTTCTGTTTGGTTCAGTATATCTATATTGACATGTACTGTATGTTTTAGTTCAAGTGTTTTTCTAGGTTATGAATCAATGAAGAGTAGCAACCAATCCTAGACTGATAATAATCAGTTGTGCTAACCACTCCTGATGTAGGCTTTTAGATCTGCTGTTTGCAGGGCGTTACTGTTGTCGATTGTTTGATATGTCAGGCTTTTGAATGTGGGTTTAGTCTCTGCCCAATTGTTTTTGTCTCTTTCCAATAGCACTCGCTCTGTTTCAATTATCAGGATATAAAAATGCAAGCGATTATTCACCTGGCTAACCCAATGATAGCTTCTGGCAATTTTTGTTAGGAATTAATAATGCACCATTACCTATAATGAGCTTTTGTACTTCACTGCATGTACGTTCTTAATACAATAAGGCATGACATTTAATGGATTTAGCAGTCCGTCCCTTTATTCTTGCGCTTCAAGTGCCTGTCGTCCGTTAACTGAACCTGTCTCGCTCGACAGTCTGAACTTGACATTTGGGTCTGATAGTTTGTCCTACCATCTCATCGCCTATTTTTTGTATATCTGACTTTACGTGGTATCCACAGATAGACTGGGACGAGTCTTCGCCGGTGCCAGTGAGGAACGGCATGTTAACGCTTGGCAAGTCGAACTCGTCGGGTACCCTCCAATCCTGAAGAGACTCAAGCTTTCCAACACCTTTGTTGCACCTATTCCTGCTGCTAGCATTCAGGGAGCCAGGCACATTGGCATCACTGACCAGATGCCTCCTTCTTCATCTGCTACTACAACGTTCACCACTCAGCTTCTGTTCCCCCTGCCGAGTTCCGGCTCCTCGGAGGTCGTGAATCCTGAAGAGATAGGCGGATCTCCGCCCGGCACCTCGGTGAACATGCCTCCTTCTGAAGAAAAAGTGAGGAGCATACAGTTGTTTGGCGCCACGATCATCACATCGCCTGTGAATGGTTCTTCTGAAGAAGTGAACCAGGTTGCTGTTGCTGCTGTGGCCCAAGATGGAGCTGCTAATGAGGACGCTTCTTCCACAAGCCCGCTTGAGCTCCGTCTCGGTACAGATGATGGCCCCGGCCAGAATGATTCTAGGGATAAAGAAGGAGAAGTCTGAAGCGGCATGTACACACTATACTGGATAGAAAGTACTACTGTGTTATCAGACATTCCTTGTTTCTTTTCAATGAAAAATGCAGAAGTGGTATTTTACATGGCCATTCAGACCTGATTGTGATGCCTGTCGAGCCAGGTGTAGGTTGTTCTTTCATGTACCAGCTACTGTTCGTGGAATTCAATCGGCTGATTCAGTCGCGATGTTTTCTGAATCATCAGCAGATAAAATAGTAACTAAACTAGTAGGCACTGTTTTCCAATTATAATCACTAGTTGGCATGTACGTGCAATGCACGTTTTCATAATTAACAGGTGCAATTTAGAAGTAGCAAATATTTAACTTGTAATTCACGTGTCGACTAATACATATACAAAAAATAGTCTGGTTTTAATAAGTATTGTTCTCTCAGTTTCCTTGGCCAAGATCAATTGACAGGTCTAAATTTTGAAGCGAAAAACAAAATAAAAAAACAAATAGGAACAGATCTGGATAATATAACTTAGTTGCACAAATAAAAAAAGGTTGATATTATCATTCTCCAAGCAAATAAGTGGATGCGCACTATTCTAATTGTTTATTAGCATAAATGCACTCATATATATAAGATAATCAAAAGTCTTAAAATGTCCATGCCATGGATTGTTCCAAAGGTGAAAAGTGAACCTAGATGTCGATATCTGCTATCCTCGCACATCTACCGGCATATAAAATAAAAGTATGATATCAGTCTTGGTTTTAACTTTTAACACAGAAGATATATTGACAAACCATCAAGAAATGTGTATCCACCAGAATTTAAACAAGAAACACGAACCTATCCTTATCCCAATTTAGCTCAACTAATATATTTTCCAAGAGCTTTATTACTGACATGCTATTACCTTGAAGCTGAGCACTTGTTTCGATCTAACGGTCAATTAAATTGGTTCCTATTTGTTTGTGTTGGTTGCAAAAAATAAAAAGCAAACCTGGCACACTACCATGAATTACGGCGATGGATTTCCTGCATAGTTGCATACTTGCATGATTGCTTCTCTTTTTTCTTTCGGAGATGAACTCGGTTAAGAACTGCAAGTGACTGTCATATAAGCATCAGTCAAGTTACAGAACGCATGGCCATACATACATGAATTGAATCGAAAGGCCAAGAATACAGATGCAGTTTTAGTGTATCAGCAAATACACCAGCCCCCAGGCCCCAGTTACCCCCGTGGTCCATGGAACATGAACTCACACCTACACCTACTACTGAACGGGAGCTAGTGCTGGAGCAGGGTGAGGCGAGAGCGGCGTCGAGGAGAGTTGATCCTGCCAGGCTCCGCGGCGCTAGGAGCCTGGCGGCAGAAACCTGCAGTCGAGTTACTATATAAGAAGCGAGCGTTGCAATCCTTGCTATTTCATAATTCTGAGTTCAATTCGCAAAAAAAAAAAATTCAGAGTTCAATGCAAACAACTGAAGAAGGTTGCTTCTTTCAAGGACACTCTGATTTTCAATCTAAAGTGTCATAAACAGAAGCAAGGGGATTAAGAAAGGACACTGGATGTATTCAGGGCGAACTACTATGTACTTCACTATACTTTTACTGATGACAACGTGTAACCGAACCAAATAGAACCCATCGAACTTCAGTTCAAGAAGTTACAAGCAAGATAACTAAATAGACATGGGCTCTGTTCAGTTGGAATACGCATTATTTTGGGCGTCAGTCGGGAAGGCTATCCGGGGCAGCGATTTGGGGCGAGGTGGTGCTGGATCGTAGCTTGGCGGGGCAGTGGCTCTGTGCGGATTAAGTCCCAGCAGAATTAGGGGGCCGACAATGAAAGCTCGGAGGAACCGGGACCTGCATACTGCACTTGACGAGCTCGAGCGGCATGACGGCGAGGTGGGTGTGGCCGGTGCTGAGGAGCACGCCAAGGGCGCAAGAGCAGCGTATGAAGCTCCACCGCTGGCGCCATCTCCGCCTCCTCCCGTCCCGCGTTGCGCTCGCATGAGCCTTCGCCCTCTGGTCGCGGACGGCAATCTCCAACCTTTTGCCGAGCTGGTCCACGTTTGCGGCGAGCGAGGTCGCGACCACGCGCATCACCACCACCAGGCCACCCTCAGGTACGGGAAGCCTCGCCCGCACGGCTTCGGCCGGCGTTGTTGGCGACGTCCACTCGCCCCCCGCGCCCCACTCCTCCGTCGGCCGCCTCGTCCCCTTTCGTCCGAACGCCACCAAGCAAGCGTGCGCCGTCCCCTTACCCAGCTCCGGACCGCCGGAACCCACCGGCTGCCCGTCCCTTCCGTCCGAACTCCGCCAGGCGCGCGTGCACCGCCACCAAACGCAGCCGGAATCGAATCGGCGTGCGGCGGGGAAAGAAGAAGGTTCTATTTCGCTCGTCTCCTCGAGAAAGACAAAAAGAAACGAAAGGGTACGGTGGCAATTTGGTTGTATTATGTGGTTTGGTGGGAGGGCACAATGGTCCAAAACGGACAATGTTGAGTTGTCAAACATTGGGACGATCTGGAGCGTCGATGAGATATTTGAACAACACAGATTTAAAGTATCCCAACAAGTACAAGTTTGCTCTTTTAATAGTAGTATAGATGTCTGCATCGTGGCCTAGCTAGTATTAGTGAATCGTTCCAAATTCAATTATTTAATCGCAAATCATGTCTTAGGGAACTTGCATCCTCGATGGATGTCAGAGGCCGAGTACTGCTTGATGCTTTGATGAACGCTTGTTAACAAAACAAAACAGAAATTATTTGGGATGTATTTCTCCCGTGTAAGAGTGCTTACAACATCAGGTATGTTGCGGTTATCTTGTCAAAGACATTTTTTCTCATCTACAGTAGAACGGTGCATTGTCATGGTGGTTTAACAGGAATTTTGTTTGACCCCATTAGTTAATTAGCAGTGAGTGTAGATGTCTTCCCAACCCATTAATGATGTACCGGCTAAGCTCGGTACGAGCGAGATGGTTAGACGGAAGGCTCGAAATGAGCCCGGTTTTAAATTAACGAAGCCAACAACCGGTTAAGGTTACAACTTACACATCTTACACACACGAGCTGGGATACCAACTTTACAATTCAAGATCAAAGACAACAGAAGACTACAAAAAATAAGGAACACAAGCAACTAAATGTCTTGATCCAGTCCAAAAAGTATTGTCTTGTCTTCTGTCGCACGGAAGTAAAGCCACCTTCAGACCATCCTCGCCCACGTCGCCACCCAAAGCTCGAGCATGCAAACAAGCAGGACTCGAAAATCTAAAGAGGGGGTTTCAGAACAACGCCTCCAAGGAGGATAACGGTGTCGTAGAGCGTCATCGTCACCGGTAGAGTCCAAAGACCTACAAAGCTTTCGCCAAGACCCAATCCTCCAACCTTAGAGCTCGACCATGCGAACGACGATGTAACTGGATTCTGCAGACACTACCACCGAAGCGAGCCACACCAAGAACGGCGCAGGTAGAGGCGGAGGTGGATCCAACAGGGAAAGGAGCTTCAAGGTGACGCCTTCACGAAGAAAAATGGCACCCGAAGGTGTCATCGTCACACGCAATGGTCTCAACCATGCACAGTTTTCACCGGAGCCTCGAGCATCCCGAACACCAGATTTCACCATGAGGTTGAAGAGCCCGGCCACTGCTTCCGAACTATCTCCCGGAGGGTAGAGACATGGTGCTCCAGCCCCTGCTAAGAACACCAATGACATACGCCAGAACCAGACACACCAGCCATTCCTCCGCAATGGACGACATGAAGCCGTCCTGGCCCTGTCCATCCGAGATGGAAACGCAGCACAACAACATTTGGACTGGTCTCGCAGGACGTTGGTCGATGGAAGAAGGTACAGCGAGCTCGCATAACTCGCTCTCACTGGTGTCACACCATGGATCCGAGAGAGCCAATGCATCCGATCAAGAACGGGCTCCACGGGAGAGTGACACATGCAGCCGAGGAGAAAGCCGCACCGACACCGAAGTGACGTGCCTAACCACGCAAGAAGGACCGGCCGGGGAGCCCCAATTCCCGCCGGCCAACAAGGCAGTCAGCCCTCGTGACGAGCATGACCCGGACGATCCAGATCGGGCCTGCACGGCCAGATCTTGGTTGGCTCCATGGCAGGAGCACGCCGCTGCCTACCTCCTCCTCCACAGCCAGCCAGCACGACCGCAGCCGCCTCCACCACGACGGGAAACAGTCGGCGAGTTGTCAGGCCACCCGCAGCACGCCGCAGGACGCCGTCCTGGGCTGCCTCCGCACTAGCCGGATCACGACCACCAAAGCGCATGGACGGGCGTGGCCCGCACAACCCAGATCCGGCCCGCGCGGCCGCCACTCCTCCGCCACCAAGCCGGAGGCACCACAGGGCGGTGCACCCGAGCCGAGGACGGCCGCTGACCATCCACTCATGGGCCGCTACCACGTCGCGCCCGAGGAGGACGCCGACGGGAAGAACGCGTCCACCGCGAGCTCCCCCTGCCACCTTTGTGGAGGAAGGGGGCCGCCGCCACCGTGGCATGGACGGCGGCAGCGGCGGGGTCAAGGCCGGCTAGGAGGGAGGCGGCCGGCGGTTAGGTTTGGGGGCGCCCCGGTGCCGCCCTCGGGCAGCACGGGAGCGAGAGGGAAGCAAGGTCTGTCTTTTGTTCTCACGAGCGAGATTGTCACTTTATGGTCATGCTTGATTAAGTCCTTGCCGCTGAGTTCCATGGAAGCGTGCTTAGCTTGCGGGCGCATTCGACAAGGCAGGGCACGTATTCGGACAACGACGATGGAGGCGCTGGAAGAGAAGAAGGTCGCCATGGTTTGTCAATCTGTGGTATCCTCCGTACGTAAGCGCAGGTGAATGCAAGTTATATCTGCATACACATTTGGACAAGCGCCGCATGCATGCAGGCGCCGAGCCTAGCGGCTAACCAAAGAAAGAAAGGATCGATGCCTAGCTAAGTATAGCCAATTTAGCTCCATCGCAGTTTAAGCTTATTTCTGGATCACAGTAGAGACAATGGCCATACACACATTGATCACTCTTTCATTTCCAAAATTAAGAGCTATCGTGCGATGCGCAACCATGGCAATGGCCACATACACACATTGACCATTCTTAGGCAATCAGAGATAAGGCACACGTACGCCCACCAATAAGATGAAAAATTTGTCTGAATTACATGAGTGTGTGTGTGTGTGTTTCACATATGCTCTTGTGCTAGGCGGGCAGGGTTCGAGACTCACTCCTGCTTAATTAAAAACAACGGTGGTTCCTCCATCCGTTGGTTCGTTTTTTTTTTTTTTTGTGTGTGTGTTTCAGTAAGGTAGTACTAGTTCTTGAGAGTAACACTAGTAGAAGTTGTTGCTGGAAAAAAGATAATGCAGACATATATATGTACACATGGATATTGGGTTGTCAAAACTCGCGAGAGCAAGATATTGGGTTTGAAACAAAATTAACAAGATCTTGAGGATGCAATCTTTCACTTGTTTCTTCTATTGTTCTATGTTTAGGAGTAGTGGTACTATATGATTGCACAAACAGGAGCACGTGTATTCCGTACGTAGGTAGGTAGTTCGATCGGCTCTGAATCTGATCGTCACGACCACGCCCGCTCGCCTCGCCGCCGCGTCGTGAGGCTCCGGATCCAGTTCCGGCCACTTCCTTTCGCGCGCTGCTGCTCCGCCGACGCCCGCTTCCATCGCGCCAGCTGCATCAGCCGCCCCACCACCTGCTTGCGCCACCGCGTCGCGCCCACGCCGCCCCGCTTCTTCACGTGCTCTACCACCGCCGTCGTCGCCGAGCTTCTGGCACCGTCCGACTTCCGGCCGTCCATCCACGTCCCCTTGCCGTTGTCCTCGAACTTGATCGAGATGAAAGAATCTACACACATTTTTGTTTTTCTGGTTCAGCCAATCGATGATATGAAAAACAGAACGAACCGGAAGGAACGTGCCCGTACTAGGAGCCACACTCGCTTGCGTGCTTACCGTCCAGGCTCGCGATGGAGGCGGCGTCGTCCTCGGCATCGGCGTTGTCCGCAGGGTCCTTGTCGCCGCCGTCATCGTCGTCGTGGACGAGGACGTCATGGGCGTGGTGGGGCCTGGACGAGGAGGAGTCGAGCCGGTGGAGCAACGAGGACCCGAGCGCCAACACTGACACGATGCTGCCGGTCCTCACGCGCCGTAGCGCCCTGCGATACGGCCGCGCCGACAGGTAGCTGGCGCCGTCCGCCGGCACGCGCGCGCGGCCGCCGCCCTGCTTCGCGGCGAGCAACAGCAGGAGGCGCTCCCGGAGGCAGTGGGCGCAGACGCCGACCAGCAGCTCCCTCGGGTGGAAGTAGCACAGCGTACTGTCGCCCTGCTCTCCTCCGCCATGGCCATGGTCAAACACGTTGCTCATGGTATGCAGAGCAAGTAGCTTGCTAGCTAGCTCCAAGTAAAGAGGAAAGACTGTATATGCATGGATTCAATGGATATAGCATGGAGGAAGCTTCAGTTTCTGCAATGATTTATTCATTCAGATTCAGAGGTGGCTGAAGATGAAGAGCGAGCTACACAACTGTTCGGGCAGCTCCTTGTTGTACTCTGCTTTTATGAATTGGACCATGGAGTGGGACCTGAATGCTGACAGTCAGGCATGGATACAGCAGCTAGCAGACACCCAACTAATAACTACACATGCATGTACCCAACTTAATTCTGATTTTCATTACTAATATGCTTTCCCGAGTTATATATAATTATGAGAAAACAATAAATTGTGAATGTTGTACTCCCAATTTTACAGATTATCATATGTTGTAGCTTTGCTCAAACTAGAACTTACCAAAGTTTGGCCCAAGTATGTTCATAAACCAAAAATACGGATCTACAATATACATCGATATATATTCCATCATGGCTCTAATGATACTCGCTTGATGTTGTAGATGTCGATATTCTACTCTATAGTCTTGGTTAAACTACTATGACCAAAATGAAAATACGAGTAATTTTGAAGAAAGAAATGTGAGTAATAAAATTCAGAAAACCGGACAATCATAGGTAACCCATTTTCGAATGGATGTGCGATCGCATTAAGCTGTCGGCAGAAGGCAGGCTCTTAGTGGGACATTGATTCTTTGATTAATTAGCTTAATTGAGTTCATCATATGATTTCGACTGCAATGGATTTCGGATAATAATGAAAATAATTATCAGGCAAGGCAGGGTAGGCTGGGTAGCAACAAGTAGGCGTGGAACTGGTCCAACTATGATGGAGAAAAGGACCATCTAGCTATCTACACACCAGATTTTTTAGTATTAGACTTTGCTTAGTATTAGACATGGTAGTTCATCTGTTTAGGATTAGCAATCATAATTACAAAAATGATGTCTACGTTGCAAATTAATGGAGGTCAAGGCCGCAGGGGGGTTGATCAGATGGATGGCCCACACGTGCGTGTCAGTGAGGGGCCGAATTATTTGGCGTCGCCGACACGTGCCACATGTCTAGATTATCATGTTCAATGTGTGTACATGTTTGGTTACATCATCCTAACTATATTTACCATAGAGAAGATTTAGAGCTACGACTCGTGTTAGGAATTCTAAAAACAACTAAGACTTTTAGTTAACAAAAATTGTGTGTTTGTAGCTCGTTATTTTTTATCCGTATCTACACCACTTAATGATTTTCTCAAAAAGAGAGGCAAAGATTATTATTTTTAGGATGAAAACAAGCTAAATGTAGCACTACGAATGGTGGCAACAAAAGATCATTTTTTTTATTAAACTAAGTGCTAATTTTCAGTTAGCATAGAAATTAACTTAGTAAGCAGTCGAGTACAAAATCATCAAACTTGCATTGTAATTCATGCACCTGTTCAACTACGGCGGCGGCAAGGAGAAGAAAGCTTACAAAGAAATGTGAAGGGTTTGATGGGTCGGACTAGCTAGCTAATTAAGCAGAACATGGGCTGCGGGGGCCGGCAGCCTACCAGCGAGAGACGTCGACGCATGCATCTTTCCGAGCTACCCAACCCCATGGATGATGGATGGACCCCTCCGTCGTCACCATATTTCTGCCTAATCGTCGTTGGGTCTCTCAGTAACTTTCATCTTCAGAAGAGTCTTGTGATATGTGGCTACCTACACACACATGCCCAGACAAGAACAGGTTTTTGACGGTAAATAGCAGGAGCTCTGCCTATGCATTATTAGAAGAAGAAATGATCCAATTAATTAGGAAAACCGCAGCCAAAAACCATACAAAGCACGGTTAAAAAACCGCACACTCTAACTCATGGAACGTTCACTAGCTAGCTACAGACAAGAACACGTTCACTAGCTAGCTACAAACAGATGGGCGCATGTATCATGTATGATATGGAAACTGAAAAATGCCACCGGAACGGCGGCCGGTGCACGCGTTCGTCACATCTATCTATATATAATGCCTAAAGTTTTCAGAGCCCTCCGAAGGCCTCTACGTCATCGGTGCTACTGTTCATCAGTATCTACAGTGTCCCAGTTTGCCGGGAGCGCCCGATCGCGTGTGCCAACGGTTGGGATGCGCCTGAGTTACTGTAGACCTGGTTTCTTTCATCTACGGTGTTCGCGCACGCCTCCGCGCCGTCCATCGCGGATCCGACGGTCCGCGCCATCTTTATGCAAAAAAGACCCTGCGCTTTTCGAAAATTACTAAACAGTCCCGCGTATAAAGCACCAGGTCGTAACCCTAGATCCCTTTCCATCTATTTTTCCCCACCAAGCTTCCTCTCCCGACCAGGCAGCGACGGACGGCGCGCCGACAGCTCGGCCCAGCTCGGCGCACCGCCCCTGCCATCCTTCCTTCCCTCCCCTGCTCAGCCTCCTACACGCCACCGGCAGCCCCTCGTCTCCCAACCTCCAGCGCCATCTGTGGCCTCGCCGGCCAGCTCGAGCGGGAGGAGCGCCGGCTGGAGGCCGCGGTTGGGAGGAGCGCCGCCAAGACGACGACGCGGGGCGCGATCCGGGACCAGCGTGCCCGCGAGCCCCCGCCGCACGTTGCGCAGCGGCTCCTGCACCTGAACGCCCACTCCCTCACCTCCTCTGGCGCGCTCCAGCTCAACGCCATTCCTTCACCAAGTAGCAGGTACCGCCCTCGTGTCTCTTCCTTCTTCCTTGCTCCAGTTCGTTCAAATCCAATGTTTGCTTAAATGGATTTATGTGATTGACCTTCGGTTGTAGAGTAACTGTTCTTCCCAGTTCCACCCATTTGAGTAGACATTTAGTGCAGCTTCCTACCAAATTATGCATTATCAGTGTAATATGGTGTTTGCCAATCCTTAGTCAGAGTCCTAAGAGTTATTTGCAGCAGATTGTCTCCAAAAAAGTCCCATGTGTCTACAAATTGACTAACTAGCAATCACCAAATTTCGATGTGAGCGGTTGATTGGAATATTTCACCATGCTTTGTAGTATTTCAGAAATTCTGTGCTCCGCAATCCGGCGAAAATGTCATCAAAGAGTCAAATTTGAGGTAATATGTAATCATGCCATCTACTTGATTATTATTTCCTTTGATTGGAATGTGGCGATTTTAAATATATTGAAACGGATACCGATATTTAAAACTGAGGACAAATCCTTCGAAGCAATGCTACCAGTCCTGAATTGTGATAGAAGTTAGTAACAAAAGTTCGTCTCCATGGTGGTTGCTATATGAAAATTAATAGCACGGCAGATGATTCTTATAAATTATGATGGTGAAAGTGTAGTAAGAGTTCGTATCTCCAGATTATTTATTTCAGTTATTTCAGTTTGGTAGATAAGTTATTTTCTCCTACGTCGAACATATCAGTTCAGATATTAACTGAAGGTCATTCATTCATCATCTGCATGAATTTTAGTCTATGAGTAATTCATGGTCAATATAAAGGGTGCACTACAATTTTACGTTGGTGCACAGAAACATAACACTATTTTTGTTGTTTCAGTTTTGCATTTGCATGAAACGATCTGAACAGAATCACCTTTTTACTTCTATGAAATGCCAGTGTACCAATTTTTATCTGAATTGTGATTACTTGGTGGTTTATCATTTGGCTTATATGAATAAATCCCCCCCACTGCAGGTTACACTCTATATCATTATCTACCACATGACAGGTTAAGAAGTTTGGCATGCGTTATTCTCTTTATACTTTAAACTTAACTACGTGGAGTTGCCCTAGGGTATGTTTTCCTAGAGTTGAGGCCCCGTTACTAGAGGCCACATAGTCCACTTATGTTTTGTGGCCTGAACTTGATTGCACATAGTAAGATGAGGTCAATCATATTAAAACGGATCTTTGGTTCTATGGCCCGTGTATGGTATCACAGAAGCTAACATGTATCACTTAAGGTATCCGACAGACTCCTATATTAGTTTACCTTTCTCGCCTTCTATGTTTTGGTGTGCGGGCATGCTACATTTATCACATAATGCCAACATGTTTGATGACTTAATTTCTTCATTTTAGGCAATGATAAGCACTAGCGACTTGCCTGAGGTTGGGATTGCTTTTGATTGCACTCTGCTGTGTGGAGTTGATTAGATTTCGTAATCTTTTTTGGATACCTGAAGGATACAGTGTACTCAGTATCGGCTTAGAAAAAACAGAAACTCTATTCATCTTAGTTGGGTCTTCTTTCCATTATGCTTGATAAAATTATAGTTTTATGGCATGTGGTAAGAACCAATAACCACCAAAATGGTATGCTAAATAAATATTACATATGTGGAATGCATTTCAAATTTGTGGTCGAATTGTAGTGTTAAAATTATTGTTTTTTGGTGTTGTTTTAACATGATCAATTTACATAATCGCGAGCTGGTTGTTAATTTTGTTAGCCAAGGGTAGCCCCGCGGCGCCGAACTTCTACCCGACGATGAGGAAGCCGAGAACCGAGTTTGTTGCATCTTCACACCGTGTCTTTTTCAATTCATCTTATCAAGGTAAGATGTGTGTTTTTACTGAAAATTGTGCTACTGTAGTCCACATGGTTCATCGGGGTATTTGTTTTAATGGCATACCACTTCAAAACAAATCTTAAACTGTTATTTGACCGTTTCTTTGCTGACTCTTAGGATTACTCTGTTAATAGATCTACAACTAGCGCATAGTTAGACTGACAGAGGTCCCCTGTAGCTACCTCTGCGTGTAATGTCGTCCTTTTGTGTGTATTTGTACCGTTGCCGGTCAGTGCATTATCGTTATCAGGTTGGTCAAACTTTTAGTATCCTATAGACATGCTTTTCAAGCAAACTGGCATTTTTATCATCAACCTTTATTATATGCTCACATGAACTTCGTGCTCTTTTCCTTTATCTCTGCCATTGAAATGGTTTGCCTATTTCATTCCTTTATTAAAAATTAGGATGATTATATGCTGTGTTCTTTTTGCCTTGATCAATAAGAAATTTACCTTTACACATGTGGGCACCAGTACTTATACAGCAAGTGTTAGCCCCATATTGTGCACTCGAATATATCACTGAAGAAACACAATGGAAGAGCTGGCAGACTTCACATGCATTGTTTGTTGCCAGAGAACAATGGATCCCATTTTACTAATGGCCCACAATCTATCCCTTTACCAGATGAAGAGCAAGCAGAAAGGGACAATGCAGCTGCCGACGACGATGAATTCAGCGCTCCATGGAGGCCTCCACGTCATCCTGGCACTGTAGATGCATCTACAGCGCGCGCATCTACAGTGCGCGGCCGCTCCGCGCCGTCCGATATGGATCCGGCGGTCCTCCTTTTCACGTATATATACTATATATAAAAGCTGAGGCTTTCAGGGCTCCATGGAGGCCTCCACGTCATCGCGGCACTGTAGATGCATCTACAGTGCGCGCGCATCTACAGTGCGCGGCCGCTCCGCGCCGTCTGATATGGATCCGGCGGTCCTCCTTTTCACGAAACTATATACACGAAATATATGCGCGTCGACGAGTAGGTTCCATTCCCGTGATCGGTTTCGAGTTTAGTCGACTCTAGCTCCTTAATTTTGGGTCAAGATTTGCAAAAATATCTTACGAATTTTATGAAATTCGTCGCACTGAGTCAGATGGATATCACCCTTCCAAATAACTTTCATGTTTTAACATTTTTATTTCGACGAACATATATATTTCTCTCTAATCTTTAAATTCGTTGTATTTTTGGCTACGCAAAAAAGACAAATTCTGACGGATTTCAAAATTTTGAAACTCGAGGTGGCCAAGTCGCCCGGGCACTGTAGAAGCGCCCTCGCTTCGTCATCCGACGGTACGCGTAGCATTTTTGCGCAAAGGCCCCTACATGTTTTGAAATTTGCGAACCGGTCCTCCTCGCCCCCCTCCTCTCCTCTTTCCTCCTCCGCTCGGACGGAGACGCCGCCGGCGCCGAGCTCCTCCCCCGACAAATCGAAGCACACAAGGAGCTCCGTCGTCGTCTCCTCTACCTCTAAGAAAATTTCATATTTAAGAAATTTCCAAATTTTACACATAAAGGTTGCACCAAATATCCACTGTGTACAAAAGTGAAACTAAGAAATTCTTAAAATTAAGAAAAATTTAAACTTTTCACATAACTAAGAGATTTCCGTTTTGTTGCAGATTTTTGGATTAGTTTTCCAAATATTTTTTGTATTTTTTGCTGAAACAAAAAAAACCAAATTCCAGCGGATTTCACAATTTTGTATCACAACGGGCGCGGCGTGTCGCCGCGCGACATTTCCTAGTGTCAAACATGTGCTTCGGTCTCGCCGTCCGTCGTAACCAGCTTACTCGCCCAACCTAGCTACGTTCCGTTCCAGCGAACCGTACTCTCGCACGCGAGATTCAGATCAAGGTCGTTCAGGCCACCGTCGCACGTCGCCGTTGTCGTGGCGGCGCCGGGGACAGATATCTGCATCTGGTCGTCGTTAATCAAGCCTTGATTGCTCAATATTACTAATTGCCTCGTCTCTTCATCTGTTGTTGTGCTCTGTACGTTCGGCACCCCCGATTCACCGGAGCAGAGCTTCCTTCATTGGCAGCGGCGAGTAATCCGGTCATCAGGCCCAAGCTGATGACTGTCTTCTTCTCCAGCATGCAGCTCACTTATTGGATAGATGGGGGGTTCAGCTTGATCGAGCATCTAGTGGACAGTTCGACATGCTCGATCGTGATCACGCCTACAAACGCTAAGCACTATCAGTATTAACAAAGTCCCAATCAGAGATCTCTATCTGACATCTGTCCTTGAAGAAGCATGCATGATGTTTCACTTAGATTGACGGCCTGCACGGAGCAAGTCAGGATGGATGCACCGCAACTGCGACCGCGAACGCCCGGCGCCAGTGCGTGCGTGCGGACACCGGCATGCGACCAAACCGAAGCATGAACATCTCGACGTGCGTCGAGGACGACGCTCGACAGTGGGCCGACAGATATACGCTTTCCGAGCACGCGGCACAGTGATCAGGTCACAAATGAGATCTCGTTAGCATTAGATTGAGTGTTTAGCGTAAAACTACCACTTTACAAACTAAATCACAAAAACATACCACTTTTGCCCGCAATCGCAAAAAGCTACCACATTTCGTCGCAAATCACAAAAAGCTACCAAATCGCACTGATCGTGAATTGAACAAAGATTGACACTCAAACTGACAGGTGGGACCCATTTGTCGGTGCTGACGTGGAAGAAAAATGAGCAATTTGCTGAGGTGGACAGGACCATGGACGGCTCCGGCGTCCGTGGGCGGGGGCGGCGGCCATGGGCGGCACCAGCGGCGGCCATGGCGGGCAACGGCGGCCATGGACGGCCACTGTTTTTTAAATTTATTTTTCGATTTTTATTAAGCTGAAAAGTCAACATGCCACTTATCACTTACATGTGGGCCCGCCATGTCAGTTTGAGTGTCAATCTTTGTTCAATTCACGATCATTGCGATTTGGTAGCTTTTTGTGATTTGCGATGAAATGTAGTAGCTTTTTGCGATTGCGGGCAAAAGTGGTATGTTTTTGTGATTTAGTTTGTAAAGTGGTAGTTTTACGCTAAACACTCCATTAGATTCCTTGCGGAATGGAATCATGTTCCTTGCATCCCCTCCTTCATCATAGCTTAATTTTACACGTCCACGTCGTCGTGGGTGGCGCCGGACCATCCGCGTCCTCCCGTCCACGAACGAGGCATTCCATCCGAGTATTTGCTTGGCACTCAGCAGCTACCAAGCTAGCTACTACGTGCTCGATCACTTGCCTTCATCGTACGTCTCTGCATCTGCTTGTAACCACCCCAACTGCATGACAGCACAGGATTCTTCGTCATAAGGATGACTCCAACGGGGCGACCCAAACGGACACCGATTTTGTCCGGGTTTTGTCCGCTTAGGTCGCGGTCCAGGCAGTGCGGACGCTATCGGACAGGCCTGTCCGGCGAGTGCCCCCAACGGTGGCGACGCATCCCATTTGGAGCGGACAGCAGCGAGGAAAAAAATCATGAAAACGAGCTATCATTCCATGAAAATCAGCTAGCAATCCATGAAAATCCACGCACATGAAGCTAGCAATCCCCCAACAAGCGAGCAAGGACGCGACCAGAGGCGCATGAAGCTAGCAATCCATGAAGCAGCGACGAAGCAACTAGCTATATGCAGCCAAGAGCCACCACGGCCATGTGTACCTAGCTTCCTTGAGACGCGCTCCCGACGCCATGGTGGCCCCGTGACCACCGCGTCCTCTGCTTGGCCGTCGGCCGCCGCTACCGAGGGCCGGCGTTCGTCGCGCTCGCAACAGGCTCGTGGACGGTGGGCGGCGCCTCCCCGTCAAGCAGTCGCAAGGAGGCAGTGGGCGGCGCCTCCGCGTCGGCGTCTTTCGCTAGCGCCACGAGCGGCGCCACCGACGACCTCTATGACGCCACGTGATTTCGGCCGAGACGATGGAGAGCAGCGATACAGAAAGAGAGAGAGCAGCCGGATCGGCCTCCTGCCTGCGTGGTGGAGTAGCAGCAGCAGCAGCAAATCGCGCACCACCGCGACGAGGAAGGCAGCGCTGGACGGGAGCCAAGCGATGAGGACGCCAATGTCCACACACCTTCGGCGCCAGGCGCGGCCGTCGCTTCCCGCGAGCGGGCGTGGAGCCCTCCCAGCCATGGCGGCGTTGTGGCCGGCGAGCTTCCCACGGCGGCGCTGTTGCCAAGGTTGATGTCGCTTCCCACGGCTCCGCTGTGGCCGGCGCGCTCGGGCGGGTGGGGAATTTTTCGGGAGAGAGGAGAGAGACGAAGTGGAGCTTGTGGTAGGTTTGTTTGACTGGTAGGTGGGCCAGACCATGTGTGGAGATGACAGAGACGGACAGCAGCGGACGCACGGACGCGTCCGAGCCGACGCATCCGTGACCCAAATTTGAGTCAGGAATGCGTCGCCGTGGACAAAAAACGGACCAAGATCCGTTTGCGTCGTCCCGTTGAGCCGAGTTTTTGGCTCCCACGGATACAGACGGACGCGCGCAGACTCGAGTCGTCGGCCCGTTGAAGTCATCCTAAGCTGCATGCCCGCGCACACCGGCGGCGGCCGGCGCGCGTATGATGCAAATCACGAGCTCGATCGGTGGGACAAACTGAATATTTTCGTCTTCTCCGGCCTGCCCGTTGGTTGCTGCAGACCCCATTACTGGCACACGCATGGTACAGGTCTACTGGACGGATGGGCTTCAGTTTTAAGCGTCGACGACGATTGACCACCTCGCTTCGTGTCCATGCAGAAAGAGAATCACACGTACGAACGGGCGCTACCATCCAATTACTGAGACAACCATGGCCAATCAGAGATCGCCTTCTCTCTGTTCCTCCGGCCCAAGAAACATGTGCACGTTGACCTTGACAGATTCATTGTACTCTGCCTGCCTTCCTACATCTGATCGAAGATGGCCATCGCCGCAACAGGAACAGGGGACTGCAAGGATGCAACAGCAACCCCCACAATCGTCGATTCGACAGCGGACCGACAGATACACAGTCTAGAGTACAAAAGCACAATGATCAGGTCGCCAAGACCGTCTCATTGAGTCATTAACATCACAAGATTGGTTACATAAGTCCCGGTCCCGAGTCCCGACCTAGATTTGTCACAACATAATATCTCACTTTTTCCACGTGGTCAAATTCTTGTGACTGTAAGTGTAGCTCATGTGAAAGTAGTTGCTATATCTCTAGATTTTTCCATATGAGTATACCTTATCATAAACCAGAGTTCTCTATCAACATATTCTTTAGCTTATGAATTTAGCTATATATCTATTAACATAGGTAAGGGTGCCCACACAAATATGTGCATTCATGTAAGTGGTACAAATTAATACGTGAAGACATGTGATTTATTTATTTTCTCATTCTTGCCCCGAAGATGATTAAGTTTAAACATCGTCTTTCTAAGGATCAATGTATTATAAAATCATTAAATGATATTCCCCCTATTCCAATGATTAAAACGTACAAATTTAGTCAAAAGTCAATGTCTTCTAAGTTTTACCAATGTTGTAGGCAAAAATATGAATACTACGATACCAATTCAATATAAATAAACCTCGTAGTAAAATATATTTCCATTTTTTATTTAATATTTAAGATTTTGATATATGTTAGTCAGTATATTTGTTAAAACTTAGCAAGTTTTGACTTCTGGCTAAACTTTTCATTGAAATGAAGGTGCTATGTTTGGAATATAGCATAACATATTAGCGACGATCGTAAATTAAATAAAACGAGTTATAAACAAGTGAAGAATATTAGTATAAATAACTATATTTATTCTGAATCGCCTTGGGGACCACAAACAACTAAAAAGAGGGCTATGCGAAAAACCTTCCATCTTGGCTTCTGTGTCGAGCAGCACAAGAACGGACGTTCTGCCGCATCGACTGAGCTAGTTTAGTCAGGAGATTGAAATATTCATGAAAGTTTGGGGTTTCAAAACTTATTTAAAAATGATAAGTTTGAATTTTCATAGTTACAATTGTTTAATACTTAAATTTCTGAAATAAAGATACATTCTAAAACCTATCCTAGATTCGTCTTTAAAAGTTCACTCCAAATTTGTGACAGTTATGATACATAAATGGAAAATTCACCTTCGGAAAGTGGCAATAGGAACGCAAACATCATCAACATATCATCTCTTAGAGCATCTCCAACCTACGTGGGAAAATTCCGCCCCCAAACTGTCTATGGACAAGTCTGAATGTGTCGGCAGACATAGCCCGGACTAATCATAAACAAGAGTTCTATATCAAGATATTCTTTAGCGTATGAATTTGGAGATATCTTCCCGGATCGGTAAGAATAAGCACACATATATGCAATATATTCATGTAATTTTTCACACGGTTAAGAGGAATTTAGAACATCTTTCTAAGGGTTAATGTATTAAAAACTAATTTTTTTATTGAGTAATACTCCCTCTATTCCAATGAATAAGGCGTATAAAAACTAATAGTTTTTGTTGTAACGCAAGCACATAACAGCAGATCGGGACTCTTCGTCAGCATCTGCCGGCGAGTGGCAGCCAACCTCATTACTCGTACCGGCCGGATGGATGGGTGTGTTTCAGTTTCAGCAACACGGTGTCAAACAAAGCGCATCTCAGACAACAAGGGCGGGCCGAGATATATTACGCGGTAGATCGAGTATACATGATGAGGTCGGAAAATATGATGGTCTTATTGACACCAGGTTCCTTTGAAAACATGTTTTAACACTGCAGAGTGTGTTGCTGCCATGCATTAGTCGTTCTTGCCAATTGCCATAGAGCAGGAAAATTGCAGCCGTCGCTATGCAGCAACACCCGTCGTTCGACGTCTTTCAGCAGGAGAAATACTTGGAAGCGTTCGAGGAATATATGCAGGGTCAGTAGATGTTGCGCTCAATTGGTGAATGTATGCTTGCTTGATGAGTACGCAGTGCCCTTTTGCACTTGGCTGGTATTGTACTGCTCAACTGGGCTTCAGTCTGAGCATCTATCCACCACGATCCTTGTCCATGCACACGTACAAACGCAACTTCCAATCATCAGAGATCTCTGTCTGTCCCTTGAAGAGACATGTAGTGCAGATTACACTAACACGCTGCCTGCCTACAACTCAAGAACAGGGGACTGAATGAATGACGGACAGACTTCTCCAGTAGAGTAGCCAACAACATGGTCAAACAAAGAAACCACATCATCTCCACAACAATGACCACGAGAGTCAAGAGATACATAATATACTGTTAAGAGTATAATGATCAGGTTGCTTAATTAAGGCGGTCTCATTAGACCATTAATTAAGGCGGTCACTGTGTGTTGTTGGCAATAGTATCATACAGGTACACGGGCATGGTAGGCCTGGGACAAGACGAGTCCCTTACGGACCCTATGATTTGGTCTCGATAACAACGATGCCATCACGATGTCAACACACAGCAGACGTTACCTGTTACCTACCTGGAGGTTCCCAGTACGTGTAATTGTTGCAAATCATATATCGTATGCTGTGCCATGAGCTTAACACTGGCTTGATATTCTTAAAAAACATGGCTACAGAAGATCAATTCCAGATGCTGCCCAAAGGACGGCTTTGGCCGGCCATGTGAGGCGTACTGCCTTCTTGTTAGCTTATTCTTGGAACCGATGGCCGATCAATCGATCATCATCGACACCTTGACAAATGCCCCTTTCCAACTCCACTCGACAAGGCGAAATCAGGAGCGCCACAGAGAAATGAATAAAATGGTTAGACGCACAAGACTCGTACCGACCGTCCACAGGCCAAAGCGTACGAGGTACAAGCTACAACATCTATACTGTTTGCTATCAGCTAAAATCTATCTAGCTAGGTAGGGGGAGCTTCACCGGACCAGCAAGGAAAAATGTGACTTCTAGCCTTCTAATAAGGGATCTAACAAGAAAACTACTGCACAACATACAGAACAGTGACCGGGCAACCAGCTTGATCAATCATGCAAGCCCTCCTCCCATGGTGCAGGATGATCATAACAGTAAGTCCGAACTGCAGGGGGTGGGTGAGTACACACAGTAGGCACTTCGGATGGCGGCTGGTCCCACGCGTTGGTTACCACCTCTGCTGCAACAACAAAAAGGAAAATGATATCTAGTTTAAGTATGTCGTCAACGTGACCTAGAAATAACAGAGAATGTAAATAGTTGTTGCACGCCCTAGCAGTGCTTTTACGAAGCAGAAACATAGAATTGACTCTCAGCATCCTCAAGCAGGTTCGGTTAATAAAGCATGGAGAAGAAATGAATATGTTGGCACAGGTACACGGAAGAAAGCATCACTGATGAATTGACCAACTAATCATCGAGTATGAAAAAAAATGATAGATACACAAATGAGAGGTATGGAGTATGGACCACTGTGGTGCAGACGTGGTAAAATTCATACAGACTAGGGAGAAAAGGTAGCAAGATCTCTATGGAATCGGATCTATATAACAGTAAGATGGTATTCAAAAGGATGCAGATAAATTATGCAAATCATTCCACTCCGAAGACATGATGTGCAATTTTGTCATTTATATTCCATTCATGGTGCTGCCATCATCCATGTGGGGATGCAAATACCTCTAGGACATGATACAGGTAGCTAGTGCCCATGCAAGCCAACAATAAACTCTACGTTGCTTGGACAAAAGATCAACAGAATGCCAGCACTACATATAAATCGAGTTTCTATGAATGTGCAACCTGAAGTTATTTAATATACACGGCTTCATGTACATGCATATGGTAAAATTTTGAGACACGCTAAGTTGGCAGCAAGAACAAACGTAAGCTGGAAAAGGAAATCTGCACATTTCCACAAGTGGGAGAGCATACCTAAAGATATTTTGTCAAATCCACCATATAGCACGCCATCGTCACTGGGAATTCCCTGATGAAATGGAAACTTTGGTTCAAGTCATAACACATATAACCAAAAATGTTGCTGATTGCTATCAAAGAAGAATAACCACAAAATGGAAGTATTTACAAAAATTTACAACAGGAGAGTGAACAAAATAATTTCATTAATTCCCTATTGAGCATGTGAATATATGAGAAGTTCGTTAATGAGATGTGCAACTCCTAGCATTAATTAAGGCAAGTTGATAGCAGAACCATTCACTAATCTAGGCAGATGTTTTACTTGCTGCATGACAGCATCCCTTCCAGTCAACATGCTTGCAAAATTAATACCCGAACTACTCACTAATCTAGACAGATGTTTTACCTGCTGCATGACGAATAATGAACAAAAAAAATATCTAAACAATCGTCTCACCTGTGCATTGACAGCGTGCCCTTCCAGCCCACATACTTCAAAAAAATTGTGTAACCGATGAAGAAGCTACTGCTGGGATGTTAGTCAGGATAACTTGAGGCTTTCTCGTCTTGAGAACACACGCGTTCAATCCGTCTGTAAGGAGGCATCACTGTTGTGTGGTGGACATGTTCAGGTGTGAAGGACTGTCCTCTCCCCCTCGAGACTATGACCAGAATAATCTGCTAAACCTTACTTGGGATCTAAAAATTCCCCGGTCAAGACTGTTCTTCGTCATCATCTTCCAGATTAATTACAGGAATAATTTGGCCATTTCCCAGACTGTGAAGCCTGTCTGCTGCAGCCTGATCTAGATGCAATTTCCCATCCTTTAACTGAACCGCATCTGCTGCAGGGTTATCATCTGTACCGATATTCTGAAGCATCTGTTGTTCACCGTTCAGGTCGTGATGATCCAAATCATGCACAACTGTAACATGGTGTACAAGCATTTCTTCATTCTTTGTCTGGTGATCAACCTCAGGACGTTCATCTGTAGCATGATCTGGTAGCAACTGCTCACCATTCACATGGCAATCGTCCAGAACTTGCACGGCAGTGACCTCATTTAAAAGGATCTGCTCATTCTCCGTCTGGTGATTATGATCCACGTGCTCCTCCTCATCTTGCTTTAGAAGAGTTTCCTCGCTGTTTACATGCATTTGTTCAGCCTCCATCTGGTGATTATGATCCACGTGTTCCTCTGCATCTTCCTTCAGAAGTGTTTCCTCGTTGTTCCCAAGCATTCCTTCATCCTCCATCTGGTCATTATGATCCACGTGCTCCTCTGCATCTTGCTCTTGATGTGTTTCCTCGTCGTTTACAAGCATTTGCTCATCCTCCAACTGATGACTATGATCCCTGTGCTCCTCTGCATCTTGCTTTAGAAGTGTTGCCTCATTGTTTACAAGCATTTGTTCATTCTCCGTCAGGTCACTATGATCCCCGTGCTCCTCTGCATCTTGCTTTAGAAGTGTTTCCTCATTATTTACAAGCATTTGTTCATTCTCCGTCAGGTCACTATGATCCCCGTGCTCCTCTGCATCTTGCTTTAGAAGTGTTTCTTCATTGTTTACAAGCATTTGCTCATCCTCCAATTGTTCATCACCATGTCCATGTTCCTCGGCTCTCTGATTTATAAGAACCTGCTCACTGTTCAGGTTATTCTCATTCGAGTCATGTGTACCAATATCCTGATTCAGAAGAACCTGATCATCATCCTCCAACGGTTGGTTCTCATCTGCAAGTTCTTGACCTTGAGTTTCTACAGTATCATAGCATGCTTGCTGGCTCATCTGACCAACTAAATCAGGCAGACAATCAATAACATGGTCTTCAGTAGGATCGGCGTGAGTCTCAGGCATTTCACCAGTCTCGTGAGCTCCAGTAACATTGAGGTCAAAAATCCCAAACCAAGCTGGCAGCTCTGCTTCCTCTCTGCTAGGATCAGCAGCATCAGCAGCATCAGTTTCAAATTCATTTTGTGGAATCTCCTCTTGAAGTTCAGCTTCAAGTTCATTTTGTGGAATCTCCTCTTGAAGTTCAGCTTCAAGTTCATTTTGTGGAATCTCCTCTTGAAGTTCAGTTTCAACTGCACTTTGTGGAGCCTCCAGATCACCTCTAGCTTCAGCACAAGTACTGTTCTCAGTCACCGGTTCAATGAGGCATGCATTGCCAGCCTCCGTGTCCTCTTCAACATCCCTGAGCTGGGACTGTATCTGCACTGGATCTTCAAGCATATGCAGTGGTTCCTCAACAGGCTCTGATGGATGAACATCCACAATGGAAGGTTGGTGGCTGGCATTTATTTCATCAGCACCATTCAAGCCAGCAACAGCATCGTCCTCGGGTTCGCGAACGTCCTGGCCATGATCCACTGATTCCACCATCTCTTCATCATCTTCCTCTGATTCCACCACCTCTTCATATTCATAGCTGGCACCATCATCTTCGCCATGATCATCCGACACCATCCCCTCTTCATACTCCTGGCTGGCACCGTCATCCGCCTCCATAACCACCACTTCCTCGTATTCATGGCTGGCACCATCATCAGCCTTGATAACCACCATGGAACGAGGTCCCTTCAGAGTTGGCACATGCTCGACATCGTCGTCGCCGCCAGCAACAGTTCTAGTAGGCTCCAGCACCTTGCCCTGGTCGAAATCACCATTTCGTGGTCGCCAGGAGTCTGAATCCCTCCGGCCGCCACCGTAAGTGGTCCTCGGCCTGGTCCTGCTCCTGCTTCGGCTCCGGCTCCTGCTCCTGCTCCTGCGCCTCCGGTCCAGTCTGCCACGGTCGACAGAGGGCCGGCGGTCATCACCGGAGGGCCGGCGGTCGTTGCTGGATGCCCTACGGTCGTTCTGCGAGTAGGAGCGCGCCATGCCGGGCCGCCTCTTGTCGTCGTAGGCGTTGTTGTTGCCTCCCCGGCGCACGCCGCCGCCGCCCCTGTCGGCGAGCCCGTCATCGTCCCTCTTGTCGCGTCCCCAGTCCCCTCCACCACCACGGCCACTGCCCTGGTTGGAAAGCCTGTCGCTGTCGTCCCTCTTGTCACGGCCCCAGTCCCCTCCGGCACCACCGCGGCCGCCACCGCCGTCGTCAAACCTGTTGTTGTTGCGTCTGCCGTCAAAGCTCTCGGTCCTCCTGTCCCAGCCCGATCTAGCCTGGGCCAGCCTGTCGTCTTCCTCTTCCCTCTTCTCACGACCCCAGTCGCCGCCTCCGACTCCGCCTCCGGGTCCGTTCCGGCGTGGCCACCTGGCGTCGTCGTCAGGGTGCGGGTGTGGGTGCGGTTCATCGTCCCGCTTCCTGGCGTATGTTTCGTCTTCCCGGTTCCTGGCGTATCCGGCGGCGGCGTCCTGGCGGGGGCTAGGGTTGTGGCTGGCGTTGGTGGGCTTGGGGTGGAGGACGTGCTCGGGGAGGACCCCCTGGGCGACCAGGTAGTGTGCCGCGAGCCTGCCGGCCTCCAGCAGGATATCCGTCCGCCAGCGCCAGTCTCCGCCCCCGCCGGCGATGGGGAGGGCGAGCGGTGGTGGTGGCGGCGGCTTGTTGTCCAGAAGCAGGCGCCGCCGTTCGGGGCTGCGTCTCTGCTGGAGCGGCGGGGACCGTTCGATGCTTCGCCTCTGCTGGAGCGGCAGGGGCCGTTCTGGGGTGCGCCTCTGCTGGAGCGGCGGAGGCCGTTCGATGCTGCGCCTCTGCTGGAGCGGCGGCGGCGGCCGTTCGGGGCTGCGCCTCTGGGGCGGGGGCCGTTCGGCCCGGCGGTGGTGTTGTTGTCTTGGGGATGGCGGCGGAGGGGATCGGCGGCGGTATCGTCCTCCCGACGGCGAGGGCGGCGGCAGGGGCTCGCGTCCTCGAATGCGCGACCTCGGGTGCATCGAGAATCGTCGGCAGCGTCTTGAATCGTGGCGAAATGCGTTCGGTTTCGATCCTGGTCGACCCCGTCGTTCAGTCCTGGTTCGTCAGCGCGGCGGGAGGCGAGATCTGCATCTGCTGCTGCCGGATGGCCGTCCGGCGTGGTCTTGAGGTGGCGTTCGTTCGAGTCTTCCGGCGGCGGCGCGTCTGGCGGCGGAGACACGGAGGAGGAGGGGATTTGAGAGCGAGGGTTTGCTTTGCTTTGTGAGTGGAGAGCATAAACAAGATGTGCGGTAGGGTATCTCACCTTGTGGAATCTCTTCTTCTCACCCACTGACCCGCAACACGAGGTGGCTTTTTTTACTGCGGCCCGTTAGCCGTTTTACTGCAGTCTAGACACGTATCCCAGGCCGGGCCGGGCTAAAGTGAGGCCCAGGCCCAGCCCGACCCGGGCCATTTATAAAACCACTCTTTTGTATTAAAAAATATTAGTTATCACTGAATTAGATGTATCTAACCCTAAAGCATACTAGCAAAATACCCGTGCGACTGCTACGGGCTGATTAAATAATTTAATGATTTTTATGTATAACAAAAACTTATATGTTGCAACAGGTGAATAACACTAACATCTACATCAGAAATTTATAAATACACGGGCAATACTACAAAATCTGTCACCTATATATGAATTGTGTTTTTGTTTCCTCTTAATCATAAATTTTGCGAGGTTCCATCAATCATCGGTGTTTGCTTTCAAATGTTTCCTTCAACATATCAATTCCAACACGTTACTCGCTACATGAATTTTGTTGTCGCGACCAACGCACACATCCGCCTACGCCTCGACGCACGATGTCGTTGAGGCTGGCGTAGCTGCATGTATTGTATCGCGCGAGCACCTCCTGGTGCTCAACATCCTTCACTGCAAAGGTTGTCAAGGTGGTGTTGTTGTCCTAAATTTCTCCCATAATGGATCGTCTCGCATGAGCGTTTTAAACTTTTTTATTTGATATACTGATTTTAATCTACTATTATAGACCTTTTTAATGATCTAAATTCAGCTGACTATTCAGTCAAGTCCCCACCGTAAATGTCACGAAGAACTGGTAAGAAGCACTTCCATCATTTGCTCTGTCATTTAGATGTTTGCTGAATGTGAGCCCTAACTTTCTTGTCTTGTGGTGTAAAAAAAAAAAAAAATGGCTGCCGCTCTAAAAGAAATGGTGGCGTACCTGATAGCAACCACATATGTATATGTACGTGTACATGTATTTATTGATAATTGATTGATCGCTGTCGTTCGACTTTTTCTGGGCTGCTCAGATACAACACGATCGATCGAATTCTGAAGGCTCCGATTAAACTCTCTTTAAAAAAGGCTAAGCCAGCTCCGGTTTGTAATGAAGAGTTTTGGCCATTCCGATTTTTTTACCGAAGGACAGGAAACGGACACTGGCTGGTCTCTTGGCTGACCACGTGTGGCTCCGCTTTTTTGTACCAATCGGAATCCTGCGTGCGTGGCTTCAGCTTTTGCTCTGGTTGATGGAATTTGAGACCTTATTCTGGACGTATTGTGCCGATTAGTGCTAATGGGCCGGTTAGTTGTAGTCCGGATTGGATCGTATTGCGATTAGCGATTTGGTTTCTTTTAGATCGTATACACTAGTGGAAACAGGGCCACTGGTCCCGGGTCGTAAGGGCCTCTAGTACCGGGTGTTCACCCGGGACTAGCAAGGCGACACTAGAGGCCCCCCTCTAGTACCGGGTCCGTTACGACCCGGAACAACAGGCTCCCACGTGGCCGCCGAGGCGCGGGCGTGGTGGAGGACCTCTAGTCCCGATTGGTCATACGACCCGGGACCAAGGACCTCACACGTGGCAGCCTGTAATTTTTTGTTTTTTCCTCCCAATTTAATATTGAAATGGTGCAAAAAAATATGCGTTTAATTAATTAAAAAACAGAAACTACATATAACATATCAAAATGTTCATAAATAAAAATATGTTCACGTCTATCCGGTTACATGGAGGTGCTCATAACCGGGACTAGATCCCGTCTATTCGATTACACGTGTGTGGAGATCATAACCGGGACTAGAGCCCGTCTATTCGGTTACACGGGAGATCATAACCGGGACTTCACCGCTATTCTCCATTGTATGTTCCTTTTGTAGATATGACATCGCTGAGCAGAAACCCCGCAAGTTCCTCTGCTAGTGCTTGAAAGCGCTTCTTTAGTGGCATACTCTCGCGCAATGACTCTGCCTATAAAAGAAGGAGATCAATACGAATATTAATCATGACTATCAAAAATTACCTTTGGAGCGTATCTAGAATGCTTTGGTACCTCTCCTCAGGCCAGTCCAATGAGTCGTAGACTTGAACTCTTGATCTATCAACTTCAATGACTAGCAGAATATAATGATCGCTGCGCATGATTATATACACGTCAGTAACTCATCAGTTACACTTAATTTGTACAAGCGAGTAACACTCTCTTACCTGAAGTAGTAAGGAAACATTATCTGCACCTTGAAATGTTGCTTCATTAGGGCATTTAGCAAGTTCTTCTCCGTGTCCTTCACGTGGTTTTTTAGTGTCCTTGCATTAACTCGTACTGGGTTAACGAACCCAAAGCCATAGATGCCATTTCTGTCACATTCATCACTCTTCATTCTGCATAATACCGTAGTGAGCATAGTTAGCGATGGCAATGAACGAGCTGAGAGCTAAAGACTTTATCTTTTTTGGAAATAAATGAATTGAATCACTTACAGACAGTAGACACCGACGAGAGCCAAGTCGAGGGCGTCAAGGTTGTATAAGTACCAGAGTTCTTCGAGCTGAATTGTAAACATGTCTTCACCCGTGAAATGATTTTTTGTAACTTTCACAGAGATCAAAAATTTATCAAATTCCTTTGTGGTTTTCATGTACCAACTATGGAGTTGTCGCATACATGTCGGTACAAACTTTATCTGATCACCTCGCAGCAGGGACCTCCCCCATTTCCATTTCCATGAATCATCTACATCAGACGGAAGGAGATTTTCGTTGTCCAGTTGAGCAAGAGTAATACCAGCTTCTGCAGCAAAGTCCTTCTTGAAGGATAAAGTAGGAATTAGGTCCGTCGCGGAGCCATGACCACTGGGTATAACTACGAGCGGGGCTATCGACTTGTTTGCATGTTGTCCGAGCTGGGCAACGTCTCTTTTCCCTCTGGCACTACTACTTCCCGTCTTGGGAGAGCTACTACTTTTACTCAGATCTCGTAAATAGTTATCTGGCTTATTTTTCTCATATTGCGATGGTTCCGTGACGAATCCAATAGCCCACTTTTTTTCCTTTGCAGTAAATGTTTGCTTTTCCTCGGGCTTTTTCCGTGCAAGCTGTCTTTTTGTATCTGCATCCACCCACACATCCAATTGCTCTTTGGTCATGTCGCAAGCTCCGAGGTCGTCAAGGCTTTTGGGTACTTTTGGGAGGGGCGAACGTCGGGGGTCTCGCCCGAATCCGATGGACGACGAAGTGGCGCCCTTCCTATGTCGGGGCTCAAGAGTCGGCTCATGCGGCGGCGGAGTCGGCTCATGCGGCAGTGGAGTCGGCTCACGCAGCGGTGGAGTCGGCGCACGCGGCGGCGGAGACGACTGATGCGGAGACGACTGATGGTTGTCGTCCCCTTCATCGTCATCAGGTGGTGAATCGTGAATTGGCGGAGACGATGGTGGCCTTGGCGACCAGCCAGCAAACTTGATGTATTTCTTCCGCCATAGAATTAGACCACCCACGACGTCCCCTAGCACCGACTCATCATCAGCTCTTGGGAACTCAAGGTTCAGTGATTCATATCCTTGTACAACTTGATCCACGCCGACACGAGCAAATCCATCTGGAATGGCATTGCCAAGCCACGATGTTGTAGAGTCAATAAAAAAAGCATAGCCGTCCGCCGCCTTCATGGATAAGTTAAATACTGGGACATGCAGCTCACAAGTTGTTTTCTCCGTGATATAATCCACGGGGTAACTTGTCTCATCATCACCGACCATAACCGAGGAAGCCACGCTGCTTCTGCGATGCGATGGGCCGCCTTGACTCGCTTGTTCCAGCTGAAGAGTTGGCGCCCCTTGCTCGCGCATTTGATCTATTTGCTTCTGCTGCTCCTTATAGAGAGCAACCATCTGGTCATGATTTCTTTCTAAGATCATCAACCGGTCTGATTCCTGCTGCTCCTTCCTCCTCTTTGCTCTCGCTCGGCTTCTATAAGAGTCACGGTCCTGGGGAAACCCTTCAATCCACGACACTTCTCCTAAGCCTCGTGTTGATCCTCCTTTTTCTTTGGTCCCGAGGGCCTCTGACAGCTCGTCCTTCTCTCTGTCGGAAATAAACTTTCCCTCTTTAGACTTGGCAATTAAGTCAATAATTTTTTTTTGGGCTCCGTTGACCACTTTGCTTTCATCAATTATTAACTCCCCTGTTTCCATGTCATACTCCCCTCCATGCGCAAGTAGCCAATTCCTTATCCTTCTGTCCCATTCCTCTGTGACCGGGGTGAGCCCTTTTGCACGCAATGCGGACTCAACTTTTTCCCACTTAGGCTCGGCAACTCGGTAGCCACCTGGCCCCATCTTATGGTGATACATCTTTTTCGCTACATTATCCTTATTCGTTTTCGACCTTTTCTTAGCTCGTTCTGATTTCTTGTACTCCAGAAATGTAGGCCAGTGAGGCCGCTGCCTCTCTCGTGTGCCGGTGAAATCCAGAAATTTCCCATCTTCATCCCACTCACGGAATAATTTGTTCTTGTAGTTATTGAATTATTGAGCCATCTTCTTAAGAGCGAAATGCTTGACTTTGTCCGTCATTTTTTTTGTCTTCACCTTATCTTCCAAGACCGGTAGGGTGAAATGTGCAATGAGCTTATTCCAAAGCACATCTTTGGTTCTCTCGTCGACGTAACTAACTCCCTCTAACTTTGGCTGAATCCATTCCTGAGTGCTGATATAAACGTTGTGATGGGGTTCGTAGCAGAAAACAATAATTTTTCTAACTATCGCAACACCGAAACTAGCCAGGATCTATCTATCTAGTAATGCGGTAACGGAGAAGTCATCGGAAACATACCCTTGTAGACCGATAGCGGGAATTACGCTCCCGCACAAGCGTTGCCGATGAAGACGTACGTAGCCGACCTCAAGGTCGCGGAGAACGGCGCGACGAAGAAGAAGGAGACGCGGCGATGAAGAAGCTCCTAGTGCCGAACTCGTGAGAGAGCAGCACCTCCGAGTACTCGCACACGTACGGACCTTGACGATGACCTCCGTGCTCCCCGATCCAGCCGGAATAGCGGAAGCGAGAACTTTGGGTGGAATCCCGCAGCACAACGGTGCGCTGCGGTTTATAGGTCTCCCGTATACGCTGTCCAGACTTGGGACCGCGCACGTCGAGAGATGGGGAGGGAGGAATTGGACTAGGGAGAAGCCTGGGCCAACCGGAATTAATTCCTGAATTTTCTGTGTATTTTTCCAATTAATCCGGGTCCCTATTTATTGGAGGAAAGGGTGTGCACCTCTCCTCAACTAGCATGTGGGACTAAAGAGAGAGGGGGGTGGTGCGGCTGCCCTTGGGCCAACCGCACCCCATGGTGCGCATGGGCCCAAGGGCCCAGCCGCACCCCTCACATGGGGGGGAACTTCCCCTCTTGGGCCCTATGGCCCATTAAGGTGGCTGCCCCATTTTTTCTCCTTTTTCTTTAATATTAAATTAATATAAATATATATAATTCCATAATTAATATATTTACATACTATTTAATCTCCCGTGACTCCGAAACAATTTCCGGATCACTCCGAACTCACTTCGGTCTCCCCGGAACTCTTCCGGTCTTCCCCGGAACTCTTCCGTTCTTGCCGGAACCTTTCCGAAACCTCCTATCTCTATACCTAAGCCACTCCGATGTTTCCAAAACGTTCTCCTAGCGTCGTCAAGACCTTAAGTGTGTTACCCTCGGTTCGAGAATACTCCGGACATGGTCGAGACCCTCCCGCCAATGACCGTCAGGGAGCCCTGGATGACTATGACGGCCCCGTGCATTCTAGAATAAATCATCCTTGAATCATCTTTGAACCGTTAACATGATATGGTCATTCCCTTTGTTCGTTGATACTTCCTTGTCCGAGATACGATCGTCAACATCCGATGTTGTGTTTTATCTCGTTACCGACAAGGTTGCTTTACTCGTTCCCATGAAATTATATCTCAATGACCTAGTCATACGCTGCGCAGCTTTACAGATATAATCTCACCGAGTGGGCCCAGCATATCAATCCATCACACGGATGAACAAATCCCGCTCTTGATCACTCGCCCCGACTACTTCCTTCCAATACCCGAAAGTGTCACCCTTATTGTCGTGCGTATGAGACATGACGTTAGGTGCGATCAGCCGTATCTTTCAGAAGCAGCGACTTGATGTAATCTCACGGTCTAAGGAATAAGCTACCACGTTATAATCCTATTGCAGTGTTGAACTATCTGATACGATCCTAACTGCAATACTTTGGGTAATGTCCATCAAATTATTCTCCCAATAAAATGACTCCACCATCAACTGTTAATGCAATATGATCGGGAAATCACGATCATCCATTGACTGATGGACTAGTTTATCTAGAGGCTTAACTAGGGACTCTGGTTTGTTTACATACCACACGTGTATTAACAATTCCGATTAATACAGTTATAGCATGGTATAAAACTATTTATAAACTTAAAGAGATAATGCAATAAATCTTATTATTTATTTGCCTCTAGGGCATATCTCCAACAGTCTCCCACTTGCACTAGAGTACAAATAAATCCAGCTGCATTTCTATACCAATCATACAACCTTATCTTTTATAAGTGTTTATGATAATGCTGCTCGTGGAAGAGGTTTCCTTCGGCCTGAACCTTTCATAACCGTAAGTTCTTTGCAAACCATTGATATCACCTTATTTGATATCATCATGTTATCTTAATAACAAATATACATATTTGGCAACTAAGTGAGACTTTTGTTTCCCTGCGCTTACTCTGATCCAATATCAGTTAATTGCATTAAACACACTCAGTTTTAGAGAATACCTTTTCTCTACCAACTCTATGTACTTTTGCAGTATCTTTATACTTCTATATTTACCTAAGTAGATCCTGACATTCTATTGTCAGCCTAATGCCTTTTAGTTTATCCTATAACGACTTGATCCTTATTTCTTTCTGTCATTTAGGTTGATCCTTTTAACACAACATTTGTTAAACTCATCATCCTTTACAGATTTGAAATAACCACATATCCTTAGTTTCTTTTAAACTATGAAGGATATTTTGGTTCCACTAATAATGAATCACAAATTCATCTCAGCGCTTATTCTTCTTGTAAGAATACTAATCATATCTTTTCGAGTATATAATATGGTTAATATGCTGCCACCTTATCATGGCATAGAAGTGCAGCATATTTTACAACCATGATTACTTTATCCAGATTTACAAGGACCAATTCCTCGTTACGTCTTATTCTGACACATCAGAATCTAATCTGGAAAAACACCTCGACTTCTTTAAAATGATCTATTCAAAACAGATGCTCACATTTTAAACATATATGATTTTATCGTAATTCAATAATTACTTCTAATTCATTTTCCTAGTACCTATCTATTATATGTCATTTACATATAAACACCTGACTAAGCTCCCACTCAAAATGTCAATTACATTTGAGATTGTGTAACTTGTAATGCTCCCACTCAAAATGTCAAACACATTTCATATTGTGTAGCCCACAAGCTCCCACTTAACAATATGTCACTTACATATTATTCCGGTAAGCTGTCCTACTCCCACTTAAATTATACGGATATAATTTCCTTCGATATTTCGGTCATAACCGAAATCCTTGATCATGTATCAATTCGAAAATTCCAAATACGATGTATTATACTTGTTAATACAAATCCAAAAGACTTAGGCATGTCTACATCCAATGTAGTCAAAACAATTTTGATTTTGTCAAAGACATTCTTCATGACAAAATTAGCTTTATGTCCTTCTCACAGTTTCATTCTTTTCACACAACTTGTCATGTGAAAAATCAAGTAACCCTTTTACTTAATAAGATTCAAGCAACATTTACTAATACAATCTTGAATGCAACCTTTTGGATTTATGACTCTATAGTCACAATTCGAATTTGGCATCACCCCAATTTCTTTGTATTTCGTAGGTATCCCTTGTTCTAGTAACAAGCTCATTAAATCATGAAATATTAATCTGTGACCGGACAGAAAATATTCTTTAATGCCTACTATTTATAAAAAGCTCCTTGCATGAAAACACCATGATCAAATATCATCATTTTCATTTCCATTTGTGGAGTTTTGTTGTCGGATCAAATTCCAAACAATATTTCTCTCACAAATCGAGTAAGGTCAATTACCCCTTTTAAGCTTTTCTTTATTTCATATCCTTTCTTGAAACTTGTTTTCAATGAATCACCAAGTTAGCAATACTAGTTTTGCCCTTGTTGGTGTTTACCATATGAAACATATATTCATTCCTATGAATATTTTACAAAGAACTATTTCGTACATAGTTTCGTATTATCATATAATCTATAAACCATGACACACAACTTATTGTCGTTCATACGAATTTTGGGTGAAGACTTCAAAATAGGGAGTTTACTAATTCTAACGGAAAAACCTTCTACGTGATTTCTAAAATATTAAGAGATGATTTTTAGGACTATACTTTATTCAAAATAGAGTATGATCATAATGTCTACATCAACATGTTTGATAATAGCATCATAATTTTGTGAACCGAATTTCACAAGTCCTTTTGTGAACCGAATTTTCACAAACCTTCATGATAAAATAAATCTTTAAAATCCTTGCTATTATAATCCAATTACAATGACTTGATTTTATATCCTCCTTTTCTATCCGAAAAATCTTTCTTGATCAAATCAAATAATTTCAGATAATTGTATCTTTTAGTAAATACTTATTATTTACTTAGACATACAACAAAGGTTTCAATAATAATTTCCACTACACAATTTAATTTAACAATCATCTTGCATGATCTCAAATCAAATTTCTTCTCATATTGACTTATCAATATTTTTCAATCATCATGTCTCATTAGACATCACGCATGCAAATACACAAGATCAAATATCCAAAATATTTGCAATGATTAAAATTCGGTAGTGCATTTTATTATTGACTTAGGATATTTATTTTAACATTCAAATCCACTTTGCTATCAAAAAGATTAATGCATGAATAACTTATTCATAATCGAAATATGATCATAAGAAAACTTTATTCATAATAAAAACAACTTGCTTGTCTCTTACAAATATGAATAACTTGTCTCATCGAATATAAGACATACTTATTACAATCACTCTCAAATTCGACTACAAAACTCTTATTCAAAACTACTAATCAAAACTTGATAACTATGGGCGTGAAACTCCTTGGCCATCAACTACTTTGCCTTGCCATCATTCCGCAACATCATGTCGTACTCTGCAGCTATCTTGTTATATTCTGGTGCTGTTTCAATAAAACAGACATAAGCATCAAATACTTTAATATAACAAGTGTAAGAAATAACAATTATAACTTTGTATATCAAATATACCTTGCGTGTCATCTATTTCTCCTTCGATGGGTTCCACCTCCACATCTTTGATTTCGACCAGGAAATCATTGAAGAGGAGGAAATCACTCTTAAGTATATACTCATCGACAAGCTCCTCATAGCTAGGAGGTAGAGAACGCAACACCGCCTGTATTGCAAAAGTATCCGCCATCCAGTAATCGCATGTGTGTGAGATCATCGTGAATGTCAAACATCTTACACAAATGTGTCTCCAAGCAGGTATGTTCTTCCATCTTGAGTGAAAGAAACTTGTCCAGCTGCTTGTACTGCTCTTGCTTCATTCGGTTCAAGAACCGAACTTTAAGAGCACCTATCATCACAGCGGGTTCCATATGGCGAAACTCATTTTTCAGCTCATGATCCATGCAGACATACATCGTGATCTGAACACTTCTCCAGACCTCACGACGCTGACGAAAATCCTCTTTCGCCTCTGCACTTGCGGAGTCTCCTGGTTTATCTCCTAACAATTCTCCTATCACGTAAGAAATGTCGTTCTGGTAGAGGACGTCTTTCAGGTTTCTGTACCACGTCATGAAGTTGGATCCATCGTTCCGGAGATTTCCTTTTCTAATAAAATGGTTGAACTCAAGACTTTCTTCCTTAGGATAAGGCATGATCTACAAAGATAATTTGCAAAGACTAGGTAAGGCTAAGTTTATAAAATTATGAGTTTATTTAATAATCATATTATCAAACACACTCCACTAAGAGAATTATCCCTAAAAACTGTCTTAGTGATTACACGATCCCAATCCATTAAATTACCCCCTTCGATCGGGCGGGCAACGTAACTTCAGAGGTAGGCAAAGAATTACCAATCGCAACAATCATGCGACTCATGCTCGATCTTTCGATCACCCGTGTTCCGAGGCCATATACTGGTATATGCTAGGCTCGCCAATTTAACCTTAGTGTTTTCGCGTGTGCAACGTGGCTTACACCCACTGTATGCGAACGAAGAGACGAGTGTAGACGAAAAGGATCGAAACCCAAACGACGTACCCCGTAACGTAGAACTTTATTGGTGGTGCACACTAAGGCAGAACACAATTTTGGTATTAAATTAGGGATCATCCTATTACGGCTACCGTTGTATATCTTTATATAAGCACTCAAATAGGATGCAAACACACAACAAACAATATCAAAATAATGTAATGAAGTGCGATATGACATGGCCGTCGCGCCTCGGCCTTCATGGCGCGCCTCCAATGGTGCTCCGAGTCTACGGTGCCACCTTTGCCTCCGATAACATAAAACTTACCGTGACCATGTCATATGTAAAATAGCCCCACTGCAAAACAAAGTTAGACGCTCTACTTTTATCCTTTTGCAATTTTACGTGGCTGCTAGGGCTTTCGTGAAGAACCGTTTCTTACCTACGAACATACAACCACAACACGATTAAATAATTGTCTCTATTACACCCTTTTCAGGGCCCTCCATTGAAAATGCCATGCCGTCTAAAGAGAGAGAGACAGACACCCGCCAGCCGCATATATGGTACAAGCCATATGTTAGTTGCGGAACCAGTCTCGCGTAAGCGTACGCGTAAGGTCGGTCCGGGCCGCTTCATCAACTCAATGCCAACAACATTAGCAAGTGCACGCGAGAGGGTAACAATTATAGAATCGATGCCCACATTCAACATGTGTTCTAACCGTACCAGCAATACTACGCATAGATCGGCTCTGATACCACTGATGGGGTTCGTAGCAGAAAACAATAATTTTTCTAACTATCGCAACACCGAAACTAGCCAGGATCTATCTATCTAGTAATGCGGTAACGGAGAAGTCATCGGAAACATACCCTTGTAGACCGATAGCGGGAATTACGCTCCCGCACAAGCGTTGCCGATGAAGACGTACGTAGCCGACCTCAAGGTCGCGGAGAACTTGGCGCGACGAAGAAGAAGGAGACGCGGCGATGAAGAAGCTCCTAGTGCCGAACTCGTGAGAGAGCAGCACCTCCGAGTACTCGCACACGTACGGACCTTGACGATGACCTCCGTGCTCCCCGATCCAGCCGGAATAGCGGAAGCGAGAACTTTGGGTGGAATCCCGCAGCACAACGGTGCGCTGCGGTTTATAGGTCTCCCGTATACGCTGTCCAGACTTGGGACCGCGCACGTCGAGAGATGGGGAGGGAGGAATTGGACTAGGGAGAAGCCTGGGCCAACCGGAATTAATTCCTGAATTTTCTGTGTATTTTTCCAATTAATCCGGGTCCCTATTTATTGGAGGAAAAGGGTGTGCACCTCTCCTCAACTAGCATGTGGGACTAAAGGAGAGAGGGGGGTGGTGCGGCTGCCCTTGGGCCAACCGCACCCCATGGTGCGCATGGGCCCAAGGGCCCAGCCGCCCCCTCACATGGGGGGGAACTTCCCCTCTTGGGCCCTATGGCCCATTAAGGTGGCTGCCCCATTTTTTCTCCTTTTTCTTTAATATTAAATTAATATAAATATATATAATTCCATAATTAATATATTTACATACTATTTAATCTCCCGTGACTCCGAAACAATTTTGGATCACTCCGAACTCACTTCGGTCTCCCCGGAACTCTTCCGGTCTTCCCCGGAACTCTTCCGTTCTTGCCGGAACCTTTCCGAAACCTCCTATCTCTATACCTAAGCCACTCCGATGTTTCCAAAACGTTCTCCTAGCGTCGTCAAGACCTTAAGTGTGTTACCCTCGGTTCGAGAATACTCCGGACATGGTCGAGACCCTCCCGCCAATGACCGTCAGGGAGCCCTGGATGACTATGACGGTCCCCGTGCATTCTAGAATAAATCATCCTTGAATCATCTTTGAACCGTTAACATGATATGGTCATTCCCTTTGTTCGTTGATACTTCCTTGTCCGAGATACGATCGTCAACATCCGATGTTGTGTTTTATCTCGTTACCGACAAGGTTGCTTTACTCGTTCCCATGAAATTATATCTCAATGACCTAGTCATACGCTGCGCAGCTTTACAGATATAATCTCACCGAGTGGGCCCAGCATATCAATCCATCACACGGATGAACAAATCCCGCTCTTGATCACTCGCCCCGACTACTTCCTTCCAATACCCGAAAGTGTCACCCTTATTGTCGTGCGTATGAGACATGACGTTAGGTGCGATCAGCCGTATCTTTCAGAAGCAGCGACTTGATGTAATCTCACGGTCTAAGGAATAAGCTACCACGTTATAATCCTATTGCAGTGTTGAACTATCTGATACGATCCTAACTGCAATACTTTGGGTAATGTCCATCAAATTATTCTCCCAATAAAATGACTCCACCATCAACTGTTAATGCAACATGATCGGGAAATCACGATCATCCATTGACTGATGGACTAGTTTATCTAGAGGCTTAACTAGGGACTCTGGTTTGTTTACATACCACACGTGTATTAACAATTCCGATTAATACAGTTATAGCATGGTATAAAACTATTTATAAACTTAAAGAGATAATGCAATAAATCTTATTATTTATTTGCCTCTAGGGCATATCTCCAACACGTTGTCCCTGACAGTGACTCCGCATTGATGCACAAACTTAACTGCGTTCGGCACGGGTGCCAGTGGTTGGCCAGTAGCTGCATTCACCTCGTCAATTGTGAGATGCTCGTCTTTGCCCATCCCTTGGGCATGGCCTCGTTTAGTGGATTAGTTCGATGCAGAGGTCTAAAAATATGAAACATGTGTGAATACATATATGCACAAATCAGTTATTGCATCTGCTCAACATAGGCTTAATATACCTCGCCAGACGGCGTGGGTCCACCAATTTCCGAGTCCTCATCGTACTCGTTATTTCTTTGATCCGGTTCCTTTCTCGGACCATGGTCGTTCAAAAACTCTGAGCCATCATCTTCTTCAGCTCCTTCAGCTCCTTCCGCGGGATGCCGAAATTCCCCGGGTTCCCTAATGTAGGAAAGCATCTCTTCTTCCCTTATCTCGTTGCGAAGGGAGCATCGTCATCCATTGTTTAACTAATACAAAAAAAAGATAAAACAATAATAGCATTAGTACAATAATTCAAAGTAGGGAACTATACAAATATGCAAAAAAATCAATTTAATATTGCATCTAAAGAAAAAATCTTTCAAAAAAAAACATAGGCTGTCCCAATCCCAGCCCAGCCCAAATTTGGGCCGGAACCTGGTCAAAGGTGGCCAGCGTGGTCATCGCTGGCCCACCTGCCAGCGCCCACCCGCCCCACCGCCACGTGTGACCGCCCACTGGCCACGCGTGGTCAATGCTGGCCCACCTGCCAGCGCCCACCCGCCGCGTGTGACCGCCCACTGGCCACGCGTGGTCAATGCTGGCCCACCTGCCAGCGGCCCAGTTCTGACCCCGCCGCCCTGCCTCGTGTTCCCGCCCCGCCTCGTCTTCACGTCCCCGCCTCGTGTTCCCACCCGGCCACCTCGCCTTCACCCCCCGTGGTCAATGCTGACCACCAACGGCCCCCGCCCACCCGCAGTCAATGCTCCTGGACCACTTGCCAGTGACTCGGGATGGTTCCAGCGTGGCGCTGGCCCACCCGACGGTTCCCCTCCCAACGGTTCCAGGGGGCCCACCCGACGGTTCCCCTCCCCTGCGACGGTTCCCGTCCTTGGTCTTTAAAAAGGGACGCGCCCATGCGGATAGGGACACTCCACTCCGCTCCGCTCCCACAGAGTCCAGTGCCCTCGCCGCCATGTCGCGCTGGTTCAGGAAGTCCCCGAAGTACGAGGCCTGCGAGTCCTCCATCCGCGAGTCCTCTCGGCCGTCGCGGCGCTTTTCCACCACCTCCTCCGCCGGCGGCCTTGGGCATCGTTCCGCAGGGCGTGCGGAGGACCGCGCCACCGGTGCGTGTCGCCCCCGCACCGCCGCGCCATCACGCACCACCACCACCACCACCACCGGAGGGAGGAAGATCCGGCGCCGACGCTACGTGCCAGAGCCGGAGTGCCAGTGGCATTGGGACAACGCCGCCACGCTGGAGTGGAGCGACGTCCACCTCCCCGAGGGCTGGCACCTGAACCCGCAGAGGATTCCGGTGCTGGCGGTCCCGCTCCCTGGGAGGCAAATGGACAGGGAGATTGCGCGCCGGCGCCGCCTCCTCCCGCCGGAGCTCCGCAACGACCCCGCCTACGCGGCGGACTCCCCACACTGGGAGCAGTAGCTCAAGGACGAGCACGGGACCGCCGCCGCTCCTACTTCGCCCCGGCGCCCCGCGCCGTCCAATCGCCTACCCAGCGCTGCCCGACGCGCTGTGGTTCGAGGAGGAGGTCCCCGAAGACGACGACGACACGGACATGCAGGCCGCCTACGAGGCCTCCAACCGCACCCTCGTCGAGGACGAGATCAAGCGGTGGGAGGCCGTGCTGGCCCAGGTCCAGGCTGATGCGGCCGCAGCCCTGATGCCGCCGCCGCCACCGCAGTACTACGATCCGGACGAGGTCGAGCCGTGGCACTACGCCATGGAACGCGAGCAGGAGCAGGACCGGCTGGAGCAGGCGCGACAGGGCATTCCGCCACCGCCTCCTCTGCCTCCCGGCCTCGTTGGCCAGTCCTGGGTGTTTACCGGCGGGAGCTGGTCGCCGGATCGGCCCCAGGAGCAGGAGGCGTGGCCACAGTGGCAGGAGCAGCCACCGCCACCACCACCAGAGGGCCAGCCACCGCAGGAGCAGGCGCCGCAGGAACAGGAAGTACCTGCGCACCTCTGGACTAAGCCGACCCTTATCGTCCTCGACGAGTAGGCGCGGCGCCAGCGACGACGACTCCTCCGATCCCCCCAAAAATGTAATGGCCCTTATGGCCACCCCCAAAATGTAATGGCCCTAATGGCCTCCCCTAAGTATAATGAAATGGCCCTTGGGCCCTAAAAATGTGTCCTTTCCATTGCATGCCAACTCCGGCGCCGGCCCCGCGGTTAGGGTTAGGGTCTGCCGCCGCCGCGCACTAGATCTGAGAGGGGGGCGAGCTCACCTTGGGTCGGGGGCGACGATCTTGCTCGGGGACGATGATCTTTGCTCGGGCTCGGGGACGATCTTGCTCGGCTGGGGCTCGGGGACGATCTTTGCTCGCGGCTCGGGGAAGATCTTTGCTCGGGGCAACGGCCGCCGGAGACGGAGCAGGACGGCCGGGGCCGGAGAAGAAGAGGGCGGCGACGGCCGGGGCGGCGGCGGCGCGGGGACGAAATCCGGCAGCCTGGCGGCGCAGGGGACGGCGTCGTCTGGAGCCCGGAGGTGGAGCGTCGATTTGCTGGACTTGGGCAAATTTTCGGCCCGAGCCACTCAAATTAGCGCCAAAAAGGCCTCTAGTACCGGGCCGTGGCTCCACCCGGTACTAGAGGGTCTCTAGTACCGGGCCGTGTTACCACCCGGTACTAGAGGTCCTTCAGGGCCGCGAAAATTTGCGCGCCAAGCCAGTGGGCCTGTAGTACCGGGTGGTCGCACGGCCGGTACTAGAGGTTGATTTTTTAAATTTTCTGGTTTCTTACTTTTTTATATCTTTTGATTTACTTGTCTAAATCAAGTAAAAATTGCTTTCATTTTCCTGTTTTCTGTTTTGGTTTAAAATGAAGTATAACACGCGCTTGGTTTTAAATTAAGTACTACATACGCTTAATTTAAAATCAATTCAAAAATTTATAAATCAAGTACTACATGCGCAGTGGATCATTTCACATCACAAAGTTTGATGCTACATCAAAAATTTATAAATTAAGTACTACATTCCGCCACCGCCATACGCTTGATTTCATTGACATGTCTGTCTTGTCCTCCATACTATAAATTATATAAAAGTTTAATAAATTATTACACATCATGAACAACATCCCTATTTAGTCTTCGCTTTTTCTTTTTGTGAGACCCTTTCTTCTGATCGCTCCGTAACCATGGACAAGGGTCTGCATATAACTTGAGGCTTGGGTCAGTGGTCACTTTGAAGGGCGGAATTTCATGAAACTTGTCGTAATCTTCTGACATGTCTGTTTGTCCTCCACTCCCACGATGGTTCTTTTCCCTGAAAGAACTATGTGGCGCTTTGGCTCATCGGCTGATGTATTCACTTCCTTATCTTTTCTTTTTTTTGGCTTGGTAGACATGTACTTCACATAGAAAACCTGAGCCACATCCTTGGCTAGAACGAATGGTTCGTTGTCATACGCAACATTCGTGAGATCCACTGTAGTCATTCCGTACAATGGGTCTTCCTTTACCCCACCGCCTCTCAGGTTGAACCATTTGCACCAGAACAAAGGGACCTTAAAAGAAGGTCCATAGTCAAGTTCCCATATCTGCTCTATGCAACCATAATATGTGACCATGGCCTCATTCGTGCTCTTATCATCAAAGCGGACACCACTATTTTGGTTGGTGCTCTTTTTATCTTGAGCGTTGTGTAAAATGTATTCCGTTTATCTCATACCCTTGGAAAGTCCAAATAGTCGAAGATGGCCCCTTAGACAACAAGAACAGCTCATCTGAGACTGTGTTGTTGTTGTTGTTCAGATGCGTTTCCAACCAACCGCCAAAATTCTCCATGTGTTCCTTTGCAATGGCGGAGTCATCCATCCCCGGATTGTTAGAGCGTACAATATCCTTGTGCATCTGGATATACGGAGCCACCAAAGTGGAATTATGCAGAACTGTGTAGTGTGCTTTTGTGAAAGAATACCCGTCCCTGCATATGTATGATTTCTTTCCTAGAGTGCCTTTTCCACTTAGTCTCCCCTCATGTCGCGATTCAAGAAGACCAATCGACTTAATGCCGGGAATAAAGTCAACACAAAACTCAATGACCTCCTCTGTTCCATACCCTTTGGAGATGCTTCCTTCTGGCCTAGCACGGTTATGAACATACTTCTTCAACACTCCCATGAACCTCTCAAAGGGGAACATATTGTGTAGAAATACAGGACCCAGAATGTGAATCTCGTCGACCAGGTGTACTAGGAGATGTGTCATGATAGTGAAGAAGGATGGTGGGAACACCAACTCAAAACTAACGAGACATTGAGCCACATCCTTCTGTAACCTTAATAGAGTGGTTGGGCTGATTGACTTCTGCGAAATTGCATTGAGGAACGCACATAGCTGAATAATGGATACTCGAACATTTTCCGGTAGAAGCCCGCAATGCAACCCGAAGCAGTTGAGTCATCAGCACGTGGCAGTCATGAGACTTTAGGTTCTAGAACTTTTTCTCTGCCATATTTACTATTCCCTTTATATTCTACGAGAAGCCAGACGGGGCTTCATACTGCTCAGGACTTCAAAAAATATCTCCTTCTCATCTTTGGTAAGAACGTAGCTAGCAGGACGTAGACGTCCTTTATCCGTCCTCATTGGATGCAGGTTCTTTGGGTCTTTCAAAAGTTGCTGGTCCTCTCGTGCTTCCGGAGTATCTTTTGCCTTCCCATACACGCCCAAGATGCCTAGCAGGTTCACGCAACATTATTCGTCACGTGCATCACGTCGATTGCAGAGCGGACTGATACGTCTCCAACGTATCCATAATTTCTGCTGTTCCATGCTTATATTATACCATTTGCTACATGTTTTATATACACTTCGTATCACTTTTATGCATTTTCTGGGACTAACTATTAACAAGATGCCACAGTGCCAGTTCCCTGTTTTCTGCTGTTTTTGGTTTCAGAAAGTTACTTCTGGAAATATTCTCGGAATTGCACGAAACAAAAGGCCAGGTCCCTATTTTTCCAGCACGTACACGGAGTCCGAAGGAGAGACAAAGAAGTGCCAGGAGGTGGCCAAACCACACCTAGGCGCGGCTGGGCCCACAGCCGCGCCACCAGGTGGTTTGGGCCCTCGGGGGTCCGCCGACATCGCCCCTTCGCCTATTTATTCCCCGAGACGCGAAAACCCTAAAACACCGAGCCTTTCATCCAGAACATATTCGCTGCCGCCGCCGTCGTCAACCCTAACTTGGGGGGTTCCTGAAGCTCTTCCCGGCACCCTGCCGGAGAGGGGAATCATCACCGGAGGGCTCTACATCGCCATGCCCGCCTCCGGAGTGATGCGTGAGTAGTTCATCCTTGGACTATGGGTCCATAGCAGTAGCTAGATGGTTGTCTTCTCCACTTGTGCCATCATGTTTAGATCTTGTGAGCTGCCTATCATGATCAAGATCATCTTATTGTAATGCTACATGTTGTGTTTGCTGGGATCTGACTTATATTGATACCTATGTGGAGCTGAATATTATATTATCATGTCTATGTCATTTGTGATCTTGCATGCTCTCCGTTACTTGTTGAAGCTTGGCCACGTGAATACTTGTAACTCCAAGAGGGGGTATTTATGCATGATAGTTGGGTTCAACCTCTATTTAACCTGGGACAGTGACAGCAAGTTCTAAGGTTGTAGATGTGTTGTGCCACTAGGGATAAAACAGCAATGCTTTATTCAAGGATGAATGTATTGTTTACATTACGCACATTACTTAATGCAATTGTCTGTTGCTTGCAACTTAATACTGGAAGGGGTACGGATGTTAACCGGAAAGTGGACTATTTAGGCATAGATGCATGCTGGATAGCGGTCTATGTACTTTGTCGTAATGCCCAAATGAATCTCATAGTAGACACCACAGCTCACACATGCATGTTATATGCACTTATCAATTGTCAATTGCCCAGCTGTAATTTGTTTACCCAGCATGTTAGTTATCTTATTGGAGAGACACCACTAGTGAACTGTGGACCCCGGTCCATTCTTTTACATCTGAAATACAATCTACTGCAATCATTGTTCTCTACTGTTTTATGCAAACAAACATCATCTTCCATTCGATACGTTTAACCCTTTGTTTTCAGCAAGCCGGTGAGATTGACAACCTCACTGTTAAGTTGGGGCAAAGTAGTTTGATTGTGCTGTGCAGGTTCCACGTTGGCACCGGAATCCCTGGTGTTGCGCCGCACTACACTCCTCCACCAACACCTTCGAAGCAAACCTCGTTTTCCTACTGGTCCGATTAAACCTTGGTTTCATACTGAGGGAAAACTTACTACTGCACTCATCATACCTTCCTCTTGGGGTTCCCAACTGACGTGTGACGTACAAGCAATTGTTTCTGGCACTATTAACCTAGAGCCACCAACAACGTTTTCTGGCGCCGTTGCCGGGGAAGTCGAGTTGCTTTGGATTCAGAAGATTTCTGTTTCCCCTTCGACGCAACGTTTTCTGGCGCCGTTGCCGGGGAAAACAGAATTGCTTCTGCAAGGGGAGTCTCTCACACCCAATCTCTTTACTTTGTTATTTGTCTTGCTTAGTTTATTTTTATTTTGTTTGTTTGCTTTCTCTTATCAAAAACACAAAAAAATTAGTTACTTGTCTTGCTTAGTTTATTTTTATTTTGTTTTGTTTGCTTTTCTATATCAAAAACACAAAAAAATTAGTTACTTGTTTAATTCAGTTAATTTTGTTTTTCAAAATGATACTCCTGAGAACACTAAGTTGTGTGACTTCACTAGCACAAACAACAATGATTTCATATGCACTCCTATTGCTCCACCTGCTTCTACAGCAGAATTTTATGAAATTAAACCTGCTCTATTAAATCTTGTTATGAAAGAGCAATTTTCTGGTGTTAGTACTGATGATGCTGCTGCCCATCTTAATAACTTTGTTGAACTTTGTGAAATGCAAAAGTATAAGGATATGGATGGGGATATTATAAAACTGAAACTTTTTCCTTTCTCCTTGAGAGGAAGAGCTAAAGAATGGTTGCTTTCTTTGCCTAGAAATAGTATTGATTCTTGGACAAAATGCAAAGATGCTTTCATAGGGAAATATTATCCTCCTGCTAAGATTATATCCTTGAGAAGTAGCATTATGAATTTTAAACAACTTGATAATGAACATGTTGCTCAAGCTTGGGAAAGAATGAAATCTTTGGTGAAGAATTGTCCCACTCATGGACTGACTACTTGGATGATCATCCAAACCTTTTATGCAGGATTAAATTTTTCCTCAAGGAACTTATTGGATTCAGCCTCTGGAGGAACCTTTATGTCCATCACTTTAGGTGCAGCAACAAAGCTACTTGATGATATGATGATCAACTATTCCGAATGGCACACCGAAAGAGCTCCTCAAGGTAAGAAGGTAAATTCTGTTGAAGAAACCTCCTCTTTGAGTGATAAGATTGATGCTATTATGTCTATGCTTGTGAATGGTAGATCTCATGTTGATCCTAATAATATTCCTTTAGCTTCATTGGTTGCTCAAGAAGAGCATGTTGATGTAAACTTCATTAAAAACAACAACTTCAACAACAATGCTTATAGGAATAATTTTGGTAGCAACAATTATAAGCCTTATCCTTCAAATGGTTATGGCAATTCTTATGGTAATTCCTACAGCAACAATAGAAGTGTGTCCTCTGATCTTGAAGCTATGCTTAAAGAATTTATTAGCACACAAAAAGCTTTCAATAAAACTGTTGAGGAAAAGTTTGAAAAAATTGATGATCTTGTCTCTAAAGTTGATAGTCTTGCTCATGATGTTGAAATTCTAAAACTGAAAGTTATGCCTAATGAAGTTAAAGATATTAAGTCATTTGCTACAGCAAATGCCATCCAAGTTCGAATTGATAATAATATTAGGATGTTGGCTGAATTGCATGCTAGGTGGGAAAAAGAGGAAGAACTTGAAAAAGAGAATAGTATAGTTAGAGTTTGTACTATCACCACCACTAGTAATGCTAATGTTTCACATGCTAGTAAACCTCCTACTATTGATGGTAATGTTATTGGTGTTGTAATGTCTCTACTACTTCTGCAAAGCGTTTGAAATTGCCTAAAACTGCTGAAACTTTTTCTGATAAAAGTGCTGAAATTTTTCAAACTATTGGAGACAATGGTTCCACCACCATTGACAATAATGATTTTGATTTTGATGATTGTAACATCTCTGAAGTTATTATGTTCTTGCAAAAATTAGCTAGAAGTCCCAATGCTAGCACTATTAATTTGGCTTTTACAAAGCATATTACAAATGCTCTTTTGCAAGCTAGGGAGGAGAAGTTGAAACTTAAAGCTTCTATTCCTAGGAAATTAGAAGATGGTTGGGAACCCATCATTAAGGTAAAGGTGAATGATTTTTATTGCAATGCCTTGTGTGATCTTGGTGCAAGTGTTTCAGTTTTGCCCAAGAAGCTTTATGATATTCTTGATTTGCCACCTTTGGAACATTGTTATTTGGATGTTTTTCTCGCTGATAATGCTATGAAGAAACCTTTGGGGCGAGTTAATGATGTTTTTATTACGGTAAAAGATAACCTTGTCCCCGTTGATTTTATTGTTATGGATATTGAATGCAATGCATCTTGTCCTATTGTTTTGGGAAGACCTTTTCTTCGAACTGTTGGTGCCATCATTGATATGAAAGAAGGTAATATAAGGTACCAATTTCCTCTCAAGAAAGGTATGGAACACTTCCCTAGGAAGAGAATGAAGTTACCTTTTGACTCTATTGTTAGAGCAAGTTATGATGTTGATGCTTCTTCTCTTGACAACACTTGATTTTCACTTTCTGCGCCTAGCTGAAAGGCGTTAAAGAAAAGCGCTTATGGGAGACAACCCATCGTTTTTATTTGCTGTTATTTTTGTTTTCTTTGAGTCAAGGAGTTTTGTTACTTCTGTAGCAACTCCTTTGTATCTTTATTTTATCGCAATGTTGTGCCAAGTAAAGTTCTATATTGAAAGTTGATGCAAGATTTGGATTTCTGCGCAGTGACAGATTTTTAGCTGTCACGGATTTGAGCTTATCTCCCTGTAGAAAATTCAAAAAATTCTGAGAAAAATCACGCATATTCCTGAGATATGTACGCAACTTTCATTATTTTAGGCCAGATCCATCTGAGCAACTTAAGTGCCTCGAAAAAATTCGTCATTCCAGACTGTTCTGTTTTTGACAGATTCTGCCTTTTGTTTTGCATTCGCTCTTTTACTGTGTTTGTGTGGATTTCTTTGCTCCACAAAGCATTGGTGGCTGTAGCTAATGTCCAGAAGCTTTGGGATTGATTGTATCATTACAGAATATGAGAATTTTTGATTATGCACTAACCCTCTAATGAGAACTGTCTTGAGTTTGGTGTGAAGGAAGTTTTCAAGGATCAAGCGAGAAGGGTGATATTATGTGATCAAGAAGAGTGAAAAGCCTAAGCTTGGGGATGCCCCCGTGGTTCATCCCAACCATATTCAGAGAGACTCAAGCGTCTAAGCTTGGGGATGCCCAAGGCATCCCCTTCTTCATCAACAAACTTATCAGGTCATCTCTAGTGAAACTATATTTTAATTCTTTCACATCTTATGCGCTTTACTTGGAGCGTCTGTGTGTTTTATTTTTGTTTTTGTTTGAATAAATTCGGATCCTAGCAATCCTTGTGTGGGAGAGAGACACGCTCCGCTTTTTCATGTGAATACTCATGTTCTTCACTTATATTTGTTGAGTATTCTTAACTAGCTACTGCAGTGCTTTTAGCTCCTGTTTTTCATGCATCTCTTCGAGCTGTTAGCACTTGTTTATAAATACTCTCTTGCTGCATTATATTATCATTTGGAGAGTTTATGTTTAATAAATTATTGGTGTTTGTTTGGAAGAAAGAAAATGCTACATGTAGTAGTTGGTATTGGAAAAGACATATGCATTCTTGTAGATCATTGTCTTGTTTTGATTTGATGCTTTGCAATTGTTTTGAGCTCTCAAGTAGATCATGTTTAAGCTCTTGCATCATGTAGTTAAAGCCTAGTAGTGGAGAACTACCGTAGAGCTTGTTGAGACTTGGGATGCATATTTGTTCTCTCTAAGGTCTAGATATTTTCTGGTAAAATGTTTGAGCAACAAGGAAGACAGTGTAGAGTCTTATAATACTTGCAATATGTTTTTATGTGATTCTTGCTGTACCGGTTTATACTTGTGTTTGCTTCAAACAACCTTGCTAGCCTAAACTCTGTACTGAGAGGGAATGCTTCTCGTGCATCCAAAACTTGAGCCAAAACCCATGCCATTTGTGTCCACCATACCTACCTACTATGTGGTATTTCCTGCCATTCCAAGTAAATATTTCATGTGCTACCTTTAAACTATTCAAAACTTTATTACTCCTTATTTGTGTCAATGTTTTATAGCTCATGAGGAAGTATGTGGTGTTTTATCTTTCAATCTTGTCATTTACTTCTGACAGACTTTCACCAATGGACTAGTGGCATATACATCCGCTTATCCAATAATTTGCAAAAAGAGCTGGCAACGGGGTGCCCAGCCCCAATTAATTACAACTTTCATTAATAATTCTCTTCACATGTTTTGCCCTGATTTATCAGTAAGCAACTTAATTTTGCAATAGACACTCCTCCATGGTATGTGAATGTTGGAAGGCACCCGAGGATTCGGTTAGCCATGGCTTGTGTAAGCAAAAGGTTGGGAGGAGTGTCATCTATAAAGAAACTAAAATACATGTGTAAACAAAAGAGAAGAGGGATGATCTACCTTGCTGGTAGAGATAACGTCCTTCATGGGAGCCGCTCTTTGAAAGTCTGGTTGACAAGGGGGTTAGAGTGCCCACTACCATTCGTTGACAACAACAAACACCTCTCAAATACTTATTTTGTGCTCTCTATATGCTTTCGAAAACTTAAAAAGCTCTAGCACATGATTTAATCCCTGCTTCCCTCTGCGAAGGGCCTATCTTTTACTTTATGTTGAGTCAGTTTACCTACTCCTTTCTATCTTAGAAGCAAACACTTGTGTCAACTTTGTGTGCATTGATTCTTACATATTTACTTATTGCACTTGTTATATTGCTTTATGTTGACAACTATCCATGAGATATACATGTTACAAGTTGAAAGCAATGCTGAAACTTAATCATCCTTTGTGTTGCTTCAATGCCTTTTACTTTGAATCTATTGCTTTATGAGTTACCTCTTATGCAAAACTTTTTGATGCTTGTCTTGAAAGTACTATTCATGAAAAGTTTTTGCTTATATGATTCATTGTTTACTCTTTATCTATTTGTTAGCAAACTATAGATCATTGCTTTGAGTCACTTCATTCATGACATGAGCCTTGCAATATATTGATCAAGATTGTGTGAAAGCATGTCTCCTCAGAAATTATTTGTTGTTATCGTTTTACCTACTCGAGGACGAGTAGAACTAAGCTTGGGGATGCTTGATACGTCTCCAACGTATCCATAATTTCTGCTGTTCCATGCTTATATTATACCATTTGCTACATGTTTTATATACACTTCGTATCACTTTTATGCATTTTCTGGGACTAACCTATTAACAAGATGCCACAGTGCCAGTTCCCTGTTTTCTGCTGTTTTTGGTTTCAGAAAGTTACTTCTGGAAATATTCTCGGAATTGCACGAAACAAAAGGCCAGGTCCCTATTTTTCCAGCACGTACACGGAGTCCGAAGGAGAGACGAAGAGCCACGAGGTGGCCAAACACACCTGGCGCGGCTGGGCCCACAGCCGCCGCCAGGTGGTTTGGGCCCCTCGGGGGTCCGCCGACATCGCCCCTTCGCCTATTTATTCCCCGAGACGCGAAAACCCTAAAACACCGAGCCTTTCATCCAGAACATATTCGCTGCCGCCGCCGTCGTCAACCCTAACTCGGGGGGTTCTGAAGCTCTTCCCGGCACCCTGCCGGAGAGGGGAATCATCACCGGAGGGCTCTACATCGCCATGCCCGCCTCCGGAGTGATGCGTGAGTAGTTCATCCTTGGACTATGGGTCCATAGCAGTAGCTAGATGGTTGTCTTCTCCACTTGTGCCATCATGTTTAGATCTTGTGAGCTGCCTATCATGATCAAGATCATCTTATTGTAATGCTACATGTTGTGTTTGCTGGGATCTGACTTATATTGATACCTATGTGGAGCTGAATATTATATTATCATGTCTATGTCATTTGTGATCTTGCATGCTCTCCGTTACTTGTTGAAGCCTTGGCCACGTGAATACTTGTAACTCCAAGAGGGGGTATTTATGCATGATAGTTGGGTTCAACCTCTATTTAACCTGGGATAGTGACAGCAAGTTCTAAGGTTGTAGATGTGTTGTTGCCACTAGGGGTAAAACAGCAATGCTTTATTCAAGGATGAATGTATTGTTTACATTACGCACATTACTTAATGCAATTGTCTGTTGCTTGCAACTTAATACTGGAAGGGGTACGGATGTTAACCGGAAAGTGGACTATTTAGGCATAGATGCATGCTGGATAGCGGTCTATGTACTTTGTCGTAATGCCCAAATGAATCTCATAGTAGACACCACAGCTCACACATGCATGTTATATGCACTTATCAATTGTCAATTGCCCAGCTGTAATTTGTTTACCCAGCATGTTAGTTATCTTATTGGAGAGACACCACTAGTGAACTGTGGACCCCGGTCCATTCTTTTACATCTGAAATACAATCTACTGCAATCATTGTTCTCTACTGTTTTATGCAAACAAACATCATCTTCCATTCGATACGTTTAACCCTTTGTTTTCAGCAAGCCGGTGAGATTGACAACCTCACTGTTAAGTTGGGGCAAAGTATTTGATTGTGTTGTGCAGGTTCCACGTTGGCACCGGAATCCCTGGTGTTGCGCCGCACTACACTCCTCACCAACACCTTCGAAGCAAACCTCGTTTTCCTACTGGTCCGATTAAACCTTGGTTTCATACTGAGGGAAAACTTACTGCTGCACTCATCATACCTTCCTCTTGGGGTTCCCAACTGACGTGTGACGTACAAGCAATTGTTTCTGGCACTATTAACCTAGAGCCACCACAGACCTTTAGGATTTTCCAATAGGGTAGTTCCCAAAATATAGACTTCTTCTTCCACAGAGGAACGTGGTTGTTAGCGTCCTTCGGAACAGACTGTCCGCCAGGACCCTTTCCAAATATTACATCTAAATCCTTGACCGCATCATATATATCTTCACCACTTTGGAGGGGTGGCTTCGGCCGGTGATCTGCCTCACCTTTGAAATGCTGCTGCTTGCTTTTCTTTCTTAGGGGATGCTGAGTTGTAAGAAATCGACGATGACCGGGTACACATTCTTGTTACCTACATATATACTTTCAGTGCTATCTAAACAGTGTGTGCATGCATTGTATCCCTTGTTTGACTGTCCTGAAATGTTACTAAGAGCAGGCCAATCATTGATGGTTACAAACAACAACCTTGTAGGTTAAACTTCGCTTGTTTGTACTCATCCCACACAGGTACCCTTCATCACGCCACAACTGTAAAAGTTCATCAAATAATGGCCTCGGGTAGACATCAATGTTGTTACCGGGTTGCTTCGGGCCTTGGATGAGCACTGGCATCATAATGAACTTCCGCTTCATGCACAACCAAGGAGGAAGGTTATAGATACTAGAGTCACAGGCCAGGTGCTATGAATGCTGCTCTGCTCCCCAAAAGGATTAAAGCCATCCGTGCTAAGACCAAACCTTAAGTTCCTTGAGTCACGTGCAAATTCCTTGTACTCTGTATCGATTTTTCTCCACTGCGACCCATCAGCGGGTGTCTCAACATCTCGTGACTCTTGCGGGCTTCTTTGTGCCATCGCAACAACTTGCCATGCTCTTTGTTTCTGAACAAACGTTTCAACCGTGGTATTATAGGAGTGTACCACATCACCTTGGCAGGAACCTTCTTCCTGGCGGGCAGGCCCTCGACATCGCCAGGGTCATCTGCTCTGATCTTATACCGCAATGCACCGCATACCGGGCATTCATTCAAATTCTCATACTTCTCACCGCGGTAGAGGATGCAGTCATTAATGCATGCATGTATCTTCTGCACATCTAATCCTAGAGGGCAGATATCTTCTTTGCTTCATACGCACTCTCGGGCAATTCGTTACCAGCCGGCAGCTTGTCATTCACTATTTTCAGTAAACTCCCAATTCCTTGTCAGATAAACCATTCGCTGCCTTCCATTGCAATAATTCCAGTGTGGTACCGAGCTTTGTGTTGCCATCTTCGCAAGTTGGGTACAACTTTGTTTTGTGATCCTCTAACATGCGCTCCAACTTCAACTTCTCAGTGTAGTTTCTGCTAGGGTATGTGCATCAACGATGACCCCACGTAAATCATCATGTATGATGGGATCATCTGGTACCTCTTCATCATCAGCTTCCCCTGTTGGGTTACCATCGTATTCAGGGTACATGTAGTTGTCATCGTTCTCTTCTTCTTCGTTGTCTTCCATCATAACCCCTTTTTCTCCGTGCTTGGTCCAACAATTATAGCCGGGCATGAAACCAGAAGTTATCAGGTGGAGGTGAATTCTGTCTGTATTAGAGTAATCCTTCTCATTCCGACATTTACGGCATGGACAACACATAAAACCATTCGGCCCCTTGTTATCCTTAGCCACATTGAGAAAAGATTGCACGCCATCCATGTACTCTTTAGTGCGTCGGTCAGCGTACATCCATGGATGACTCATCTGCAAATCACCGCTAAAACCCATTACGGTAAACCAACATAATAGGAAACCGACCATATTCATTAATACAAGTTCATCACATTAAAACCAAAGTAGAGTAGTGACCAAATGTAATACATAGTTCTCATAAAACATAAATTAATTGAAACTAGCTAGAATACAACTATCTAAAGAATTTAAATCCAATAACAAATGCGATCAGAATCGCAATTAAGGTAACTATTGAACCAACAACATAATGATACTAAGCCTCTTGACTAATGACATAATTTCTAAACTTTTTAAGCTTGACGCGCATTGCATCCATCTTCATCTCGTAGGTAGCGACGACGTCGGCAAGCTCGACCCCGTGAGCATCATCGATGTCGGCAATCTTCAAGTCCAATTCCATCTTCTCTTCTAGGCATTGGAGACGAAGATCTTCACTTATCTTCAATTTTGCTCTCAAATCGTCGTTTTCTCTTTTAAAATACTCGACAATAGGGTCGAGCGGAATTTTCGGTTCAACTACCTCCTAAATAAAAATATATCTACGTCAAGTTGGTCGGCATGATTGTTATAAACACGAAACAAAATAAATAGTTAAAAAGATATACCACATCCGAATCATAGACCGGACGAGGGCCGACGGGGACGGATATCAAAACCATGACACTATACATATAAAAAACATAAGAAAATTATACAAGAAAAAATAAATATGCATTCAAATCATACAAGTATTTTTTAAAAAAATAAAAGATAAAAAAGAGGCTCACCGAGGTGGTGCCGGTCACGGGACGGCGGGGGCTATCGACGGCGGTGAGGACCGAGATGACACTAAAATCCACAAATCATAAATTAATTTGAGCTCAAGAAACATATAAAAATATGAACTACTTAGCTTAGGCATTTCATCAAACACCTAGGTAGCACTACAAAAATGAAATGAGCTAAACTTGTATGGAAATGGCTAAAATTCGGCCGCCGGGTGAAAGGATCAAGTGTTGCTAACCCTTGAAGAGATGGGTGCCGTCTATCTTGACAAATCTTGGAAAAAAATGGGGCTACACTTGAGCTTGAGAGAGGAAACAATGGAGATGAGCTTGAGAGTTCAAAAATGGTGGCTGGCCCGGGGTGGGAGATGATATAGCGGGACCTCTAGTCCCGGGTTGTACCACGGCCCGGGACGAAAGGTCCACCCTCCAGTCTCCGCCCTGCCGCTGACTGCCTCGGTCCCGGGTGGTATCACGGCCCGTAACTAGAGGTGCCCTACGACCCGGGACCAGACCTGCGCAGCGTCAGAGCAGCCGGCCCGGTACTAGTTCCCTCCTCTAGTACCGGGTTGTACCACGCCCGGGACTAGAGCCCAACACCCCTCTCCACCAAAGATCCGGTTTCCACTAGTGATAGGCCAGCTAGGACGACGTACCACGGACACAATTAACGATATTATATAGTAGAGATATGATTTAGCAATAAGATAGAGGAAGTAGTACTAATTGTCGAAGATATACAAAAAACCTAATATTTCGTTGTTGATTGATCTTTCCCTCATCGGATACCGTACAAGACTTGAGAGGAAAGAAGAAGATAGAATTGGACTACAAAATGACCTCTATAATCTTAGTCTGTGTCTGAGTCGTACATGTATTTTAACATTCCCAGTCAAATTTAATGGGAGTGAAGCAAACCATTGCGATTGAATCTGAAATCTTGCACTTTGATTGTTTTTCCACATCGTCATTATAAAATGTGTCTTTGTTGGGCGACACCTGGGTGGTGCCTATGTCTCCTTTTGTTACTTTTGTTGGTCTCTCATCTTTTCCCTCCCACATAGTTACTACAGATTTGTTGTTGTAGATGTTTCCCTTAAAGTATAGGTCTTGGTAGCCAATCTTGATATAGTCATCCATCATGAAGTATGAGGTGAAATTGCATTGCACTATTTTTATTGAAATTAATATATTATTGTTAATATAAAAGCATATGTGGATAGAAAAGTTTGCCTTGGGGAGCGACACGGTTATTAAGAGCATCTCCAACGCGAACTGTAACTTGTTTTGTGGGGCCAGTGGTAAAGATTGAGTTATAGGAGGAATCCTACGCAGACCCCAAAGTAGTAGGAAGCTCCTCAAATTGTTGGTTCATTTTGGAGATGGAACGGTGAGATATGCATGTTGTGAGGCTGACCAACATCACTTGGCTTTGTTTGTGCTTTGTTTTCATCCCTACTGATGAGTATGAGGGTTTATTTGATTCACATTGTTTTTTTAAGAGAGGGGGCAGAGAAAAGCGAAACCCTTGGACTTGTTTGACTTTCTCGTGTCACGAGATTTCAGAAACGTAGAAATAGAAAATATAAAATGTAAGGGTGTGATATCTCCTTGAAGGATCTCTTGCCCATCCGCGAGGTGATTTTTACCGCAACCCATCCTCCGTTCATGATAATAAACTAGTAGTAGTAATCATCGATCATAATGGATTTGAGAGTAAATGTGTGTGAAAACTTATAAGGGGTTCTTTTCCTCCGCTACCTATGAGTCAATAAAATAGAAAATACGGTTTTTAGGAGGCTACATAGTTTTATCCCCTGTCAAGGTTCACCAAAGGCATTGATCCACTCACATTTTTTGCATGATCCATTTTAGCAATGACATGAGTCCACGTATCATCATGACAAAAACGTCTGGAACTCAAATCCGCAAAACTTGTAATAAAAGGTTTACGTCTCCGATCGATGGGCTTGTCATGAAACCTTTAAAAACCATTTAGGCATTATATATGTGCATTTTGACATGTATTTGAGATTATCTCATGTGATGCGCATTTGCAGTCCCAGAAGCAAATTCAATTATGCACATATTTAGGGGAGGCTAACCATACATGATCGGTTTACTATGGTACCAGGAAGGGAAGCTTAAAATACACAAAACTAGCACTCCTAGCTCGTATGGCATATGACGTACATGCTGCCAAACAATACCGCAAGCATTGATGACCGTTCCGGCATGAGAGAGCAGCTGCCACGTCCCCTGCCCAACTGACACGTACTACATGCTTTTGGACGAGGAATGTAATCCAGCCCAAACAAAACAGAGCCTACCTGAAAAGGCAAGCCCAACTGCGTTTTGTTTTCCTACCAGTACCACGCAAACCCTAACCAAACTAGTCGTGATATAAATCTGCCTCTGAAGCATAACCTAGTAGCAGTAAATGAAATCCTTACTGGAGCTTTGATGAATTAAATCTGAAATTCCTGATTGGGAAAATAGTGTATTCCAATCTAATCTAAGCTGGACGCTAGCCAATTTCATTGCCCCCTCACACTGCAAAACTGAGAAAGCAGAGACGACTGTGCATTCATCCAAGGAACCATTTATTTGTCAACGACTAGCTGCCCACCCTAAAACAAGATCCACCTAGCAGAAAGACAGGCCACAATTTCCCCCAAAGTAGACATATACATACATTCATAGATTCCGCACAAACATCATCAGGCCATCGTCAGGTGCCCACATACACACAGACCGTTACAGCCATCCATCCATCCAGTGAACTCAATCAGGACGATTCTACAGGCACCAGTCGCCAACCCGCGCTAACTACACCATGGCTTCGCACCCATCACACTAACCGCAAGTCCACCCCTTGGATGCCAGACAGAAAGTTAACACAGTATACAAAATCTTCAGTGACTTTGATGTTCGCCTATGGAACAACATTGCACAGTTTCCTTTTCTCTTCTTCTCAGGTTGAACCTGGTCCTGCACGAGTGAACATCAAAAGATACAGCAGTTAGTAGCCCCCAACCTTCCAATTCGACTCTTCAGAATCAACGCTTAATGTGAAGGTGCTTGCATAAGAGGAGGACATGGTCAACATCTATAGCAGAGGATGTTCAGAATTACAAGGGGTTTATATGACGTCTTGCTGTTTGTAAGACAAGACCTTATAGAGGAAACAATCAAAGTACTAATATTCTAAGAAAAAGGCTAAAGCATGGTAGGCCGGTCCCCTGTTCCGTTTCAAGTATGACCAACACGCAAGCACAAACTACAGCATAATCAATAGTGTGGTCAATATGTCACTCGGGATATATGTAGTCCTGTTTGTAATACAAACAGTAGTTCCTCTAATTTGGGTTACAGCTACTACTTTCAGTAGGGAGATACTCGAAATACTGAGTACTAATACTAGAAAAAAGCAAGTTATTTTCAGCCAAAGAGAATACACCAGATGATTGTGCATAATTATGGATACCACTTTGTAGAAAAACAAAACCATGCCCAAGAGCGACGTTTTACATAATTATATCTACACATTATGAAATATACTGTCAATTTGTTGTTTAACACATCATGATGATTTTACACGTCAGAGTATCAGTACTTTAAGGAAAAAACACAGCACAGTAGCCCCCATCTGATAAGATCCAGTGAAGTTAAAACCACTGATAAGAAGGAAATCAACGAACCTCTAGGTGGTGCGCCTTCACCTGGGCCGCCCATCTGCGGTCCAAACATCTGCATCACAGCTCTCAGAGCCTCGGCAGCCTGCTCCTGTCCTGGCAGATTCACATAGACTCCTGCATCCGTCTGGGCGCCTGGTCCTCCGGCGTGTCCACCTGAAGGCTGCTGCGCCTGATTCGCTTCCGTACTACCTGAGCCCGTGAAGGGGAAAGGTGGAGGGACCGCGGCATTGGCTGGGAAAGGAGGTGGTGGAGCGTGGTTGGCTGAGTTCCCTGTCGTTGGTCCTTGACCGTTCCCGTTGACGCTTGCATGACCGAAGAAGTCGTTCAGGTTTATGTTTACAGAATGCTGAGGTGGCTGTTGACCAGGACCAGACCCGTGATTCATGATATTGGCCAAGAATTCAGGAGCAGGAGAACTTCCAGGAGGGAATACTGTGAAGGGAAAACTCGACTCGCCACCAAACCATGAATGCGATTCTTGGCCTTGGCGTGCATGTGTATTCTACAAAAAAAGGAGATGCATTACTTGATGCTTTCAGAAGACCAACGAAAGAAAGAAAATCATACCATGTAACCAGACAATATATATGCATATTAACATATTATATAACTTTCAAGTAGGAACATTGGTCGTGGAAATTGTTATAAGAAAACAATGGTTCGGAAATTCTGATGTGCTAGGCCAAAAGGCCATATTACACAGTTCATTGTAAAAACAACATGTAGCTTTCTGGCCACAGTACCTGTCCTGGTGGAGCTCGCTGTTCAGCCAGCTTCTTTTTGGTAGCCTAAAGTTTTTGACGCAGAGAAAATAAAAATTCAGTAGTGCTAATAGAAGGGAAACAAACTCTATTCAGCCTTGTAATGAAAAGGAGAAAAGAGAAGAGTAAACGAAAGAAGAAGCCAACCTCAATATTCTCTCGGACATTTTCATTGCTAGGCTCAAGCTCAGAGGCTGCAAGAAGACCAAAGTGAGTTCACTACATGCTTCCATACATAAGTCGGTATAATAGCCTTTGTAATGTAGATTCATCTAGGACTTGCAAATGAAACTATTGATTCCAATGAGCACAAGACGAAACCGCTGAATATAACAAGCACTGAAAGGTGAAGACTGTTTTCAGTGCTGAATGTGTGTCACCATAGAATAACATGGCACAAATTTGGATGCAGAACTTGGTAAGAGACAATAAAGTACATGTTTGTTTGACTTGGATGAATGGTAAGACTATTAATTTATAAATTTAGAGCAAAACATCGAAACAGCATTTGTGTAGATTACTGAAAAATGGATCATAATAGTACTATCCACATAAAATAATTAAATTTCTTCTTAGGTTAGTTAAGAGAAGGCCCAACCTTTCAGCCTACAATTCAAATCAACAATGTTTACTAGACAAACTTGTTGACACATGCAGACTTGACTGACAAATGAGGACTTCTGTATGCATTGGATTACGAAACAGTAGCATAATATAGCACTGTTTCAACGAAATCAACTTAAAAGTTGCTAATCTGCCCACCTTTCAAGTATCCCTTGTACAAAGCATCATGATAATTCCCCATGGCGAAATAAGCAGATCCAAGTCGGCTATAAGCCTTACTGTACTTCGGATCAATTTCAATTGACCTCATGCAGTCCTTAACAGCCTCATTGCACATATTAAGAAGGGTATATGCAGCAGCCCTGAAAGGAGTATGTACTTGTTGTGTTACATGAAAGCATGAATCAAATGACATGTACTTTTTGTGTTACATGAAAGCATGAATCAAATGAATGATCCTGTAAATAACAAGACTTAAGAGTACTAATTACTAAGCACAAGAAGTCAGCAATGATCTAGAGGGATCATTTAAAGCGGCAGGTTTGTGTTTCTTAAGCATTCAACAATCTCTAGTATCAGATTTACAGAAGTTTCCAGTTTAACAGACAGACATGTACAGGTTCGTAACAATCTGTAGCTGGTTTAAAGTGGTGTTCAGAACCCCTTAGTAGCAGTAGCCAGTAGTAGGAAGTCGTAACAGACAATAACAGATCCTGAGACTGCTCACGAAATCACAGGCTATGCAAGCAGTAGGAATAAGACCACAAGAGTGCAGGAGCAGGAATTTGGGGGCAACAGAGCAATTTATACTTAAATTATTAAAACCAGTTCATGCAGACACACACGGTGGATGATTACGAAGCACTGAGTCACTTGACTAATTAATCCATTTCAAGATTCACAGATTTTGATAAAAATGGAGAAAAAATCGACCCATTTTTAAAGTTCCACCAGCTCCGATCATCATCTCTCAGATTACTCAATAAGGTTCAACTTGTCATGAGATTTCACTATTTACGTGCTGTGTGTTCACCAAAACAAAGTTTCTGTAACTTGTGCATACCTATTACAATAGTAAATGGCGTTTTTCCTGCTCAATGCAATGGCACCAGTGTATAGCTCTACAGCTTTTAGGTGTTGTTTTGACCTCATGAAGTCATTTCCTGATGAATGAATATCAAGTTAGCTACCAAAGCTCTGCACATCCCCATCAATAAAGCAAACTAATGAAGCAACAGAAAATTAAGTACCCCATTAATAAAAATTAAGTACCTTTCGATTTAAAGAACTCTGCAAGGTCTACTAAGCTTGCCGTTTTTCTTCCCAACTTGCGCACCTCCTAAACAGGGATAAATCATACTCCAATAAAAATGAATGAATAGTGAACTGGAAATATCTTAGTAGCTTTCTCTTGGTAGTGGAAACAACAAACTGTTTATTTTACCAGTAATGCATCATCAAAGAATTGTGATGCTTGGCAAGCAAACAAAAAAAGTAGATCATACCAGTAATGCATCATCGAAGAATTGTGATGCTTTTGAAAGTTGCCCAGGATCCTCAGCCCCAGCGGGTGATGTCTTGAAGAAATTAATTTCATCAAGTGCAGCATAGAATTTTGCAAACAGCTCATCTCCTGAATGGTCTGAACAGATAGGAATCAAAATTCATGAGAAAGAAGTAATTTCAGCAACTGATTCTTTTGACAACCCTGATAAGGTGATAATGACCACAAGACCCTAAAATGGAAAGTGGCAACTCATAATGAAGAGTCCACAGTTTAAGCCAGTCATACCTAGGTCAAAAGTAACCTCTGCTTGGCCTTCACTCTGACAAGGAGATGCAGAGAGCATATCAAAAAAAGTGTATCTTATGAAGGGCATTTAGTGAAGAAAATAGTAACAACTGATCAAATACAGAATAATACTACATAGCTAATAAAAATACTATGGCATGCTAATTAAGAAACTACAAAGATACATTAATATGTATCGATATGAAAAGAATGGATGCTAATGGTAGATATAACTCAGACAATGTACAAAATTGAGTGTTAAATGAGAGTAGGCATACATTTGATGTTGTACATTTGTTTGAGTCTTCTTGGATACTGGAAGTAGTGGCACTGCAACCCGGTCTGCTTGACACTGGTTGTGGCACCGGACCTGGTATTGGCCTATCTTGTGCATTAGCTTGCAGAGAGGTAAAGAGTTCAAGCAACAGTCCTGGCTGCACCCCCTCGCTAGCCGATGACGAGTTGATGCTAAAAATGGACTCGAGGCAATCCTTGGTGACTTCAAGAGCTTCAGGATCCACCCCCGGAGCCAACTCAACTGCATTCCATATATGCTTCCAATGTCAGAAGAAACGATGGTAATAAATATACAGAGAAAATCTAGAGTAGTAATGTGCTGCCGCTGTGCCCCCTTTATTTTCTCCAGCGTACAAGTTATGTTTGCCTCTCTAATAACATAACTGTAGCAAACATATCTTACTATCAATGTAGCTAGTATTAGCTTTACAAAATTTCATGTATATTTAATGAATCGGACGATTTCATCTGGAGACGGAAAAAAAATACAAGAAACACAAGTGGATTATGGTGATAAAAAAGGAAACACATAGGTGCATATTAATGTGTCCTTTAAGTCCAGCATCAGCTATATAAACCCGTGCTAAAGCTAGTCCTATACCCAATGAATGCCATGAACTTACTTCAAGTTTGGGTGTAAAGAACGACATAAATAAGATTTACACCCCTTTTCTTTCAGATTACAAGGCTAACGCTATATCCCCATTAGTTCTTTACAGATAAATTACAAGTATAAGGCTGTTCAGGCTAACAAATGCAGTTCAGACGGGTTCGCCAAGTATATACTATGAGCTTGCTGCTGTCGTTGAGCATGAAAACTCGCTGCAAGGTTACATCCTAAAGAAACCTAAAGCTGCCACTTGTGAGCGATGTGTTTCGATGGAAGGCGTGGATAGGAGCGATGTCGCATCAGACAGGGCAGGATTCCAGCAGCAATGGGGGAAATCTCGGTTATAAACTACCTAGTCGGACAGACAGTGGTCAAAGGAAACCCTAGAGTGTGAGAACCATTTGGCCTGGCCGCGGGGCAGGCGATCCGATCCCCTCCGGCGACCGCGATCTCTCGGGACGCAAGAATCGCATCCACCAGCCAGCGTGGCGCAGCAAGTATCTCCAGTAGCAGCAGCGTGGAACCGCAGGGGGATGGATGGGGAAGTGAGTTTGGGAGGGGGGCTGACTGACCGGAGTTGAGGAAGTCGAGGAAGGAGCGGACGACGCGGCGCGAGACGGGGGAGTCCGAGCGGGTCATTCCTTCCACCGCCGGACGGAGAGGGCGGCGACGATGCGGAGCAGAGAAGTCAGCCAGTCAGATGGCGACGGCGACGAGGAGGAGACGTGAAAGCAACGGCGGTGGGTTCAGGAATGGGAATGGGCTTCTTGGCCTGTGCCTCCTCCTGTATATGGGCCCAATTCGGAACCCCTGATATGCTCAAATTTTGGCCGACAACTCCGTATTGTTTACCACCATTTTTTTGGAAAAGTCTGGTTATCCCCGGGGATCGTGCGCTGCAATCCTCCGCATCCACGACGCGCCACGCGTCCCACAGCCCCACGTCCACCTTTCTCTCTCCCTTATCTCTTTTCTCTCCCGTATATTCCTCTCTCAGAGAGTCTCTCTGCTCCTTCCCGGTGCTACGCCGCGCAGCTTTTCTCCCTCCCAGCCGAGCCGCAGGGCCAGCGACTCCTGCGCCTTACCGGTGCTCCGCCCGCGCCGTTTGCCGCCGCCGGAACGGCTCCTCTGCGTGGCCGTAGGGAGGGCCACCCTGCGTGCCGCCGCCGTCGGGAGTGCTCCTCTGAGCCCCGCCGCCCGCGGGCCGGCTTCCCTGCGCCCCGTCGCCGGCGGGAAGGATCCCCTACGCCATCAGCAAATCAACCACCCACCGGCCGCCCAGCGCGCCGACCCGTCCGCTCGCGCCGTGCTCCACCCGCCGGCCGCCCAACGCGCGTCCCGGCCACCGGCAGCCTCCCCTGCGCTGCGGCGCCATGGTCTCTTCTGGCCCCTCCAAAAGTCCCGCCGCCATGGCCTCCACTCCGTCGGAGCGCGCCGCCGTGGCCTCCCCTCTGCCCGAGCACGCCGTCGTGGCCTTCATGCCCGTCGTTGCCCGATTGCCAGGTCGCCGTCGCTCAGATCCCAGGCCGCCCGCCGGTTCGGCTCCTAGGCTCCTATCTAGTGTGCCTCCGCCCTCGACGAGGCTCCGCGCCACCGCCGCCTCCCTGGCCTATGGCCCCGGCCACGGACCTCCTGCCCCGACCTCCTGACGTGCGCGCCTTGGCTCTTCCTGCACCGAGCGCTACCGCCATTGCTTCATCCTCGATGCTGCAAGGACGACGACATACACGCTTGTGTGCCCACCGGAGGGGGGTGCTGTGAGCATGTGCCGGCTTTGCTACAACAATGTTTTTGTATTTGCACCAAGGGAAATTTTTGTGCTACGATAATATTTTGGTTTTGCATCATGAAAAGAAGTGTTTTGCTACAACTGTATGTCCGGTGGATTTGCATCATAGAATTTGTTTGCTGCAGTCACTATGTTGTTTTGCTACAATAGTTTAAATTTTTGTACAAATTCTCCGGCGATGTCTTTGGCAATGTCGATTTTTGCTACAAAAGCACAATTTTGTTGCCATCGGAGACGTTGATTTTTTGCTACAATAGCATTAACTGTTTCGGTACGAGATCTCAGGTGATGTCTCCGGCGACGTCGATTTTTGCTACAATAGCATAATTTTGTTGCTATACGGGCAAAAGCAGGTGATGCGAGGCATCGGCGACGGCGATGTTGTCAACAACACACAGCGATATTACCGATGGCGCGTGTTGTTGCTACTAGCGGCATTTGCGGTGATGCAAGTGGTGGTGGGGGCGCCTGGCTACGAGCAATGGCCGACACTGCTACCACTGGCATTCGGCGGTGCTACCAGCGACGGCTCGTCGGCCGGCGATGCTGCAATAGTTTTATGGTTTTGCATCCGGAAATTTTTTATGCTACAATAGTTTTTTGGTTTTGCATTATGCAGAGAATTATTTTGCTACAACCCTTATGTGGATTTGCATCATAACTCTTTTTTTTTTGCTAAAATCATTTCGTTGTATTGCTACAACAGTACAACTTATTTGCTACGGGTTCCCAATTCTCATACTCCTCCATGAGCTCCTCTGATACCCATCCTCGTTGCTATCGATGGCGAACAGGCTATGCTTCGGACGTGAGCGGCGTTTGTTGGTATAATGACACCTAGGGGTGCCGCCAACATGGCCTAATCCGGCTAGTCAAGGGTGGCCCATAAGTGGTGGTGAAGGCTTTTGCCTACCGGGCGGCCCAGATAGCCGACGACTAAGGAAGGCGGATGCCGGCAAGGAGGAGGCCCAAGACCGAAGCCCAGAAGGCCACCAAGACCCAGATGGAAGGCGGCAGACTTGCCGGTTAGGTTTAGGACTCTGTACGCTTGCCGGATACGACATAACCTTGTAACCCTAGGTCCGGCCGCCTATATAAGCCGGACCAGGGAAGCCTTTAGGGCAGACTCTCATCCAATCTACACATTGTAACCCTCAATACGGCGATTTGCCATATAGTGAGTTATAGCAGCACGTAGGGCTCCGCCACCGTCGTGGAGCCTGAAGCTGGGTAAACTGCCGTGTTCGATCCCGACCTCGACGACGTCCACCTTCTTCCCCTCGCGTAACCCTCGGCTAGAGGACCCGCGTCTCCTATCTCAGATGCCGATACGACGACAGTTGGCGCCCACCGTGGGGCATAAGGCGTCAGGCGTCACGTTCCAGGCGGGAACCCTTGGCGGCATCGGCGAGACCATCGCCGTTGGCCGCGCCATCCGCATCGGCTCCATGGGCTACGTTCAAGACGACGCATCTTGGACACCGGCAAACGATGGGCTCATCGCATACACTCTGGTGCCAATCGGCGACATCGAGCTCTTCATCGGCTTCACCCCAGAAGCCATGGGTTTCCCGAAAAAACCACACCCTTTGGGGACCCACCCGCCACCCGGAGTCCGACTACTCTCGCAAGACGGATCTGAATCCGCCTCCTCCTGGGAGTCCGCAGATTCAGATCTCCACTTCATTGGCGTTGCCGGCGTGGGATCCGACTCCCAGCCGCACAGCGGCGATCCTGAATCCATCCTCCCTGCTTTGCAGGACGATGCGATGTCAGATGCCGGATCCAGATCTACTGTTCAAGTCAACGTAGATTCTGAATCCGAAGAAGACTCTGCCAGCATGTTCGAAACCCGTGTCAAGCAATGCTTTGCTCCAGCCGATCCGGCACCTTCCGAGGTAGCAGCAAGCTCCGGGTCAACCATGCAGCAGGCCTTTGTGGCAGATGTCGCTGTCCCGGATCAGGCAAAAGAGGCGGAAGCCAACAGTGCCGGCATGACCGCAGCAGACAAAGCCAACCTGGAGCCTCCGCCAGCTCCCAGAAAGAAGACGAACATGGAAAAAGGCGGCACTAGCGGCAAGGACGACCGCCCCTTGACTACATCCTGAACACTCCGGTTCCCGATGATGCCGATCCGGCGTATTGGGAGAAGCTCCGCGCTTCGGTTGCAAAGCAAACCCGTGTTCTCGATGAGCAGGAGGGCAGGGTCAGAGACCTGATCAACGAAGCCAAGGCAGAACAGGCCAAGGTGACCGCCGCCAGAAACCTCTTCACCACAACCCCAGCCGCCAAAGCGCCTGGGGCTGGAAAGAAAAGCAGGAGGAAGCAAGATCCGCCTCCTGTGGAATACAAGAGCCCTGCTCAAAAACTTGGTTTCGAGTGGGCCACCGCGCCGCAGCGGCGAAACAAGGAGGGTGCTCCAATTTTCGCAACTCTGGTGCTGAACACGGCGGCTGCCCTCGATATCCTAACGGGGGACGAGTACGACAAGGACGAGAAGATCTTCTACACCGCCGCGCTCGTTGAAAAGGCTCTAGAGCAGCAAGCTCGCGATGATTCCCGTGCGGAGCTGGGGGAGTACTCGGAGGCAGATTGGAATCAAAATCTGATGCATGCAAGGCCACCGCCAATGGACATCCCGAAGATCCATCCGGCTCCAGCAGCCATGGGAAGGGAAAGGACAAGAGCAAAGAACCCCGTAAACCATCGCCTCCAAAAAGGCAGCGGGACAAGGCATCACGCACTGGCGGCCAGAAGCATGAGGCACCTCCCCCGCCTAGGAACAACGAAGGCGGCAGTCGGGGAAACAACCAGCAACCGCGAGGCGGCGGCAGCCGCAACAATGACCCACCCCCACCAAGACGAAGCAGGGAAAGAACGCGTTCCCCACCTCCCGCACCCAGGCACGAAGGTGGACGCGATGAGCAAAAACTTGGCAGAAGCCGAGCAGCGCAGGACGAGCCGCATGTTGACAGATACAACAGGCAGCTCGAGCCGGAAGACGCACGTCACCGCCTCAATGACATCAAGGCGGGAAAGGAGCAGTCATACATTGGCCCTGAGTGCTTTGGCCCTGCTATCCGCAATGTGCAGGTCCCTAGGGATATGACAAAGCTGTCCAAGGTACAATGGAGGCGACAAGCCCAACTCGTGGCTGTCGGACTACGCGCTGGCAGTCCAGATTGCCGGCGGCGATGGTCTCGTGGCTGCACGTTTCCTCCCACTGAAGCTTGAGGGTACGGCCAGGAGCTGGATCGAAAACTTGCCGGAAAAGTCGGTGCATAATTGGCGTGACATGGAGCGGGTTTTCACCCAGCACTTCCAAGGCACGTACAACCGACCAAAAACGTACACGGATCTCACGCGATGCGTGCAGGGACGCGACGAGTCGGCAACGTCCTTTCTGGCAAGATGGATACAGACAAAGGCAAGCTGCGAGAACGTGGATGACAACCAAGCTATACATGCCTTCACCACTGGTCTGTTAAAAGGATCTAGCCTCCGACACAAGCTGGTGCGCATGCAAGTAAAAAACCTTGGGGTTATGCTTGAGGTTGCATCCACGTACGCGCAGGCTGACGATGACGCTCGGGATCCAGACGCCGTCCAAGAATTGGCGCCAGGAAGACGCGCTAACAACAAGCGCAAGAACCCCAGGAAGACAAAGCCGGCACGTCCGGAGAAGTTGCCGTCGCCTTCAAAGGCAAGGGTAACAACCGTAAATGGAAGGCAAAGGCGGAGGACACCGGTCCTAACAAGCAACGCATGACGTACGAGCAGGCGAAAGCTCTGCCCTGCCCCGTCCATGCCGGACAAGGCAAGGTCAACCACACTTTCGGGGAGTGCAGGTTCCTGGACGATGCAAAGAAGGACCCCGAGGTCGGCTGCAAGCCAAAGAAGATGAGGAAAGCTGAGAAGGCAAGAAAGAAGGATGACGAGGACTCCATGTCGGAGGACGAGCAACCCAAGCCGCCAAGAAAGGAGAAAAAGTACCCCAAGGTCCATGAGCAGTTGGTCTGCTTCTTGGGAACTCGTCGGCAAAAGAGGAAAAGGCGAAACTTTGTGAGCTAAACGCCACGATGCCTGACGTCCCACAGTACTTGAACTGGTCTGAGATGCCCATCACCTGGGATAGAGAAGATCACCCGGACCGAGTTCCAAGTCCCGGCAAGTATGCTCTCGTCGTCGACCCTATTATCGAAAACTTCAGGCTCACCAAAGTACCGATGGATGGTGGCAGCAGCCTCAACATCCTGTACGAAGAAACCCTGCGGCGCATGAACCTGACGGAAGCCCAGCTTGACTACAGCAAGGTCAAGTTCCATGGCATCGTTCCGGGAAGGCATGCCAAGTCCATGGGAAGTATACGATTGGAGGTTACTTTCGGGACGGAGATGAACTATCATTCTGAATATCTCCGCTTCGAGGTAGTCCCCTTCAAGAGTGCTTACCACTGCATTTTTGGTCGGCCGGCTTTCGCCAAGTTCATGGCCAGGCCATGCTACATCTACAGCAAGTTGAAGATGCCTGGAGCCAACGGTACGATCACCGTCAATGGCAACTTCGAGAAGGCAAAGCAATGCGAGCGTGGAACGTCGCCTTTGCCGAAGCTGTCCTCCACGCTGAGGAACTGGCTTTGCTGAAGAAGGAAGTAGACACATCGCAACTCCCTGATCCCCTGAAAACCGCTGAAAGCAAAACATCCTTCAAGGCATCTGAAGAAACAAAGCAAGTTGACCTGGTGCCTGGCGACAGCTCCAAGCAAGTCACCATCGGGTCCGCCTTAAATGACGCATAGGAAAGCGCGCTCGTCAGGTTCCTCCGTGAGAACGGGGACATCTTTGTATGGTCATCCGCTGACATGCCAGGTGTACCCAGGGAACTTGCCGATCACTCTCTCAATGTCTTTGAAGGATCCAAGCCTGTCAAGCAAAGCATAAGGCGGCAGGGCGAGAAGAAAAGAAGAGCGATAGGAAAGGAGCTTCTCAAGCTACAGGAGGCAAAATTCGTTAGGGAGGTGAAACATACGGATTGGTTGGCAAACCGTGTAATGGTTCCAAAACCTAATAAAGATCTAAGGCTTTGCATCGACTGCACCGGTTTAAACAAGTGTTGTCCAAAAGACCACGTCCCTTTACCCCGTATAGATCAGGTCGTAGATTCCACGTCCGGCTCCGAGCTACTTTTTTTTTGGACCCGTACTCCGGGTACCACCAAATCAAAATGCGAAAGTCGGACCAGCTGAAAACGTCCTTCACCACCCCCTTCAGAACCTTCTGCTATGTTACGATGCCCTTTGGCCTAAAGAACGCTGGAGCAACATACCAGCGATGCATGCAAAGATGCCTAAACGAACAGATTAGTCGCAATGTTCACGTCTATGTTGACGACATTGCCATCATGTCTCGTAAGAAGGCGGATTTGCTAGATGACCTGCGAGAAACCTTTGATAATCTTCGATCATACAGGTTGAGACTCAATCCAAAAAAGTGTGTCTTTGGAGTTCCTGCCGGCAAACTGCTTGGCTTTATCGTTTCCGAACGAGGAATTGAGGTCAACCCAGAGAAGATCAGGGCTATTCTCAACATTACCAGACCACGTTGTCTGAAGGACGTGCAGCGCCTTGCCGGCTCAGCTGCAGCCGTCAGTCGGTTCATAAGCCGCCTAGGAGAAAAGGTAATGCCTCTCTACCGGCTCTTGAAGAAATCCGACAACTTTGAGTGGACAGACGAAGCGGATGCCGCCATGCAGCAACTCAAGGCCGCATTAACGACTGCCCCGATCCTGGCTGCACCCCAGCCAGAAGAACCAATGATGCTGTACATATTAGCAACTCACATGGTTATTAGCGTAGTTTTGGTGGTTGATCGAAAGCTGGAAGGCACAGATGTTTCCGAACAGCGCCCCGTCTACTTCATCAGTGAAGTTTTCTCTACATCCAAGCAATGCTACCCGCATTACCAGAAGCTGGTCTACGGCGTATTCTTCGCCGCCAGAAAGCTGAGGCACTATTTCCAGGAACACTCGATAACTGTGGTGAGCAAGGCACCCTTGGGAAATATTATCAATAATGCCGACGCCACGGGCCGAGTCGCCAAGTGGGGCATCTAGCTCACCGCCTTCGACATTGCATACAAACCCAGGAATGCCATCAAATCTCAAGCCCTGGCCGACTTCATGGCAGACTGGACAGAAGGAGCAGACGACGTACCTCTCCCTGAGTCGGAATACTGGATTATGCACTTTGATGGATCAAAGATGCTACAGGGATCAGGGGCTGGCGTCGTTCTGAGAAACCCGCAGGGAGACAAGATGAGCTACGTACTCCAAATATATTTCAAAGCAACCAACAACGTTGCTGAATATGAAGCGCTCCTGCACGGGTTACACTTAGCCAAGGAGATTGGCGTCCAGAGAATCTTATGGTACGGAGACTCGGACTTGGTGGCACAGCAAATACGCGGTACATGGGACACAAAAAGCGCCACCATGGCGGCTTATCGGGCTACCGTCGACGAATTTGCTAAGTGCTTCCTAGGGTACGAGGTCCGCCACATCCCACGGGCACAGAACGAGGCGGCCGATACACTGGCTAGACTCGGTTCTGAATGCAAGAAAGTACCAAGGGATGTCTTCCTGGAACACCTCTACAAGCCATCAATCAAGGGAGCCGACATCCTAGATCCTGATTCCGCAGAGCCTGTTGGGGAAGCCAGTGATGCATGTAAAATGCATACATGAACTTTGCACTTTATCACTTATATTCTAATCATATTTGCATCATATAAGGGTTATACCACTGTTATTTAATGATTTTAGGAAATAAAATAATTGTTTCCTATTTTTATGGAATTAACCCTGCGCAGGCAAAAAACTCTATTTCTTTCCTTTTATGTTTCAGGGACCCAAACGTCGTCATAAAATTCTGGAAAAATACAGAGGTCGTTATTTTTGAAGGAAGAAGACGTAGGAGCGAAGGAATCAAGCAAACGGAGCCCGCAAGGCGAAAAGAGGGTGGCCCACGCGGCCAGGTACTGTGGCCGCGTGGGACCCACCCATTTGGGCCTCGTGGCTCCGTTGCCGTCGATCTTTCGTCCACCGACTCCGTCTTGACCTAAAAACGCCTATAAAAAAGGTCCCCCGACGTTCTCTGGAAGGAGGCGGCGGAGAAACACAAAACCACGAAACAGATAGACAGAAGGCTGCCGCCGGAGAAGATCGGAGGGGGGAAACGCCGCCGGAATCGCCTCCGGAGGGCTCCACCCCCCTCCGGCGTGTTCATCATCAACATCTACAACAAGAACATCTCCACCATCATCACCATGTTGAAGGGGGAGTAGTCCACCCCCTGGACTTGGGTTTGTGGTGGTAACTTATGTATCTCTCCTCTCTCTTGAGCTTCACTAATTAGTACCGTATGAGCTGCTAAACATGATTACGGTCATCTATGTAATACCTTTGTGGTGAATATTGTGGTATGAGATGATTTGTTATGCATTTACCGTTGTGTTGGATCTTTTATGACTTGTCATACTTTGGTTGAATATTGTTCTTAAAGAAGTATGATGTATGTGGGTACGGGATGGCCGATGTGACACGGCATAGGTATTGAGTGACACAGTACCGCCCAACATCCTTTATCTGGGGGTAAAAAGAAAGAGTATGATGTGGGAGTGAGAGCAACCACGCTAGCCTTACGAGGGTGACCTAGCAACACAAATGAGTATTTCTTTCAACTATGTGTTTTAGGACATATAGTTGTCATAAAAGCTACCATTAAAACATGACAATTGTGTGTACTTTATCTATAACATGATAATCACCGTAGACGAGGGAGAGAGGATTAAGTGAACCATGAACCCATGTCCATTGTTCCTAGAAGAGAAAACCTTTGTCTTATCCTCTTGCGTTGAAGAGGATTGGGACACTTTTACATTCTTGTTTTGCTACATCGAACTTCCATCCATCAACCACCTTGTTCTTCAAACTTGTTTAGTGCATAATCAACTAAAACTTGTGACACTTTAGTTGTAGGGAATAGATAACTTTTCCTTCTTGTTCCTGCGGATCGATACCTTACTTCCACATTGAGAGGTGCTACAGTGATCCCTTGCTCTTGGGGGTTATCAAGTACTTTTCTGGCGCCGTTGCCGGGGAGCGTAGCGCTTAAGTTTCTATTCTTGTGTGCACTAGTCTAAGCTTGGGGAGGTTTCTTTAACTTGTTTTATATCTTGCAACCATCTAAGCTTGGGGAGGTTGCTTTAAACTTGTCTGGTTGTAAGTTCCTCGTTACTTTTGCTATGGGTTTTTTGGATGATTATACACCTGAGGAACTTGAAACATTTACACTTGAGGAACTTGAAATATTAAAAGAAGCTGATTATTTCTTTTCTCAAGTAGATGCTTATGTTATTAATCATAAAAAAATAACTCTTGCTGCCATGGAAAGAACTAATATTTTTCAGGAAGAAGAGGATAAAAACCTAAGCTTGGGGATGCCCATGCAATCTCAAGAAGATGCTGAAAAAGATGAACAACTGGAGAATAAAGAGTTGGATCCCCAACTTCACCATCAACATATGATAGTAACACTCAAACTCAAAAACCTTTTGTTAGTAAACTTATCGATAATAATGAGGAGTGTTGCTTAAATATGTTATATGATAATGCTTTAGATGATGGTCCTATGCTTATTGATAATCCTCCATGTTTAGAACTTGTTACTACTTTATGTGAGGATAAAAATGATATACTTGCTGTTTGTGAAAATACTCTTACTAATAAGAATCCTACTTTGTTCCTGAATTCTCCTAATAACACCATAGAGGAGAAATTTGTTTATGTTGAGAAATACTTATGTGGGTTGCAATTATCTTTAGTTCCAAATCCTTGTTGCAACCATGATATTAAACTTGATATTGATCTTAATAACTATTTTGAAAGAGGGAAGCATGCTAATGAATTCCAAAATAAATTTAATGATCCTCTTTATGTGCCTAAATTATCTAAATTGGAAGATCCTATTGGTTATATGGTTGAATACACTTCTATTACTTGCAACTATTATGAGAGAGGAGGTTATGAGAACCCTCTTTATGCTACTAATAATTATGGGCTGCAAGTAACTTTTGTTAATATGCATTGTAAAACTTCATTCATATACAAAATGCCAATGCATAGAAAGAAAGTTAGACTTCGTTGTTATTACTTTTGTGTTCTGTTTTTCTCTCAACCAGGTTTCAACTTGACTGTTATTTTGATCGGTTTGAGAGCACCATGGGACCCTGGTATAATGCATGGAACTCTTCCCAAGTAAGAGGGGAACAACATTCAAGCTCCCTCATGAGCTTCATCTTCCATAAACAACAAGTAAGAAGCCTAGCTATATGGCTATAAAGAAAGCGCTTTGCGGGAGGCAAACCGGTTATTTTTTGTGTGATTTTCTTTGTGTCCTCTTGCTATACCAAGAGACTTTGTTTATAGTTTAGGTTCTGGAATTTTCAATAAAGTGCCAAGTTTTACCCTTTTTGGTTTGAAAAAGTTGCTTATAGCGTTCGGAGATTTTATTCCTGCACGAATCAGTGCACGGTATGATTTTTAATTCTTATTCTGTAACTCCGAATGAGCTCATATTTGAAATGTAGTTGCAACTTTTCATCCTATGTATGCATGAAGTTTTTCGGAATTGTTCGAGAAATTTTGGTAGGGTAGAAAAATACGTTTTGCTGCTGCTGTTTTTCTGGACAGATTCTGTCCCATTTTGTTTGATGCATGCTTTGAGCTTTTAAGTTGAATCTTTTTGATCCAATTGAGTTTATGAGTAGGCATACAACATTATACACTTTCTGGACATCTCATATGAATTTTTGTTCAAGGATTATATGCAGCAAGAAACATATTTGTTTATCACTATTAATGCACCCCACAGAAAAGAAATAGAGAAACGGTGTTTTGAAGTTTTTTCACAGGGATTGGAGGAGATGCACCAAGAGCTATCCAAGGATGGTGAAGACCATAAGCTTGGGAATGTGAAGACAAGCCTGCTGGACCTACACACTCTCGGTTTGCACACGTCCAACTTCTGTTTTTCGATCGAAACACTTTATCGCATAAACTTGGAGCGTCTTTTTGTTTTGGTTTGATTTTTGTTTTGAGAGACCACCACACTATCATTTATATATGGGAGAGCTACTGGAAATATGAGTTGAAATATGTTGGATGCTTTTATAAGATTGGGAAAAGGAATGTTTGAGTTGATTTTTAATGATACATATAGTTGCATGATTCATGAGCTTGTTTATGAGTAATAGTTTGCAAATTCTTTTTGAAGAGCTATCACTTATTCATGTTTTGGGGCTGATTGTTATTTTACTTGGTTTAACATGGATTATTTAGTTCTATGGACACTCATGCATATATCTAGATGGTCAACTTTCTCCCTTTTGCTAGCCCAAAAACTCCAATAAGTTAAAACTTGTTTCCAACACCTTCAACCAAAGTTATTCCAGTGAGTCCACCATATCTACCTACTAGCTATATGCTATTCCGAGGATGTTCATCATGATATTTATGTTATCTATACCTCAGAATGAAAATGATTATGTTATTGATTGCCATGAGAAAAGTTGGTTATATAGCTCTCATGAACTTGATACACATTTTTACTATCATCTATTATATTATTAAAACAACAAACAATAAACGGTGGAGATTAATCCAGTCAACATTAATGGTAAGATGATGATAAACCGAGCAGTACCGATGGGTTCTCTCCCGCAGCCTAATCGTACATGGACTCTCCATGTCTCCTATTCAACCACGCATACTCCTGCCCTAAACGAAACATAGAAACGGTTGCTGCTTGGCGATCAATCGACCGTCTAGGAATCCGGCCATCGTCCCTCGGTCACAGGACGTGGCCGCCGGCGCCGGCGCGGTGTGTGTACATCACCGCTCTCGCGCTTTTGTGTGGCTATTTGGAGTTCACCTCCATCAACAGCTTCCCCTATGAATATGTGCCATTGCTCCAGATCTGTTTATGGTTGAGGCAGCGGAATAGCAGAGTATCAATGGGAGTGGAGGAAGAAGACGTTGTTAGATCCATAGGATACTCTATTCGGTAGATCAACGTGTTCATCATGTAGATCATGTGTGTGTGTGTGTAAACAGTGTGAGAGAGAGGGGATCGGAAAGATACCTTGGCTCTGTCCAGAGGAGCTCGAGGAGTCGGCCATGGTGGTCGACTATGGCGGCTGAGGGGCAGCGGCGGCGCAGCGGTGCTTCCCATGAGCACTGCGCTAACCCTAATCGGAGGGGATGTCGGTGGGGTGGCTGGCAGCACAGGTCAACCTCGTAATGTGTGCCCTGGCCCCCCACCTCTATATGTAGCGCAGGTCACAGGGGCCCACTGTTCCATAACAGGAAACAGACGCCCGATTAGGGCGCAATCAAGGAGATTGATTTAGCCGTTGGGCTAATCAATACGGGATCAATCTCATTAAAAACGAGATCAACCTAACATTCTCCCCCTTGATCTCAACTTTTACTTTTAACTTTTACCTTTTACTTTGCTCGTTTCATCACCGATTAGTACATAGAGCATGTTTCATCGTCACAGCTCAATTGCCGATAGAATCAGACAGCCACCATATACTTTTCAGTTTTGAAACAATAAACTATTACTTTTGGGCCTCTGTGATCCAGTGATCATAGGCTTTCCATTAATCCCATGCCGGCTATGTGTTTCTGGAACACATCGGGTGGTAAGCCTTTCGTTAGCGGATCCGCAAGCATTTCCTTTGTCCTTATATGCTCGAGACTTATAGTTTGATCCTGGATCTTATCTTTCACAACATAATACTTTATATCTATTGCCTTTGTAGCATTACTCGACTTGTTGTTGTGAGCATAGAATACTGCGGGCTGGTTGTCACAGTACATCTTTAGTGGTTTGTCAATACAATCTACCACTTTCAAGTCGGGTATAAATTTCTTTAACCATATCGCCTGTCCCGTGGCCTCATAACATGCTATAAATTCTGCATACATCGTGGATGCAGCAACTAATGACTGTTTGGAGCTTTTCCACGAAATAGCCCCTCCTGCGAGAGTGAACACGTACCCTGACGTGGACTTCCTATCATCTTTGTCTCCCGCAAAATCTGCGTCTGAATACCCTCTTAGTTCTAGGGAATCAGATCTTCTATATGTTAGCATGAGGTCTTTTGCGCCTTGTACATAACGCAATGCTTTCTTTACCATGTTCCAGTGTTCATGGCCTGGATTTTCTTGATATCTACCGAGTACCCCGGTGATAAAAGCTAAGTCAGGGCGAGTGCACACTTGTGCATACTGTAAGCTTCCAACAGCCGAAGCATATGGTACTGCTTTCATTCGATCGATCTCATATTGACTTTTGGGACACTGAAATTTCCCAAAACTATCGCCCTTGACTATCGGAGCAGGTGATGCGCTACTTTTATGCATATTATATTTCTTTAGAACCTTTTCTAAATATGCCTTTTGTGATAGTCCTAGCACTCCATTCTTTCTATCCCGGTGAATTTCTATGCCCAAAACATATGAAGCTTCACCAAGATCTTTCATATCAAAATTTGAGGACAAGTATTTCTTTGTTTCTAGCAGTAGACTGACATCATTGCTTGCAAGCAAGATATCATCCACGTACAGAATTAGGAAAATATATTTTCCACTTTTAAACTTTGCATAAATGCAGTTGTCCTCAACATTCTCTTTAAAACCAAAACTTTTAATTGTATTATTGAACTTTAAATACCACTGTCTAGAGGCTTGCTTTAACCCATAAATGGATTTCTTTAGGCGGCATCCCATATGTTCCTTCCCCTCCATGAAAAAACCGTGGGTTGTTTCATGTAAACATTTTCTTCTAAATCTCCATTTAGAAATGCCGTCTTTACATCCATTTGATGCAACTCTAAATCAAAATGCGCAACTAGTGCCATGATGATTCTGAAAGAATCCTTACATGAGACCGGAGAAAATGTCTCATTGTAATCTACCCCTTCTCTTTGCGTAAAGCCTTTTGCCACAAGTCGCGCTTTATACTTTTCTACGTTCCCATTGGAGTCATACTTTGTTTTGTAGACCCATTTGCAGCCTACTGTTTTGGCTCCTTTAGGAATTTCCTCTAAATCCCAAACATTGTTAGAACTCATCGATTTCATCTCGTCTTCCATGGCTTCCAGCCACTTCGAAGAGTGAACGCTTCTCATGGCTTCTTCATATGAAGTGGGATCTTCTTCCATATGAACTGTTTCTGTATTATAAACTCTATAATCACTAGAAATAGCTGATTTCCTAGCTCTTTTAGACCTTCTAAGAGTCTCATTCTCTGGCACATCATGTGTCTCAACGTGCGACTCTTCTTCTAAATGTGGCTGTCGTCGCTCCCTTTCATGCTCAACAACGGGTTGAGTCGGTTCCTGACGGACAGGTTCCGAATCTTGCCTCGTTGTGGTCACGGGTGGAGTTACAACAGGTGCTTGCACCACAACCTCTGGGATTATCGGTGCAGGTACAACAGGTAGGGCGAAAAATGGCTCATGGATCATCGGAAAAGGTGCACACACCCTCTTCTCCTCAAGATCAATTTTCCGGCCTACCATGCTCCCCCTCATCATTTCGTCCTCTAAGAAGACCGCGTGTCTCGTTTCTACAAACTTTGTGTATCTGTCTGCACAGTAGAAACGATAACCTTTTGATCTATCAGGATAGCCAATGAAATGGCAAGTTACTGTTTTGGGGTCTAACTTTGCAATGTGTGGATTAAAAACTTTTGCCTCAGCTGGGCTCCCCCAGACTTTTAAGTGGCGTAGAGAAGGAACTTTCCCTGTCCACAACTCGTACGGTGTTTTGGGCACCGACTTACTTGGTACTCTGTTGAGAATGTGAATGGCGGTTTTTAACGCCTCCATCCATAATCCCAATGGCAGTGTGGAATAACTCATCATACTGCGCACCATATCCATAAGAGTACGGTTACGCCTTTCAGCTACTCCATTTTGCTGTGGTTCGCCCGGCATAGAATACTGGGCGACTATTCCATTTTCCTGTAAAAACCTTGCAAAAGGTCCAGGTACTTGACCATATGGAGTGTGCCGACCGTAGTACTCCCCCCCACGGTCGGACCTGACTATTTTAATTCTTTTATCATGTTGATTTTCAACTTCAGCTTTGAATATTTTAAATTTATCCAATGCTTCAGATCTTTCTTTAATTGGATAAATATAACCATATCGGGAGTAATCATCTGTGAACGTTATGAACGAGTCATAACCATCCACACTTTTCACCGGAAATGGTCCACATATATCAGTGTGAATAATTTCTAGTGTCGCGGTGCTTCGGTTTGCACCCTTTTTAATTTGTTTTACGTATTTTCCTTTTATGCAATCTATGCATTGTTCAATATCTGAGAACTCTAACGGAGGAAGAATTCATTTTTAACGAGGCTTTCTATTCTTCCCCTCGAAATATGGCCTAATCGACAGTGCCATAACTTCGACGAGTCATGAGTTCGCTTTCTTTTCTTTTGTTCTTTGTTCGACAAGGAATTTGTTCATTCACATTACTCACAGAATGCACTTTTTCACGCAAGGATAACAAATAAAGCTTATCATGAAGTAAAGCAATACCCACACAAGCATCTTTAAACCATATGGCACACTTGCCATGACCGAAATAACATTCATAACTGTCTTTATCCAAGCACGATACACTTATTAAGTTTCTGTGAATCGAAGGAACAAATAAAACATCTCTAAGCATAATATTGAAACCATCAGCTAGCTCTAAGGAGACGTCGCCAACAGCTTCAACTTCTGCTTGAACTCCATTTGCGACTTCAATGTGTCTTTCGCTTCTTTGCATACTCCTTGTCGAATGGAATCCCTGTAAAGAATTTGCAACATGAACGTTGCACCTGAGTCAATCCACCAAGTAGATTTTGAAAACTGTGTATACAGGGATTCATTTACAAAAGAAACTGTGTCTGTACCTTTCTTGGCCATTATCATCTTGAGCCAATCTGGGCAATCTTGCTTGAAATGCCCTTTCTTCTTGCAGTGGTGGCATGTATCTTTGTCCACTTGCTGAAACTGCTGAGGACCTTTGCCATGTGGCTTATACTGATGAGGACCTTTGCCATATGGCTTAGAAGGGGAACCGTTGTAGTTCCTGTTCTTGTTTTCCTTCACAAAGTTCAAGGAGCCCCCATTCTGGGACTTCAGCCTTTCCTCTTCTTGCGACAGCATGGCAATGGTCTTTTCAATGTCCCATTTTTCAGGCGACACATTGTAGTTGATGATGAAATTTTCAAATTGTGGTGGCAGTGAAGCCATCACCAAATGAACTATGAGTGCAGGCTTGAGCTCCAGATCAGCCTCCATGGACTTAAGCTTAGCAGCCATGTTGCTCATTCTGAGAATGTGCTCCCTTATTCCATGTGAACCTCCATGATACTTTTCTGTCACCAGCTGTTTGAGCAGCTGGGTAGCATAAGTCTTTGAAGAACCAGTAAACTGGCTCTTTATCTTTTGGAGATACTCTCCCACAGAGGTACACTCTTCAATTGAGCCCACAATAGCGTTCTCAACTGTGTTCTTTATGAATGCCATGCACTTTTTGTTGGCGTTCACCCACTTTTGGTTCTCTAGGGTGTAACCCATCTCTACTGGACCATAGTCCAGCTGCTTTTTCTGCCAAGCAGAATCATCATCATCTGTTGCTCTCACTGGCTCTGCTGGCTTGACTGGCTGTGGAGTACTCACAACCCAGTCGACCTCAGCGCAGACAAAAGCCAGCTCGACTTTCTTCCACCACTCAGCGTAGTTGTCCCTGAGCGTCGGAACGTCCTTGAGGCAACTCATCAGGTGAAAACTTCCTGAAACCACAAGGATATAAGATAACAAAAAACAATTGCATGTAATAATCCAACGTTGGTATAAATTAAAACATACAACCGTTTGTGCAATTAAAACTATATTACCGTTGGGCAATAAAAGAAATAAATGCACCTTTAAGACAGATCATAATCATGTTATTAACAACGTTGGTCATTTAACAACAAAATCATAATCATCATTAAAATCACTTTATCATGCTTTCAATTCTCACTTTAAATCATAATAATGCTATTAATAACGTTGGTCAAATAATAGCAGAATCATAATCAGCATTAATATCATTTTATTCATGCCTTTAATTTTCACTTTATTGCTCTTATGCAATTTCTTTTAACTATTTGCAGCAGAAACTTTAAAAAAAATGAATTAAAAAATTCATAAACTTTTATACTTTTAACAAGTATTTCTTTTCCTCTTTTCTGTTTCCTAAACAAATTTTCGTTGGATAAAATGAATAGGAAAAACAGAAAGAAATAATACAATTAAAACATGCTTCTGCTAAAAAAAAAAAACAGAAAATAAAAAACTTTTCTGCAGGCCGAAACTCGCAGCCCACGCCCCGCAGCGGCCCATGGCCCTTTCTCTATTCGTCGCCCGCGGCGATGTTGGCACGGGAAACGTGGCCCAGGGCCCGTTTCACTTTCGGCCCGAGGCCTGCCCCGCGTGCTAGTGTTTCGCCAGGACGCATCCTGGCCGTCCGTTTCATCGGACGGCCCAGCGCCTTTCTCGCCGGATGAAAACCGTTCGAGCCGAACCCTAGCCGCAAAAGGCTCTGCTCTCTCTCCCCGTGCTCTGCTCCCGAGCTCGAAAAAAAAATCGGCGGCGGAGAGGAAAACCGCGCCCGGCGTCTCGCCGGCGACGGCGAGGACTGGCCGCGCAGCACGAGGCCGCGACGAGCCCTCCCCCTCTTTCTTCTTCCTTCTTTCTACCTCTTTCTCCTCCACCGAGACCCGAAAATCAACGGAAGGAGAGGACAGCGCCTCCCTGGCCCTCTTTCCGGCTGTGCGTGCACCCGCGGGTGGGCGCACCGCCGTCAAGCGGCTCAGCGGCGGCGCTCTTTGCCGGCGACCTCGCCGGTAAGCTTTTCCCTTGCCCTCCTTTTGCATCTTAGGGTTAGGGTTTGTTCTTTGTTTCTTTGCCCCGAGGTGTGTGTTCTTCGTCCGATGCCCCAACTGGTGCGCATTGGATCGAGAGGAACGGTGCGGCCTTGCGGCGGCACACTTTGCCGGTCAGCCCGAGGGGCTTCCGGTGTATTTTTTTTTCTTTGCTTTTTCAATCACTACCGAAAATAAATCTAGGATTCAATTCGCTCTGATACCATTGTTAGATCCATAGGATACTCTATTCGGTAGATCAACGTGTTCATCATGTAGATCATGTGTGTGTGTGTGTAAACAGTGTGAGAGAGAGGGGATCGGAAAGATACCTTGGCTCTGTCCAGAGGAGCTCGAGGAGTCGGCCATGGTGGTCGACTGTGGCGGCTGAGGGGCAGCGGCGGCGCAGCGGTGCTTCCCGTGAGCACTGCGCTAACCCTAATCGGAGGGGATGTCGGTGGGGTGGCTGGCAGCACAGGTCAACCTCGTAATGTGTGCCCTGGCCCCCCACCTCTATATGTAGCGCAGGTCACAGGGACCCACTGTTCCATAACAGGAAACAGACGCCCCCGATTAGGGCGCAATCAAGGAGATTGATTTAACCGTTGGGCTAATCAATACGGGATCAATCTCATTAAAAACGAGATCAACCTAACAGACGTACGACTGCCTTTGTCGGGAAATACGGCGGACTACTACTCCCAGCCTCAGCCGTCCTCTCTATCCACCATGGCAGAACAGCGATAAGTATTGCAGCATGTAGGATATGATCAATGCCCAGCGGCCGCGACGCATCGAAAGGCCCATGGAATCATCCCATCGTTGACGGCAATGCATAAGTAGATTCAAATTGGTTCCTTCTCACGCATCAGCTTTATCAACATGCATGAATTTCAGCATGGATGTAGCATGATGCTCCGATGGATCATAGGTAAGCTGTGTCAAAAGACCTCTACGCCAGTGCAAGGACCAACTGGACAGTACAATACAATAAAAAAAACACTTTTCACACATGACTCATGTATTTCTAATTCTTTGGCCTTAAAACTAGACAGATCGCTACGTAATCTTGTGCTGTCATGTTTGTTAATCCTGCATTTGTATTTTTGCAGGGAGCTTTCAGATCATAGCATGTGGCCTCCTTCCAGATTTTTACATTCGTGATATGGTGCATTCAGTTTCTATGGTTTTCCCTTTTCCTTTAGAACTGTTTGATGGAATTGTTAACTGATGTTATTCACATTACATGAAGGATGGACTAATAATACTGATTTTTTTAATGCTGGAAGTACTATATTTGTTGTGTGTATCATTGCCAGATTGACCCCTGTTCTCTTTTTGGCATCAAATGACTCTGTCGGTTGTAGAAAACTTCAAAATATATTATCTGGGAATGCATTCATAATGTAAATTTCCAGCCCGACATTTGCAGGTAGTAGTTACTCAAAGTCTCAAACACCAACTTTGTATGTGTTTTCTCATTATTTTTTGGGATTTAACGATTTGTTTGAACCTTAGTGTTTTGTAATCCTTTGCAACATCTCTAATGGCGGTGGCGCGGAGTGGGAGATTCAATGGCGCATGTTCGCTAATCGATGGAAGAAATCGTCCACGTACAGCGAGATGCCTGCCGTCAGCGAAGAACTCTACCAGCCTGAGCTTAGGAAGGAAAGCAATTTTGGTGCTGTTCTGGCCTCTGTTGATGGAATACATGGTTCCCCATAATTTCTCCTCCTAGAGAATGGATCTTAAATTCAAGGAATTGGTTCACTTGATGTCCATCGCGAACATTATCGCGTTCTACTTGCTCTTGGCCGCCTGTCTATTGTGAGGTTTGAGTCCAACATCTCCAAATATGGGCTCAGCCAGTCAGTAGTCAGTACTGAATCCCCATGCTCCACAAGGTCGATTAATATTTAGTTTTCTCAGAGACGAGTTCTGCTTGCATCAAATGTGTGATTATTTGGAGTAGACATACATATGGATTAATTCTATGTTGAGGCCAACGTCACTCCAATGGCCAGTGTTAGATGTTGTCCATCTGAACAGGACGCACCTGCTTTCTTTTTGTGTAGTGCAAGTAGCCAGTACAGCTACTGCACGATGAGCCACAAAGCATTATTGCCATGTCTTTTGATTTATTTGCTTTGATTTTAACTGATGGTCAATGCCAACTTGACTCACTGAACGTTGGCTGCTGGGCTTCTTGCATGATTGAATATGTTTTCTTATGCAAGGAGATATATATGTAGATAGATGCAAAAATACATATTGTATCTTTCTTTTGTTTTCTACATTTCTTATGTCCCTGTGGTGAATAATTTACGTGAGCATTTCGTTCCGTAGATTTGGTACATGTAAGTTGATCTGTTCTTAGATTATATTCTGCATATTCTGTTACTTTACAATCACTCCACTAATGATGCCATTTGATTTCCTAACAATATTTTTTTTTGCTTGGTCTGTATGATGCACAGAAAATTGCCTTGCTCGAAGATTTCTGGATGATCATAACTTCTGCTTGCATCCTCGACTCAGCCTGTGTTTATATATTTCATCAGGTGTAAGATCTTTTCGGGTAATGGGTTGTGGAATACATGACGATATAACTTCAGTTAAATTTTCTTGGAGGATATCAGGTAACTCTTGCTTCTTGCATTTTTTTTTCTGTTTGGTCAAAGCTGTAGGTCAGCGCGCTGTTCGTAGTTCTTCAGTTAAGAAATTATATATGTGTTAATCGTCCGTAAAAAAAATTCGGAAGAGGACCATTTATAGGGAGAAAATAATGAGACATGTACAAGGGAAAAAGCGAGTAAAAAATTATAAGAGAAGTATTATACAAGCCAAAATCATTGATTTGTGCATATCCTTGACTGTGAGAAATAAGAACCGCCTCCATTTTTTGAACAAAAAATACTTATCATATAGGTGCCAGTTACGATGCGACATCATGTAACGATCATTTAACGTATCAACCAAAACATGGCAAGTAAAAACCTTGAGCTTTGATAGGGTACGACACTACCACATTTTCTTGAAATTAGCTGGATCATGGAGACTGGGATTTCAAGAATATATGCAAGTGCTGAACACGTTGGTGCCCCCAATGGTTTCCGCAATAAAATACAACAAAAAAGGAGGGGCGTTACATATAGACATTGGGGCATTTGAAGAGATCATGGGGGGACCGTGGACAATTTTTAAGATCTGCAGTGAAGAATTAGGAGGGGAGACTAATAAGGACGGTAATCAGATATGAGCAGTAAGTAGTTTGTCCAATCCATGATGATTTGATACAAAACCGAGAGATTTGGTTGGGAGAGCATGAATCAACCTAGAACATTGTTTTAAGTTGTAGTCACAATCTACGTTTTATTTATTTTATTTTTATTTTATTGTTTGATGGCTCTTATTATAGTAGCGTTGGTCCCACGTACGTAGAAATAATCTCTCATAACCTATTGATAGTATCATAGTACTGCTATGAATAAGAAAAAAGACACTTATTATGAAGATTCAAAATTTTGGTACTAGCCGCGCAATTGCGCGGGTCACCCGGCTAGTTGCTATAAATAAAACATGACCCATTGTGATTAAGATTATGATGCTAGTGGCTTGATAAATGTCCGAGGTTGGGAGTTAGCCCATATGTGCTGTCACATGCAAAGCTTTCAACATGCTCCATTTAGTTGATATCATGTGCTTTTGTCTATGGATGCCTATCATGGTGAAATAAGGGGAAATGATTTAGTTTGAATGAGTTTGTATAAATGGTTAGAGAGACGCCTGGGCCGCTAATCTAAGCCATGCATTATTCATGGTGGAAATTTACTTACATGCTATGGTGAATTATCTATGACACACCTTACAATAAAAAGCTATTCCAATGGTAAATAAAAAGGGTGTTGAGGTTTTTCATCTTGTTTGTTTGTCTTGTCATTTTGATATGGGTTTGTTCCATATCCTGGGACAAGAGGTACCCCAGTTGACGCTCTTGATGATACTACTTACAATGATAGATAACTTGAACTTGCTTTTCCCAAGTTGAGTAACTCATGGTGTAGGTACTTGTATTCAAGGGGCATGAGACATCCAACCTTTACTTTGTCAAGCACACTACTCATATTTGCTCTCACATTAAACTATAATCATTCAAGATGTTATGATAGGGGAATGAGAGCTTGACACCAAGTATTACCACATTGCAATCATTAACTTAAGTAGGAGAGTTTAGAGGTTAGATGAAACTTATGCATGCTTTACCTCTACTCACTTATTCATCTTTCCAAAGTGTCCACCAAACATATTCAGATTTTCATCATCACTCTATGGACCACATGTATGCAAAAGTAAGAATGTCCATATTACTATCTGTTATGTTACACTTTGTGAACTATCATTGAACATCCTTGCATTGAATACTTGATATCACTTCATAAACTGTTTTGCATATTGCTACTCCTTTGAAGAATGAATCATTTGACTCTATGTAGCAGTAGCAATTATCTTTGATATCCATTGTTAGTGCTATATTGCAAAGTCCATGTTAGTTTTATCACCTTCATACTCGAGGACGAGCATGGGTTAAGCTTGTGGATGTTGATGCATGTAAAATGCATACATGAACTTTGCACTTTATCACTTATATTCTAATCATATTTGCATCATATAAGGGTTATACCACTATTATTTAATGATTTTAGGAAATAAAATAATTGTTTCCTATTTTTATGGAATTAACCCTGCGCAGGCAGAAAACCCTATTTCTTTCCTTTTATGTTTCAGGGACCCAAACGTCGTCATAAAATTCTGGAAAAATACAGAGGTCGTTATTTTGGAAGGAAGAAGACGTAGGAGCGAAGGAATCAAGCAAACGGAGCCCGCAAGGCGAAAAGGGGGTGGCCCACGCGGCCAGGTACTGTGGCCGCGTGGGACCCACCTATTTGGGCCTCGTGGCTCTGTTGCCGTCGATCTTTCGTCCACCGACTCCGTCTTGACCTAAAAACGCCTATAAAAAAAGGTCCCCGACGTTCTCTGGAAGGAGGCGGCGGAGAAACACAAAACCACGAAACAGAGAGACAGAAGGCTGCCGCCGGAGAAGATCGGAGGGGGGAAACGCCGCCGGAATCGCCTCCGGAGGGCTCCACCCCCCTCCGGCGTGTTCATCATCAACATCTACAGCAAGAACTTCTCCACCATCATCACCATGATGAAGGGGGAGTAGTCCACCCCCTGGACTTGGGTTTGTGGTGGTAACTTATGTATCTCTCCTCTCTCTTGAGCTTCACTAATTAGTACCGTATGAGCTGCTAAACATGATTACGGTCATATATGTAATACCTTTGTGGTGAATATTGTGGTATGAGATGATTTGTTATGCATTTACCGCTGTGTTGGATCTTTTATGACTTGTCATACTTTGGTTGAATATTGTTCTTAAAGAAGTATGATGTATGTGGGTACGGGATGGCCGATGTGACACGGCATAGGTATTGAGTGACACAGTACCGCCCAACATCCTTTATCCGGGGATAAAAAGAAAGAGTATGATGTGGGAGTGAGAGCAACCACGCTAGCCTTACGAGGGTGACCTAGCAACACAAATGAGTATTTCTTTCAACTATGTGTTTTAGGACATATAGCTGTCATAAAAGCTACCATTAAAACATTACAATTGTATGTACTTTATCTATAACATGATAATCACCGTAGATGAGGGAGAGAGGATTAAGTGAACCATGAACCCATGTCCATTGTTCCTAGAAGAGAAAACCTTTGTCTTGTCCTCTTGCGTTGAAGAGGATTGGGACACTTTTACATTCTTGTTTTGCTACATCGAACTTCCATCCATCAACCACCTTGTTCTTCAAACTTGTTTAGTGCATAATCAACTAAAACTTGTGACACTTTAGTTGTAGGGAATAGATAACTTTTCCTTCTTGCTCCTGCGGATCGATACCTTACTTCCACATTGAGAGGTGCTACAGTGATCCCTTGCTCTTGGGGGTTATCAGCCAGTTACGCCGTCTACCTGGTTAAGCCGGATTGGACGGCGCCATACATGGACTTCTTGGCAAATCAGGAGTTGCCGGATAATGAAGTTCTGAGATGACAGATAATTCGCAGAGCCAAGGCGTTCACAATAATCAATGGTGAGCTATACAAGCGCAGCACTTCAGGAGTATATCAGCGTTGCATTTCGCCTGAAGAAGGCAAAGAACAGTTGGACGAAATACACTCTGGGGTCTGCGGGCACCATGCATCATCCTTATCACTCGTCGCAAAAGCTTTCCGCCAAGGATTTTACTGGCTGACGGCAAAGCAGGACGCAGAGGAGATAGTAAGGACATGTAAAGGTTGCCAGCTGTATGCTCGACAACCAAAGATGCCGGCTCAAGAGCTCAGAACCATACCCATCACCTGGCCCTTTACAGTCTGGGGCTTGGACATGGTTGGCCCATTCAAGACGGCACCTGGCGGCTACACACACTTGCTCGTGGCCGTAGACAAGTTCACAAAATGGGTTGAAGCTAAGCCTATTAAAAAGCTTGACGGCGCTACCGCCGCCAATTTCCTGTGGGGAATAATCTCTCGGTTCGGGGTGCCTCATAGCATTATCACCGACAATGGCACGAACCTCTCCCAAGGCGAAGTCGAGGAGTACTGCCACCAGCATGGCATTCGTTTGGATCTGGCTTCTGTTACACACCCGCAGGCAAATGGTCAAGTAGAGCGTACAAATGGTTTGGTCCTACAGGGGCTGAAACCTCGTCTCGAAGTACCATTGCACAGGGCGGCAGGGGCTTGGGTCGACGAGTTGCAATCTGTCCTTTGGAGTTTGAGAACAACCCCAAACAGATCAACAAAGCTTACCCCTTTCTTCTTAGTCTATGGCGCAGAAGCTATACTGCCATCCGACATGATGTTCGATTCCCCCAGGATTCAAGCCTACGTCGAGCAAGACGCAGAAGATGCAAGACAGGACGCACTGGACCTGCTTGATGAAGAGCGAGACGCTGCCTTGGCGAGATCCGCCATCTATCAGCAAAACCTGCGTCGCTATCATAGCCGCAGGGTCAAGAAACGCAGCTTCAAGGCAGGTGACCTGGTCCTCCGCCTAATCCAAGATAGGAAGGGCTTGCATAAGTTATCCCCGCCATGGGAATGACCTTTTGTGGTCAGCAAGGCACTGCTCAATGGATCTTACTACCTGATGGACATACGTGATGCTTACAAGAAGAACAAGGGACGCAAGCGCAAGCGTAAAGTTGACGACCAATACGATGAAACTAAGCGTCCATGGAACATTGAGCAGCTACGTCCTTTTTACACTTAGCAATTATCCATTGCAATAAGTACACTATGATCATGAAATAAAAGTCTGTGGTTTGCTCATCCTGTTTTGAGACCATGCCATCTTTTGTCTTTTCTTGTCATCATATTTTTTATTATGTCAAAATGTTACCCGAGTTTTTTTGCCTAGTGCCAGTGGTTCCAACGTATTTGACATATGCCGCCTGTCGGCAACATTTAAACGCAAACAATTTTTGCACCGCCTAAACCTGATTACTTGTTTGCCTGTGTACGGGTCACCTAGTAGTATGTAGTTGGCACCAAAATGCCGGCTTTGGTCTCTGTGTCTAAATCATTTGGTATTGCACCTGGTTGGCACAGCCGAAGTAACTGTGATGCGGTACTGCCGGCATATGAAGAGTCAAATACACAGGCACAAGTACTTGTTTAGTCGGGTCACTTAATAAAAATAAGACTACCGTCAAGTGTAGCACAAAAAGTCGGCCCGTTACAAAATAAATATGCATACATAAGTTAAATTTTTAGCGTCACAGTATAACGCATCTACTTAATAAAATGTGCAGGATTACATGGCGCTGAAACCGCCAAACCACGGACAAGACTCTGGTGCTACTGGGAGCGGTCGCCGACATCCTTGGGGCTGGCATCGCTTTCCGGCAAGATGTCCCCAGCCGCCAAAGGTGCGACAACAACACTTGGGGCGGCCGCCAAGCCACCTTCTGCACTTGGGGCTGCCGCCAAATTTTCTGTTGCGCCTGGGGCTTCTGTTGGAGTGACTTGGGCGCTGGCGTCAGGAGCTGCTTCGGAGGTGGACACTTCGCCGGCAACAAGGTGGGGATCAGGATGTTCTTTGAAGAACTTGGAAATATCCACCATGTTGGCTACGCGCGTAGCGTATCCCTGGACGGCTGCCAGCACTCCAAGCTTGTCGATAGGATTGCCCTCGTCATCCTCGGTCGGCATGAACTCCGTGGCTTGACGGATGTCGGCGTCAGGATACCAGGCCTTGATCAAGGCCAGAGCAATCTTCGCGCCCCCGCGCGCCGCCGATCTCTTGATGCTATCGTGCTCCGTGCCAATCTTGTCCAGCAATTCTGGCAGGACCTCGAGATCGACGCCGGCATGGCCTGACGCGGGGAAGATCTTGCCGGCCAGTGCTTTGCCCGACTCGATGGCACGGGTTACCAGCGCGCCGACATGGCGGATACGCGAGGAGCGAGGAGAAGTGTCGGTTGAGTCCCCGAGACCTGCCGGCACTGAACATTGTAGACAAAAAAGATTAGGCGCCCAGGAGTTCTCAAAAGAAAAAGGATATAATGGAAATAAGCTTACCAAGGATATGGTCATGGAGCGCGGCCGCCTCGTTCTCGTGCTCGGCAATCTTGTCTTCGGCATCACGAAGCTTGCCGACCAGCACGTCTCGCTGCTCCTTGGCATTTTTGGACGCCTCGGCCATGGTACGGCTAAGGTTGTCCACTTGGCCTTGTAGCTGGTTAAGGGCGGTTGCGTGTTCTAGGCCTCGCTTCTCCAGCTCCTTGGTATACTCCTCCTTCCGCCGAGTCAGCTCGGCCGCCAAATCTGCAGCTTCGTTTATCAAGGCTTGCATATTAGTGGAGCTCTTGAGGATATCCTGAGCGGCGTTTAACAGTTCTACAATGCAAAGAATTGCAAAACCGACTAAGTAACTTGTCGGCAAGCAAGCTAGTAACATGGCGGACAAAGAAGGCAAAAATATGAGAAATTTTTTGTCACCTTCATCCTTCTTGCGAGCCTCTTCGAGGCTGGCAATTTGGCCGTCACGAAGCTCAAGGTCCGCCTTCAGCTGCCGGCATTCGCGCACCTTCTTCTCAAGAGCGTGGAAGATTTCTTGGTTGGAGGCCAACATAGTCTGCAAAAAAGGCGGGGAGAGCGCTGTCAGTTAAGAACCTTGCCGGCTAAAAAACATTTTAGTCGTCTAAGTCCTTAGGGGCTAGGGGTATACTTACGTCAACTTGCGCCTCCAATTGGTTGTACCAACCCCGGGTACTTTTGCGCATGTTGGCCATGGTGTGGCGCAGCTCTTTGGAGTTAGCCGGATCAGGAAGGGTCTTAGAGCCCCTGGCAGTTTCTTCCGCCGCCGCCGCCTCCTTCTTCGTGGTGATAAAACATGAGGCATCATTAGCCGGAGCTTCAGCCTGGGTTGAGGTAGAGGTGGTGGCGGCAGCTGGCTCGCTCGCCACGTATGTCCCCTCTGTAAAAACCACGGGGATGGGAGTGGAGGGCGCGACTGCCGGTGAACTGCGGAGAGGCCTGCCCCAGCCAGCGCCTAGCTTGACGTTGGCCCGGAGCTTGGGCATGGCGGGCCTCGCACTGAAAAATTCAAAGGCAAGTATCAAGTTAGCATAAAGGGTTGAAGAAAAAGGCAGTCAGAATGGGTACTCGCAAACGATATAGCATGGGTAAACATGGGGACGCTCTCCAAGGGCTTGATCTTGCTGGGCAGAATGAGTGCCCGCAAACGATATAGCAGAGTGCTTTCCGGCAAGGCCCGCCTGCCGGAAGGATCTGCCTGGTACTCGCACATCTTCAAGGGTCGATGGCGGAGTGGCATTATTTTCCTCGATAGCCAGCAGAGGACGGTGTCTACGCTGTCAACGCATGGCGCCTCCATGGTCCGGGTAAGGAACTCGATCCGCCTAAAAACGCGATGTTGTTCCTCCGGCAGCACGAGTGCCGCCTTCTCCGTCCAGCACGCCTTGTGGAGGGGTGCGCTGTTCACAAACTTAGGGATCCCCACCTCTGAGCCAGGTGCCGGGATGTCCTTGCAATAGAACCAAGTGCTGGTCCAATGCTTTACCGACTCGATGTACGGTATCTTCGGATAAAAGCTTGGTTGGCGGCAGTTGAAAGTAATACTGCCGCACGTTGCTAAACTACCGTCCGCCAACGTTTGTCGGCGGCACAGAAAGCAGTACTTGAAGAGTTCTACCGTAGGGAGAATGTCTAGGTAGCCTTCGCAGAGCGCCTGGAAGCCGACCAGTACTAAAATACTATTTGGCGCGATGTTGTGTGGCTGCAGCCCGTAGTAGCTGAGCACGGCGCTAAAAAAGGCGGAAGGCGGAAAACCCATACCGCGTAGTAGGTTGGAGGTGAGGACGACTCTTTCTCCATCTTGGGGATCCGGGACGGACTCGTCGCCTGGCAGCCGCCAGACGCAATCCTTCTTGGGCGGGAGAAAGCCGCCATCCACCAACTCTTCGAGGAAAGGCTCCGTCATGATTGACGACAGCCAGTAGCGGGAGCCCAGCTCCGATGGCTCATCTTCTTCCACGGCGAGCTCGTCGCCGCTGGAATCCACCTCTACAGCAGCCTCCGCCGCCCCATTGAAGGAAGCGGATAAGCGGAGGAGGAGGCCAGTGGCGGTGGCGCCGGAGTTGAGGAAGATGAGGGCGAAGCGCCCATTGACGCGAATGGAGGAAGGGTAGATAGCGGGACGGCGTCGATCGCCGCCGCCGCTGCCGACCCAGATCCCATGGTTGGAGCCGCCGCCGCCGCGGACGCCGCCGCAGCCTTTTCCTCGCCGGAGTTGGCCATCTGCGGTCGTGAGCGCGGGGGAGGGAACTCGCCGGAGTTGCGCGCTGCGGAGAGGAGCGTGAGCGGGAGAGTGAACCGTCTGGGGGGGGGGGGGAATGGCACAGTGAAAGATTTCACCGGAATCCCCAAGGCTTTTAACCTCCTAGCGCTCCGAGATTCGTGCGAAGTAGTGGGGAGGCCACGATCTCCGACACGTGTCCCACGTACGCGTAGTGGCGGCGACGAGCGGTGCCGGTGCCTCGTTTATTGCGAATCGTGGGTAGGTCATCATGATGCCTGTCAGGGTTCAGACTGTCGTGGACCCACTTGACGTCATCATTGACCTGACCCGTCAAATCAACAAGACAGCTCAGGAAAGATTCCTGACAGGCGGTCCGTCCGTCTATTCCATGTTGACGGCACTGGTCCGGCTCATTACTTGACGAATCACTGCTAGTTTCAACTGTGGAATGGTTCAAGCTCTACATTTGCCGGAAGATTGATTATCAACTACAAGGCGGCAGCTGAAGAACTTCAACCTTTCCAGGGGCTATAATGTTGGTATAATGACACCTAGGGCTGCCGCCAACATGGCCTAATCCGGCTAGTCCAGGGTGGCCCATAAGTGGTGGTGAAGGCTTTTGCCTACCGGGCAGCCCAGATAGCCGACGACTAAGGAAGGCGGATGCCGGCAAGGAGGAGGCCCAAGACCGAAGCCCAGAAGGCCACCAAGACCCAGATGAAAGGCGGCAGACTTGCCGGTTAGGTTTAGGACTCTGTACGCTTGCTGGATACGCCATAACCTTGTAACCCTAGGTCCGACCGCCTATATAAGCCGGACCAGAGAAGCCTTTAGGGCAGACTCTCATCCAATCTACACATTGTAACCCTCAATACGGCGATTTGCCATATATTGAGTTATAGCAGCACGTAAGGCTCCGCCACCATCGTGGAGCCTGAAGCTGGGTAAACTGCCGTGTTCGATCCCGACCTCGACGACGTCCACCTTCTTCCCTCACGTAACCCTCGGCTAGAGGACCCCCGTCTCCTATCTCAGATGCCGATACGACGACAGAGTTGCTACTCTCGATAGCTGTTGATGCTACCGACGACGAGCCGCGGTGCTACAAGGGTGTTGCAACGACGGGCGGAAGCATAACACCAACAAGGCGTGCTCCTCGATCTCGTTGCTTCTGCCGCTATTTTTGTCCCTTTTTATGTGGTGTGCAATTGTAGCATACTTTTTCACCTAGTGAACAATTTGTAGCATTTTTTGTTCTTCACATGAGCAATTTTCTTGACGCGATGCAAATATTTGAAAGCTTTGTAGCAAGCATCATCTCCCTTTCCATGCAAATCCGTATACCAATTGTTTTAAGTTTCTTTTGATGCAATTTTTTGATGTGTGCAAATGCCTATAAGCTTTGTAGAAAAAAACATTTTCTTTTGATGCACATTCATAGAATAATTGCAGCAAATATTTTGTTTATATGATGATACTTATCTTCAAGAGGTGGAAAGTCATTAAAGTTTTGTTGCAAAATTCTTCTCCTTCTGTTGCAAATCCACATAAAGGTGGTAGCACGTGATCTTTAGACCTTACAATCTATGGCGGCAATGCTACCGAAGGCTCGTTGCGTCGCTATGCTACCGATGGTGCATGACATTGCTACATCGAGACGACGGTCTGCGCATGATGTTTCTACCGGCGACATGCGGCGATGCTATCGATGACGCGCGCCGTTGCTACGACCAACGGTATCCGGCAGTGGATGCTACCGAATACTCGCGGCTTTGGATTGACGAGTCAACGATGCTACGGACGAGCCGACGATGATACCGGGGACACACGGTTGCTGCCAACGTTATTATGTGATGTGCTCTAAGTATAGACCGTTGACTATTGATCTGATTAGATTAGATAGAGCAATATCTTAGTCTTAAGCAACAAATAACTAGCAGCATTAAAAAAATAGTTGCTCCTAATCCACGAAGCTAGCATGACAGAGGATGGCAGATATACCAGCGTACTAGATAGCTAGCTAGAGCTTGCAGCTAGTAGCATCGGTGGGATAGGTGGGATCACACCGTGGCAGACAACGCGAGGCAGCGCTGCTGCGCCTGCACGCACAGAACCAAGTGGTCCCACCCACGTCGGAGGATGCTTTTGCGCTCTGGTCCTGGACGTTGGATACCGCCAATCAAACGGTTGTCGACCCGGGAGGATCACGCGCTCGTGCGCGGAGGCCCAGCGCACGGACCGTCTGGACACGTGTCACGCAGAGGACCAGGAGGATGAAAACATCGGATCCCCAGGGACGCCTAGTACTGTCCCATTTTTTTTGTATGGGATGGTAAAGAATGTTGCACCCGACCAACATAAGCATATCAACAGTCAACTTTCTAGGTTGTTTCCACTTTCTTCATTGCATATGATACTAAAAAACTGCCCGTGCGTTGCTACGGGACTAGGTGTTTGAACACTTTTTTTTGCAAAACATTTAAATTTTGTTTCATTGCCTGTAAATGATCAACTAAAATATACATTCTTAGATTTTCGAAATTATTATTTTTTTGTTCCATATCTATCTAAATTAGTTTCTGATTAGCAATGCACGTGTTTTGTGGAAAAATACTTTATTTTTGCTGCTACGCGGCCATAGTCATTCTCAAAATTTGAATGTGAAGCTAAAAGACCTACCAGATGCCATCAATTGCAAGGTGAAACTTTGCTAGCAAATCTCTCGTGCGTTGCAACGGGCTGGTTGTAATTGTTGATACACAATGAGAAGACGTTTTACCCAAAAGGGCATGGATCCCGTTTGCGTCCGTTTGCTGACATGCCGATAATTCATTCCGGGATTGGTGGGGTTCCTGAGGCGCACGGAATGCCAGGCGCTCTATCAAATGCTGTGCGCTTTAGTTTTTTTTTCTTGCTGGTGTTTTGCCGTTCTTGATGCCATGTAATCTTGCTTGATTATATACGATGGGACACAAAAACATTCATTTAATTAACTCGTAAATACCCAGAAGCAGCTGAAATTTTGGCGTTTAAAAAACAGCCCCATAAAATCAGAACAATTCACGAAACGACATCCCATATTTTCTGTAAAATAAACTTAGATGAACATGGGATTTGGACAGAAAAATATTACTCCCTCCGTCCAAAAATAACTGTCTTAGATTTGCCAAAAACTAGATGTATCTAGACATGAAACATGTATAGATACATCCACTTTTATACAAATTTGAGACACTTATTTTGGTACGGATAGAGTAGTACAAGATAATTGACATAACTTTTCATTCAAACGGTGAAGAAAAACCATGGGATTTGGATCGGAGCGATCGGGAACACAAAGCAATTCAAACTGTGAGGCAAAACCAGATCGAATCGAAGAAAAAGAAAAGAGCAAATCAATGATCGGAAGAAAACGCGGACGAACTCTTGCATGCGTCCGCCCCATATTCTCCTCTCTCATCTAGCATGCGGCCTGCGATCTCCGCCTCATGGACGCACTGGACGGCCAAATCCTCTTCTCGCATGCGGCCCACCCGACCACCATCCACGCTCGGAGACGGCAGGATGACTCAAGATTCCGGCGGTGGATGAATGGATCTTGCCAGATCCCGGGCGGCCCCGAATCGAATCAACATGGAAAGCACCGCCACGCCGCCTCCATCATGCAGCGCCGCCCGTGCCCCTCCTCCACCCCCTGGAGCATCCGCTCGGTGGGGAGCACGAGCTGCTGTGCGGCGGCATAAATCGGGCGCCGGAGATGACGGGCGGCGCGGGCGCGACCGTGGCGCCGTGAAAGCGATCCCGCGGTCGGAAGCACCGGCGGAAGCCGGCCTTGTCGCGCGCGTGGAGGAGCACGGGGTGGCGTGGGGGTAGCCGGGGAATATGGGGAGACAAGGGCGTGGTGGAGGCTAGGCTCGTTGGTACAGGTCAACAGCAGGATCTCCTCGTTGGCCGGGAGCCAGCCGGCCCGCGGATCGCCGCCCCGTCCTGAGCGCTAGTCTCCCCGAGCGGAGGCAGCGGAAGGGGATTTTCGATGAAACCGTTACTTTGACTTAGCGGTGGCATAAGGGATAATATATTTTAATTCGGCAAGGGTAAAATTGGCAAATTTAACCAGAAATCAAATCGAAGCAAAGGATCTACCACAACATCATCATGCATTCATGCCTACTATCTCCCAGTATATAAAAAACATGCTTGCACAACCTCAACCTAAAATCAAAGGCATCACAGCCAATCAACAATGAACTTCGCCATGCATAAATAAGTATCAGGAGCTTAGTTTTTCCAATGAACCAGCAATTAAACATCACAGCCAATCAACAATGAACTTCGCCATGCATCAATGGATCTGGCCAGATCCCGGGCGGCCCCGAATCGAATCAACATGGAAAGCACCGCCACGCCGCCTCCATCATGCAGCGCCTCCCGTGCCCCTCCTCCACCCCCTGGAGCATCCCCTCGGTGGGGAGCACGAGCTGCTGTGCGGCGGCATAAATCGGGCTTCGGAGATGACGGGCGGTGTGGGCGCGGCCGTGGCGCCGTGAAAGCGATCCCGCGGTCGAAAGCACCGGCGGAAGCCGGCCTTGTCGCGCGATGAATTTATCTTACTGCTTGGTTCCGCATTGGATTTAGCCTACTTTTGTTTAGCGCGTGGAGGAGCACGGGGTGGCGTGGGGGTAGCTGATGACTCCCAAGTGCAGGAGATCGATTGTAGTACCTTTCAATTAGAAAAGGTTGTCGAACCCGAGGAGCTGAAGGTATTGGTTAGTAAGATTGATAAATAAAACAATAAAAGATGCAAGTGTTTTTGGTATTTTCGGTTGTATAATTCAATGCAGCAAGTAACAATAGCAAGTGAAAGCTCTCAAAGAGAGAAAGCCCAATCCTCTTATGTGGCAAGAGGACAAGCTCAAGTGATGTGTAACTTATATGTGGAAAACGTTCCCGAGGGCGGCATGGATGATGCTAGGCATAGAGATTTATTAAACAACACGTTGAATATCTTGTCAAGTTTTAATCTTCTTTGGACGGAGCCATAATTCGGTATAGCTAAATAAATAACTACAACCCCTTATGATGGATCATGTGGCCAAGTAAATGACTGCACAAGAATTATTAAGACATAAAGTCCCACCATAGCATTACACTCTAAGGTCCCCGATACTAATACCCTCATAATATAACTTCATGACTCGGTCTCAGGTTTACGTGTCCTCCCAAGTCTCCTCAATTCATTATACTACGGTGTTCTCCTATGAGCCCATATAGGTGAAGTGTTGTGCAGTCGACGTTCGCACAACACCATCATAGAATCACATAAAAGATAAACTCTTGACAAAATACCAACACATGTATATATAAATCATTGCCAATTCATCCTATGCCCTCAGGAACATACGGGAACTACTCACAACGTGCAAACATGATCATAATCAGTGGCATAAGTGGTACAACACAATCTGAAATATAACTTCACCACAAATAATGACAAGTACTCAATCACAAACATGAATAGTAGCACAAGACAAGTATCTAGGGTATAGCAACTCTCAAACTGAGGGGAACGGAGTGGATCACGGAGATGATGATGGAGATGGTGCTGGTCTTGATGGGGGTGATGATGTAGAGGCCTCCTCCCACGCCAAGGAGGAGAGGTGATGACGATGACGATGATTTCCCCCTCTCCGGAGCAGCAGGATCTGACCCCCTCGGAGGGAATCAGGAGTTTCGCCGCCGCCGCGACCTCGGATGGACTTGGAAAAATTAGGGCGTACTTTTCGGGCGAGACGAAGGCGTTGCTAAAAAGCCCCAGGCGAGGAGGTGCCCGAGGCCTTTGGTGGGCCCCACGCGGCCAGGTACATGGGCCGCGTGGGCCCCCCCTTTTGGCCCTCGTGGCTCTCCTCTCTTCGGTCTTCTTCCCTCTGCCTTCCTTCCGATGAAAAACTCCGTGGTATTTTTCCTTTTATTATTTGGGTTCCTGAAGCTCCTGAAACATAAAAACAAGAAAAGGGGTTTTCTGCCTCCCAGAAATTAAATACCAAAAATAGGGACTTTGTATGAAAGTCCCCTAAATCATCTAAAACATGTAAAAACAATGATATAACATGCATAACATTCTAATATGATACTAAAGTTATAAATGATGATATAAAATGCACGTATCAACTCCCCCAAGCTTAAACCTTTACTCGTCCTCGAGTAAGTAAGGACATAGATCATTACATGCATCAATGGACTTATGGTTGATAAATAAATACGAGCATTGTATCATCATCATATTCATTGCAAGATAAGATTAATGAACAAAACTCATACATGAGGGCAACATAAGTAGAAGCTCTAGCAATCACCCCTTACTTTTGAAAGCAAATAACCATTGTATGTTGGACAATCGAATCATATAGTTTTTCACATGCTTTTGCTCTTATGGCAAGCATTATAATCTTTTATACTTTGCTGAAATTTAAAGACAAGATAAACTCTCATTGGATAACAAGTTCAAAGAAGACAAATGAAAAGATAGATAGATATAAAAATTGTTATCACCTTGCTTCTAGTAACTAGTGCAAACTTTAGTCATGGATATCTCAATCAAGTTCCATGCTCCATACAACCTTTATCTTACACTTTCCATGGCTAACTGAAACTTCAGGTGCCTTCCTTTCATTCACATTCAAGAGCATAAGTATTGAAATATCCATGATCATTAATTTGCTCAAAAGATACTAGAGTCTAACAAGAGTGTTTTATATCCTTTTCATTATCTTCTCAACTTTTTATCCTACAAGACAATATCTCAACCTCAAACTATTAATTCCAAGTCATATTGACTTTTACTTATTTTATATGAGATAATTCTACAATTGTCCAACATACTCAAGTTAATTAATTTCAAGGCAAGATGTGATTGAAACTCTAAATATGCCACGCTCATTTGCATGAGTGTTACCCATCAATCTCCAAACAAGAGAATCATGGATGACACCATACTTTAATATTCATTGATAAACCATAAGATAGAGATACATGATAATGCTCCATGAGCTCACACACGCCTAAGAGATATTGATAACTAAACGATAAAAGCAAAACACACCATGACTAGATAGATATGATAGACTGATAAAGAGAAAGACTAGGTGGAACTCCCCCAAGCTTGACGTTCTTCCAGACTCTCTTTGCTGCAGCCTCCTCCTTCTCATATTCTTCCTCCCATTCAGCCATCTTCCATGGGAAAGGCCTTCCATCACGGAAAGATGTAGGTGGATCATTATACCTGAGGGTGGCGGCTGCTGCAATCTTCTTGAAGCGTTCTTCATATTCGCAGTTCTGGTTCTCTACATCCCACATGAAGCATTGGAACTTCTCCCACTTGTCGATGACGTCCTTGTATCTATCTTCCAGATCTTCAAGCCTTTCTTGTACTCTTCAACCTTCTTCTCCAGCTCCAGGTTCATGAAGTGATGAGCATCAAGGCTGCGGTAAACCACAGTGCCATACCTGAAGGTCTTGTCCTCCAACTCATCCAGCCTTTCCTCCACCGTGCCGGTGGCCTTGGGAGCCTTCACCTCCTCCACGAGCATCACGCCCTCCTTGAAGCACACGGTCTTCGGTGGTGCCATCACGGAGTTGAGGTAGCGGTTCACAACACCTTCCTTGGGAGGCTCTCCCCCCTTGGTTGGATCCGGAGCAAGACATGGCTAAAACCTGACAGACAGAAACAGCAGAAACAAAGATCGCTCGAGACGCTCGGTGCGAGATTAGATCGGCAGAGAGGGGTATATATTGAGGGTTTTTAGGTCAAGACGAAGCGTCGGGATCGAAAACGAGACGAAAAGGGACTCCGAGGGGAAAAGGAGTGGGCCCACGCGGCCAGGTACTGGCCGCGTGGGACCCCCTCTTTCCTTCCTCGGGTCTCCGCTTCGTCCAGTTTTCTTGTCCCATACGTTAATTTCCATAAAAAATGACTTCCGTAAAATATTATGCAATTCCGAGAAACTTTCCAACAGTAAGTTACCTTCTATTGATTTAGGGTTTCTGAAACTGCACGGTTTCTCTCAATTACCTCCTCCGGTGTTTGTAAATTCAACTCTTCCACCATTCCGATGAAGCTCTTTCCTGCAATATAAGGTTTAAGGCGTTGTCCATTGACTACATGAGGTTTACCTTTCATGTCACCGTGAAGACGGATAGCTCCTGAACGGTACACCTCCTGTATCACTAATGGTCCCTGCCACTTTGAAGCAACTTCCCTGCAGAAAACTTGAAACGAGAGTTGTATACAAAACTTGATCACCTACTTTGAATTCCTTTTCTTAATTTTCTTGTCATGCCAAATCTTAACTTTTCTTTAAACATCTAGCACTTTCATAAGCTTCATTTCTCCATTCATCTAGTAGGTTTAAATCAAGAATTCTCTTTTCTCCGCAGTTTTAAAATCAAAGTTCAATTGTTTAATAGCCCATCTAGCTTTATGTTCTAATTCAACAGGCAAATGACAAGCTTTCCATAAACCATTTTATAAGGAGACATTCCCATAGGATTTTTAAAAGCAGTTCTATAAGCCCATAAGCATCATTAATTTTAGTTGGCCAATCAGACCTAGACTTATTCACTGTCTTTTCCAAAATGAGTTTAATTTCCCTATTACTTAATTCAACTTGTCCACTTGTTTGAGGATGATAGGTGATGCAATTCTATGGTTAACATCATATTTTGCCAAAGTTTTTCTAAGAACACCATGCAAGAAATGAGAACCACCATCAGTAATTAAAAACCTAGGAACACCAAACCTGGGGAAAATGATGTCCTTGAGCATCTTCATTGCTGTGGCATGATCTGCACTTTTGGTTGGAATTGCTTCCACCCACTTTGTAACATAGTCAACTGCAACCAAAATGTGAGTATGCTTTGTCTTTGATTCTGGGAAAGGTCCCATAAAGTCAAAACCCCACACATCAAATGGCTCAAGTGGCAATGAATAATTCATAGGCATTTCATTTCTCCTACCAATATTTCCTACTCTTTGACATTTATCACAAGATTTAACATATTCAGCACAATCCTTAAATAAAGTAGGCCAATAAAACCAGATTGTAATACCTTTGCTCCTGTGCGATCTCCTGCATGATGCCCTCCATAGGGACTGTCATGACAATCTCTTATAATAGCCTGTTGTTCATGCTCAGGTACACAACGTCTAATAATACCATCCACACTTTTCTTATAAAGGAAAGGATCATCCCAAAAATAATGTCTAAGATCATAAAAGAATTTCTTTCTTTGTTGAAAGTGAAGTGTGGAGGTAAAACTTTACCAACAATAAAATTTGCATAGTTGGCAAACCAAGGAGATGCAACTTTAGCACTAGAAACATTAAAATTGCAAGTTGTTCATTAACAAAGCTATCATTAATAGGAATAGGATCATCAGGTATATTTTCCATCTAGAGAGATGATCAGCTACTTGATTATCTTCCCCTTTCCTATCAACAATGTGTAAATCAAATCTTGCAATAAAGTACCCATCTTATTAATCTAGGCTTAGCATCTTTCTTTCATCAAGTATTTAATAGCAGAATGATCAGTATGCAATGTGACTTTTGAATCAGTAATATAAGGTCTAAACTTGTCACAAGCAAATAGTACTGCTAAAAATTCTTTTCAGTTGTAGCATAATTCTTTGAGCAGCATCAAGTGTTCTACTAGCATAATAATAACATTCAGTTTCTTATCAACACGTTGGCCCAAAACAGCCCCAACTGCATAATCACTAGCATCACACATAATTTCAAAAGGCAATTTCCAATCAGGAGGTTGAATAATAGGAGCACTTATTAAAGCATTCTTCAAAATATTAAAGGACTCAATGCAATCATCATTAAAAGAGAAAGGAACATCCTTTTGCAAAGATTGGTTAGAGGTTTTGATATTTTGGAGAAATCTTAATAAACCTACGGTAAAAACCTGCATGCCCAAGAAAACTTCTTATACCTTTGATGTCCCTTGGGTATGGTAGCTTTTCAATAGCTTCTATCTTTGCTGGATCAACTTCTATTCCTTTCCAGAAATCTTATGCCCAAGAACAATACCTTCAGTAACCATGAAGTGACACTTCTCCCAATTAAGAACTAAGTGTTGGTCTTCACAACGTAAAACTTTGTTAAGGTTGAACAAGCAATTATCGAAGGAAGTACCATACACAGAAAAATCATCCATAAAACTTCCATTATCTTTTCAATATAATCAGCAAATATAGCATTCATGCATCTTTGAAAAGTAGCAGGAGCATTACACAAACCGAATGGCATTCTCCTATAAGCAAATGTACCATATGGGCAAGTAAAAGTGGTCTTTTCTTGATCATCCTTATGGACAGGAATTTGTGAGAAACCTGAATAACCATCTAGATAGCAAAAGTGAGAGTGTTTAGATAACCTTTCTAACATTTGATCAATAAATGGCAATGGATAATGATCTTTTCGAGTTGCTTTTTTAATTTTCTGAAATCAATACACATCCTATAACCAACAACAGTACGTTGAGCCACAAGTTCATCCTCATCATTTGGAACAACAGTCATTCCACCCTTTTTAGGAACACAATGAACAGGACTAACCCACTTACTATCAGCTATAGGATAAATGATACCAGCTTCAATAAGTCTTATTACCTCTTTTCTTACCACTTCTTTCATTTTTGGATGGAGACGGCGTTGATAATCAACAACAGGTTTTGCATCTCCTCCAAATTAATTTTATGCATACATAGAGCTGGGCTTATACCTTTAAGATCATCAAGAGAGTATCCAATGGCTGGTCGGTGAGCTTTTAGCACATCAAGTAATTTCTCTTCTTCTTCAGCTGAAAGGTTAGCACTAATAATGACAGGATATATGCTCTTCTCATCCAAATATGCATATTTCAGATTTGCAGGCAAAGGTTTTAATTCAAAACTAGGATCCCCTTTAGGTGGTGGTAGCACTCCTAAATTATCAGGTGGGATATGCAATTGTAATTGTGGTGGTTGTTGCCATAATATTTGTTCCAAAGCCTCTTTTTCCTCATCATTAAATGGTTCATCTTGATTAAGCATATAACGTTCTACAACATCTGTTGAAGCTACAGCTATATGAGCAAGAGTTTCAATTATATCTTCAGAAATTGGCTCTTTCACAATATGTTTATCAGCAAATTTAGAAAAGTTGAATTCAAGTTTTTCATCAGCACATTTAATAAACACTTTCTCTTTAAGCAAATTAATTTCAGCACCAACAGTAGCAAGAAAGGTCTACCAAAAATGATAGGACAAAAAAATCTTGAGGACAACCAAGCACAATAAAATCAGCAGGATATTTTATTTTGCCAACCAATACTTCAACATCTCTAACAATTCCAAATGGACTAATATATTCTTTATTAGCAAGTTGAATTGTCATCCAATATCACATAAACCGTGATAACTTGAAGTACCAATAGAGCATGATATAACAGGTTTCCCCACCTTGGCCGAATTACCTTTGATGACTTTAGTAGCATCTTCACATAGATAAACATCAACAGGATCTTCTTCATTAAGTTGCTTGATGACAGAAATTTGAGTGTTGACTTCCACCTGTTCATATGGCTGAGAACACTTTCTATTACTTTTGTTAGTAACAGCAATAAGTAAATTCTCTTTAACTTGATTTGGATAGGGAGGTGCTTCAACATACTCCTCAATTGTCACAGATGACACTGGTTCAACCTGTTTAATAACTTTAGGAACAACAATAGATTGTTTAACAGTTCAACATAAACTTCAAACCCACTTTTAGGAACACAGATATGCTCAGCAAAAGATTTAGCTATTTCAAGTATAACATAAGGATCAAGAAATGTATCACTCATATTTTTAAACAGGATAGAAGTAGAGTGATACGTCTCCAACGTATCCATAATTTCTGCTGTTCCATGCTTATATTATACCATTTGCTACATGTTTTATATACACTTCGTATCACTTTTATGCATTTTCTGGGACTAACCTATTAACAAGATGCCACAGTGCCAGTTCCCTGTTTTCTGCTGTTTTTGGTTTCAGAAAGTTACTTCTGGAAATATTCTCGGAATTGCACGAAACAAAAGGCCAGGTCCCTATTTTTCCAGCACGTACACGGAGTCCGAAGGAGAGACGAAGAGAGCCAGAGGTGGCCAAACCACCAGGCGCGGCAGTGGGCCCAGCCGCGCCAGGTGGTTTGGGCCCCTCGGGGGTCCGCCGACATCGCCCCTTCGCCTATTTATTCCCCGAGACGCGAAAACCCTAAAACACCGAGCCTTTCATCCAGAACATATTCGCTGCCGCCGCCGTCGTCAACCCTAACTCGGGGGGTTCTGAAGCTCTTCCCGGCACCCTGCCGGAGAGGGGAATCATCACCGGAGGGCTCTACATCGCCATGCCCGCCTCCGGAGTGATGCGTGAGTAGTTCATCCTTGGACTATGGGTCCATAGCAGTAGCTAGATGGTTGTCTTCTCCACTTGTGCCATCATGTTTAGATCTTGTGAGCTGCCTATCATGATCAAGATCATCTTATTGTAATGCTACATGTTGTGTTTGCTGGGATCTGACTTATATTGATACCTATGTGGAGCTGAATATTATATTATCATGTCTATGTCATTTGTGATCTTGCATGCTCTCCGTTACTTGTTGAAGCCTTGGCCACGTGAATACTTGTAACTCCAAGAGGGGGTATTTATGCATGATAGTTGGGTTCAACCTCTATTTAACCTGGGATAGTGACAGCAAGTTCTAAGGTTGTAGATGTGTTGTTGCCACTAGGGGTAAAACAGCAATGCTTTATTCAAGGATGAATGTATTGTTTACATTACGCACATTACTTAATGCAATTGTCTGTTGCTTGCAACTTAATACTGGAAGGGGTACGGATGTTAACCGGAAAGTGGACTATTTAGGCATAGATGCATGCTGGATAGCGGTCTATGTACTTTGTCGTAATGCCCAAATGAATCTCATAGTAGACACCACAGCTCACACATGCATGTTATATGCACTTATCAATTGTCAATTGCCCAGCTGTAATTTGTTTACCCAGCATGTTAGTTATCTTATTGGAGAGACACCACTAGTGAACTGTGGACCCCGGTCCATTCTTTTACATCTGAAATACAATCTACTGCAATCATTGTTCTCTACTGTTTTATGCAAACAAACATCATTTCCATTCGATACGTTTAACCCTTTGTTTTCAGCAAGCCGGTGAGATTGACAACCTCACTGTTAAGTTGGGGCAAAGTAATTTGATTGTGTTGTGCAGGTTCCACGTTGGCACCGGAATCCCTGGTGTTGCGCCGCACTACACTCCTCACCAACACCTTCGAAGCAAACCTCGTTTTCCTACTGGTCGATTAAACCTTGGTTTCATACTGAGGGAAAACTTACTGCTGCACTCATCATACCTTCCTCTTGGGGTTCCCAACTGACGTGTGACGTACAAGCATTGTTTCTGGCACTATTAACCTAGAGCCACCAACACGTTTTCTGGCGCCGTTGCCGGGGAAAACGAATTGCTTCTGCAAGGGGAGTCTCTCACACCCAATCTCTTTACTTTGTTATTTGTCTTGCTTAGTTTATTTTTATTTAGTCTTGTTTGCTCTCTTATCAAAAACACAAAAAAATTAGTTACTTGTTTAATTCAGTTTATTTTGTTTTTCAAAATGAGTACTCCTGAGAACACTAAGTTGTGTGACTTCACTAGCACAAACAACAATGATTTCATATGCACTCCTATTGCTCCACCTGCTTCTACAGCAGAATTTTATGAAATTAAACCTGCTCTATTAAATCTTGTTATGAAAGAGCAATTTTCTGGTGTTAGTACTGATGATGCTGCTGCCCATCTTAATAACTTTGTTGAACTTTGTGAAATGCAAAAGTATAAGGATATGGATGGGGATATTATAAAACTGAAACTTTTTCCTTTCTCCTTGAGAGGAAGAGCTAAAGAATGGTTGCTTTCTTTGCCTAGAAATAGTATTAATTCTTGGACAAAATGCAAAGATGCTTTCATAGGGAAATATTATCCTCCTGCTAAGATTATATCCTTGAGAAGTAGCATTATGAATTTTAAACAACTTGATAATGAACATGTTGCTCAAGCTTGGGAAAGAATGAAATCTTTGGTGAAGAATTGTCCCACTCATGGACTGACTACTTGGATGATCATCCAAACCTTTTATGCAGGATTAAATTTTTCCTCAAGGAACTTATTGGATTCAGCCTCTGGAGGAACCTTTATGTCCATCACTTTAGGTGCAGCAACAAAGCTACTTGATGATATGATGATCAACTATTCCGAATGGCACACCGAAAGAGCTCCTCAAGGTAAGAAGGTAAATTCTGTTGAAGAAACCTCCTCTTTGAGTGATAAGATTGATGCTATTATGTCTATGCTTGTGAATGGTAGATCTCATGTTGATCCTAATAATGTTCCTTTAGCTTCATTGGTTGCTCAAGAAGAGCATGTTGATGTAAACTTCATTAAAAACAACAACTTCAACAACAATGCTTATAGGAATAATTTTGGTAGCAACAATTATAAGCCTTATCCTTCAAATGGTTATGGCAATTCTTATGGTAATTCCTACAGCAACAATAGAAGTGTGTCCTCTGATCTTGAAGCTATGCTTAAAGAATTTATTAGCACACAAAAAGCTTTCAATAAAACTGTTGAGGAAAAGTTTGAAAAAATTGATGATCTTGTCTCTAAAGTTGATAGTCTTGCTCATGATGTTGAAATTCTAAAACTGAAAGTTATGCCTAATGAAGTTAAAGATATTAAGTCATTTGCTACAGCAAATGCCATCCAAGTTCGAATTGATAATAATATTAGGATGTTGGCTGAATTGCATGCTAGGTGGGAAAAAGAGGAAGAACTTGAAAAAGAGAATAGTATAGTTAGAGTTTGTACTATCACCACCACTAGTAATGCTAATGTTTCACATGCTAGTAAACCTCCTACTATTGATGGTAATGTTATTGGTGTTGATAATGTCTCTACTACTTCTGCTAAGCGTTTGAAATTGCCTAAAACTGCTGAAACTTTTTCTGATAAAAGTGCTGAAATTTTTCAAACTATTGGAGACAATGGTTCCACCACCATTGACAATAATGATTTTGATTTTGATGATTGTAACATCTCTGAAGTTATTATGTTCTTGCAAAAATTAGCTAGAAGTCCCAATGCTAGCACTATTAATTTGGCTTTTACAAAGCATATTACAAATGCTCTTTTGCAAGCTAGGGAGGAGAAGTTGAAACTTAAAGCTTCTATTCCTAGGAAATTAGAAGATGGTTGGGAACCCATCATTAAGGTAAAGGTGAATGATTTTTATTGCAATGCCTTGTGTGATCTTGGTGCAAGTGTTTCAGTTTTGCCCAAGAAGCTTTATGATATTCTTGATTTGCCACCTTTGGAACATTGTTATTTGGATGTTTTTCTCGCTGATAATGCTATGAAGAAACCTTTGGGGCGAGTTAATGATGTTTTTATTACGTAAAAGATAACCTTGTCCCCGTTGATTTTATTGTTATGGATATTGAATGCAATGCATCTTGTCCTATTGTTTTGGGAAGACCTTTTCTTCGAACTGTTGGTGCCATCATTGATATGAAAGAAGGTAATATAAGGTACCAATTTCCTCTCAAGAAAGGTATGGAACACTTCCCTAGGAAGAGAATGAAGTTACCTTTTGACTCTATTGTTAGAGCAAGTTATGATGTTGATGCTTCTTCTCTTGACAACACTTGATTTTCACTTTCTGCGCCTAGCTGAAAGGCGTTAAAGAAAAGCGCTTATGGGAGACAACCCATCGTTTTTATTTGCTGTTATTTTTGTTTTCTTTGAGTCAAGGATTTTGTTACTTCTGTAGCAACTCCTTTGTATCTTTATTTTATCGCAATGTTGTGCCAAGTAAAGTTCTATATTGAAAGTTGATGCAAGATTTGGATTTCTGCGCAGTGACAGATTTTTAGCTGTCACGGATTTGAGCTTATCTCCCTGTAGAAAATTCAAAAAATTCTGAGAAAAATCACGCATATTCCTGAGATATGTACGCAACTTTCATTATTTTAGGCCAGATCCATCTGAGCAACTTAAGTGCCTCGAAAAAATTCGTCATTCCAGACTGTTCTGTTTTTGACAGATTCTGCCTTTTGTTTTGCATTCGCTCTTTTACTGTGTTTGTGTGGATTTCTTTGCTCCACAAAGCATTGGTGGCTGTAGCTAATGTCCAGAAGCTTTGGGATTGATTGTATCATTACAGAATATGAGAATTTTTGATTATGCACTAACCCTCTAATGAGAACTGTCTTGAGTTTGGTGTGAAGGAAGTTTTCAAGGATCAAGCGAGAAGGGTGATATTATGTGATCAAGAAGAGTGAAAAGCCTAAGCTTGGGGATGCCCCCGTGGTTCATCCCAACCATATTCAGAGAGACTCAAGCGTCTAAGCTTGGGGATGCCCAAGGCATCCCCTTCTTCATCAACAAACTTATCAGGTCATCTCTAGTGAAACTATATTTTAATTCTTTCACATCTTATGCGCTTTACTTGGAGCGTCTGTGTGTTTTTATTTTTGTTTTTGTTTGAATAAATTCGGATCCTAGCAATCCTTGTGTGGGAGAGAGACACGCTCCGCTTTTTCATGTGAATACTCATGTTCTTCACTTATATTTGTTGAGTATTCTTAACTAGCTACTGCAGTGCTTTTAGCTCCTGTTTTTCATGCATCTCTTCGAGCTGTTAGCACTTGTTTATAAATACTCTCTTGCTGCATTATATTATCATTTGGAGAGTTTATGTTTAAATAAATTATTGGTGTTTGTTTGGAAGAAAGAAAATGCTACATGTAGTAGTTGGTATTGGAAAAGACATATGCATTCTTGTAGATCATTGTCTTGTTTTGATTTGATGCTTTGCAATTGTTTTGAGCTCTCAAGTAGATCATGTTTAAGCTCTTGCATCATGTAGTTAAAGCCTAGTAGTGGAGAACTACCGTAGAGCTTGTTGAGACTTGGGATGCATATTTGTTCTCTCTAAGGTCTAGATATTTTCTGGTAAAATGTTTGAGCAACAAGGAAGACAGTGTAGAGTCTTATAATACTTGCAATATGTTTTTATGTGATTCTTGCTGTACCGGTTTATACTTGTGTTTGCTTCAAACAACCTTGCTAGCCTAAACTCTGTACTGAGAGGGAATGCTTCTCGTGCATCCAAAACTTGAGCCAAAACCCATGCCATTTGTGTCCACCATACCTACCTACTATGTGGTATTTCCTGCCATTCCAAGTAAATATTTCATGTGCTACCTTTAAACTATTCAAAACTTTATTACTCCTTATTTGTGTCAATGTTTTATAGCTCATGAGGAAGTATGTGGTGTTTTATCTTTCAATCTTGTCATTTACTTCTGACAGACTTTCACCTGGACTAGTGGCATATACATCCGCTTATCCAATAATTTGCAAAAAGAGCTGGCAACGGGGTGCCCAGCCCCAATTAATTACAACTTTCATTAATAATTCTCTTCACATGTTTTGCCCTGATTTATCAGTAAGCAACTTAATTTTGCAATAGACACTCCTCCATGGTATGTGAATGTTGGAAGGCACCCGAGGATTCGGTTAGCCATGGCTTGTGTAAGCAAAAGGTTGGGAGGAGTGTCATCTATAAAGAAACTAAAATACATGTGTAAACAAAAGAGAAGAGGGATGATCTACCTTGCTGGTAGAGATAACGTCCTTCATGGGAGCCGCTCTTTGAAAGTCTGGTTGACAAGGGGGTTAGAGTGCCCACTACCATTCGTTGACAACAACAAACACCTCTCAAATACTTATTTTGTGCTCTCTATATGCTTTCGAAAACTTAAAAAGCTCTAGCACATGATTTAATCCCTGCTTCCCTCTGCGAAGGGCCTATCTTTTACTTTATGTTGAGTCAGTTTACCTACTCCTTTCTATCTTAGAAGCAAACACTTGTGTCAACTTTGTGTGCATTGATTCTTACATATTTACTTATTGCACTTGTTATATTGCTTTATGTTGACAACTATCCATGAGATATACATGTTACAAGTTGAAAGCAAATGCTGAAACTTAATCATCCTTTGTGTTGCTTCAATGCCTTTTACTTTGAATCTATTGCTTTATGAGTTACCTCTTATGCAAAACTTTTGATGCTTGTCTTGAAAGTACTATTCATGAAAAGTTTTTGCTTATATGATTCATTGTTTACTCTTTATCTATTTGTTAGCAAACTATAGATCATTGCTTTGAGTCACTTCATTCATGACATGAGCCTTGCAATATATTGATCAAGATTGTGTGAAAGCATGTCTCCTCAGAAATTATTTGTTGTTATCGTTTTACCTACTCGAGGACGAGTAGAACTAAGCTTGGGGATGCTTGATACGTCTCCAACGTATCCATAATTTCTGCTGTTCCATGCTTATATTATACCATTTGCTACATGTTTTATATACACTTCGTATCACTTTTATGCATTTTCTGGGACTAACCTATTAACAAGATGCCACAGTGCCAGTTCCCTGTTTTCTGCTGTTTTTGGTTTCAGAAAGTTACTTCTGGAAATATTCTCGGAATTGCACGAAACAAAAGGCCAGGTCCCTATTTTTCCAGCACGTACACGGAGTCCGAAGGAGAGACGAAGAGAGCCACGAGGTGGCCAAACCACCAGGCGCGGCAGTGGGCCCAGCCGGCCCAGGTGGTTTGGGCCCCTCGGGGGTCCGCCGACATCGCCCCTTCGCCTATTTATTCCCCGAGACGCGAAAACCCTAAAACACCGAGCCTTTCATCCAGAACATATTCGCTGCCGCCGCCGTCGTCAACCCTAACTCGGGGGGTTCTGAAGCTCTTCCCGGCACCCTGCCGGAGAGGGGAATCATCACCGGAGGGCTCTACATCGCCATGCCCGCCTCCGGAGTGATGCGTGAGTAGTTCATCCTTGGACTATGGGTCCATAGCAGTAGCTAGATGGTTGTCTTCTCCACTTGTGCCATCATGTTTAGATCTTGTGAGCTGCCTATCATGATCAAGATCATCTTATTGTAATGCTACATGTTGTGTTTGCTGGGATCTGACTTATATTGATACCTATGTGGAGCTGAATATTATATTATCATGTCTATGTCATTTGTGATCTTGCATGCTCTCCGTTACTTGTTGAAGCCTTGGCCACGTGAATACTTGTAACTCCAAGAGGGGGTATTTATGCATGATAGTTGGGTTCAACCTCTATTTAACCTGGGATAGTGACAGCAAGTTCTAAGGTTGTAGATGTGTTGTTGCCACTAGGGGTAAAACAGCAATGCTTTATTCAAGGATGAATGTATTGTTTACATTACGCACATTACTTAATGCAATTGTCTGTTGCTTGCAACTTAATACTGGAAGGGGTACGGATGTTAACCGGAAAGTGGACTATTTAGGCATAGATGCATGCTGGATAGCGGTCTATGTACTTTGTCGTAATGCCCAAATGAATCTCATAGTAGACACCACAGCTCACACATGCATGTTATATGCACTTATCAATTGTCAATTGCCCAGCTGTAATTTGTTTACCCAGCATGTTAGTTATCTTATTGGAGAGACACCACTAGTGAACTGTGGACCCCGGTCCATTCTTTTACATCTGAAATACAATCTACTGCAATCATTGTTCTCTACTGTTTTATGCAAACAAACATCATTTCCATTCGATACGTTTAACCCTTTGTTTTCAGCAAGCCGGTGAGATTGACAACCTCACTGTTAAGTTGGGGCAAAGTATTTGATTGTGTTGTGCAGGTTCCACGTTGGCACCGGAATCCCTGGTGTTGCGCCGCACTACACTCCTCACCAACACCTTCGAAGCAAACCTCGTTTTCCTACTGGTCCGATTAAACCTTGGTTTCATACTGAGGGAAAACTTACTGCTGCACTCATCATACCTTCCTCTTGGGGTTCCCAACTGACGTGTGACGTACAAGCATTGTTTCTGGCACTATTAACCTAGAGCCACCAT